>JABAEC010000020.1:5000-62318 GCA_013435705.1 Claviceps paspali
CTGGCGCTGATACGGGCGGCGGCGCGGGAGAACCACGAGGTGGTGGTGAGCATCTACGTTAACCCGGCGCAGTTCGGGGCGAGCGAGGACCTCGGCTCGTACCCCGTGTCGTGGGAGGCGGACGGCGCGGCGCTGGCCCGTCTCGACGCCGAGCTGGCCGACCAGGGCGAAAACCTGGGCCGCGTGTCGGCCGTCTTCGCGCCCACCACGCCCGAGATGTACCCGTCCGGGTTCCCGGGCCAGGACCCCGACAGCAAGGGGAGCTTCGTCACCATCACGCCCGTGGCCGAGGTGCTCGAGGGCGCCAGCCGGCCCACCTTCTTCCGCGGCGTCGCCACCGTCTGCATGAAGCTCTTCAACATCGTCCGCCCGGACACCGCCTACTTCGGCCAGAAGGACGTGCAGCAGACCGTCGTGGTGCGCCGCATGGTCCGCGACCTCATGGTCCCCGTCGAGGTCGTCGTCTGTCCCACCGTCCGGGAGCCCGACGGCCTGGCCATGGCCTCGCGGAACCTGTACCTCGGCGAGCGTCGACGGCCCGTCGCCCTGGTCCTGAGCGCCGCCCTCCGCGCCGCCGAGTCCGCCTACCGCGCCGCCGCCGCCGCCGCCGCCGCCGATGACAACAACCTCGTCACCCGCGACGCCGTCCTCGGCCCCGCCCGCGCCCTCTGCGACCGCCTCCTGGCCGAGCAGACGGCCATGGAGCCGCGCCGCCGCGCCCTATTCGACATCGACTACATCTCGCTCGCCGACCCGGACTCGCTGCAGGAGCTCGACCTCGTCGATCCCCGCAGGGGCGCCGTGCTGAGCGCCGCCGTCAACATGTTGCCCGTGGAGGATCCGCAGCCCGGCGAGGACCTGGGCCACTCGGCCGGTCCTGCTGTCCGGCTTATCGACAACATCATCTTGTCGCCCGAGTCATAGAGGGGGGTGGGGAATTGTTGGTTTCCAGTGAAAACAATATCCTCGGTGGTAAGCTTCATGGCTGCTCAAACAAGGGGCAGACATACAGGGGGGAAAAAAAAAATAGAAAAGGATTGTCGGGAGTCTCCAATGAGAGCAGAGACAGGTTGGCAGAAAGACATCAAGACGCGAGCAGGGCAACAACTTGGACGCCGCTTGGAGAGGGAGGAATCGTCATTTAATTTTGATTTCAACTCGTTTGTTCCCATTCCGTCTTTTGATTCTCATTCCCATCTCAAACACACACACACACACACATCATGTTCTCCACTGGGTATCGTATATATACACTATTACATAAATATGAAAAAAAAAACCATTTATAAAAAAAAGAAAAGAAGAAGAAGAAGAAGAAGAAGAAGAAGAAGAAGAAAAAGTATGTCTTGGCCACCGCCACCCACCTCCGACAACGCTACAAATGCGCCCTCTGGCTGCGCTTCTTGTCCCGCCTGCGATTCATCTCGCTCCTGTGCGCCTCCTCATCCTCCAAGCTCAGCCGGCTGGGCACCTTGCTCTTACCAGACTTGTCGCCCTCCACCGCCTCGGCGTACAGCTTCGCCCCCAGCTGGTCCGTCAGCCGCAGCACGCGCACGCTGACCGTCGCGCCGTCGCGCCTGTTCTTGCCCTCGCGCCTCGACCCGGCAATCTTTTCCGTGAAGCTCCACAGCTTTCCTTCGGCGACGAGCGCGCCCGTCTCCGCGTCCCGGCGTGGTCGCCACTCCGCGTCGAGCTGCAGGCGCGGCGGGATCTTGGGGTCCCTCGACTTGACCACGTGGAGAATCTGGTCTTCTTGGAACCGCGTGTATGAGTTCTTGAGCGTCTCTTTGTTGACGGCTTCAAAGTAGGATAGGTCTCCTTGGTGGTATAGTGTCTTGCCCAGCTACCGCGCGCGATGTACTGTTAGCAACATATGTACATGTGTGTGTGTGTGTGTGTGTGTACATGTTCGTGGCTGATAAACATCGTTAGAAATTTTAACAAGGTCCACAACGTACCAGCTGAGCGCTGTTCTGTGCTTTGGTCTGCTCGATCCAGACATCTCCGTTGGTTCCCGGCGGCGGCGTCAAGCCCATGAGTGACACGGCCGCCAGCCAACTGGCCTCGATAAACGGCCAGATCAGGAAGCAGTAGAAATCGTAGTTCTCGCGACCGGCCTTGCGCTCTTCGGCGGAGAGCCCGACGGTGGTCACGTTTCCGTCTCCGTCTCGGTCGAGCCGCACGACGTGGTCGGCCTCGAGACCCCTCAGCGTCTTGTCCAGGTTGGTGACCAATCCGGCCGAGCCAAAGATGAACTCCCCGCGGAAGAGCGATGACAAGAAGAGCACCTGGTCCTTGAGCTCCTCGTACGTAATGTCTTGCATGGACGGACCGCCACCGCGCTTCACCTTTGTGTACATTGCCGCGCTCACCAAGGCTTCGTAGATGAACAGGTGGATAGTCATGTTTCGATAAAACGACAGCTGGAAGCGATCGACGGCATAGAAAGTCGGCTCGGCCAGCCCGTCGACCACTCCGACGAGATCCTTACCCAGAACCTCCAGCCCGCGGTCCACGATCTCCGACGTGGGCGCGTTGCCGAAGTGGGCTACACGTCCGCCCTTGGCCCGGATCCGCGCCGTGAGCCACTCGACGCGGCGGATGAGCTCCTGCAGACCGACGCCACGCCCGCGCAGGGTGAGGAGAACGGTGCCGATCAAGGCGGTGGGCATGACGACGGAGACGGCGTTGATGTCCCCCAGGACCTTGTAGCCCATCGTTCTCAGTATCTTTTGCCGGGCCGCCTTCACCTCCGGGTTGCCGTGGTCGGTGTCCAGCCCGGGGGGGATGGAGGAGAGCCGCGACAGCTGCTCATCGACAAACCGCCGCAGGCTCCACGGCTCGTGGAACCTGACGTCCACCCTGCCCAGCTTGAGCGACAGAACGGACGACCCCCCCGACACGAAATCGGCCAGGTTCTCCTTTTTCTTGGGCACGCCGAGCAGCTCCGTCACGTAGCCCTCCGTCTCGATGACCTTGTCGTACTGCGTGCTCACGGGACACACGATGGCATCCTTGACCCGGCCGGAGAGAATGCTGTCGAGGATGAAGCTTAGAATGCCAAACTTGGGCGGCAACAGCTTGCCCGTGCGCGATCGGCCACCCTCGATGAAGCATTCGAAGTTGTACCCCTCCTGCAGCAAGGTGTCAATGTAGCACTGCACGAGCGTCGAGTAAAGCGCGTCGTCGCCAAACGACCGTCTGATCCACATGGCACCGGCATGCTGCAGGAAGCTGCCGACGAGGGGGATGTTGAGGTTGTCTCCGGCGACGACAATCGGCAGGGTAAGTCCGAGCCGGTAACAGATGAGCTGAAGGGAGACGTAGTCGACGTGAGACCGGTGGCTGGGCAGGAAGATGATGCTCTGTCTCTTCTTGGCGGCGGCGTCGGCAACTTTCCGCAGCCGCAGGACCTCCTCGCTGGATACATGGATGCCTTGGTGGTATGCCCTGGTCAGCAGCTGTGTCGTCATATAATACGCGCCTCGGATGAATGTCTTGCTCTCCATCTTGCAGATCATGTCGTCCGTCATCTTCTCTGCAACTTGTTGCAGGCCGCTCTCCAATACGTTCCGCCGCTGGGCGCGTTTCATGGCGAAGTCTTGATCATCTTTGTCGATGAGGCCCTCCTCGGTCTCGACATTGACTCTGTCGTCGGCTAGTTGGGTGATTCGCCTTTGCAGCAGCGGTGCCGAAAGAACCATCGACTTCATGTTTTCTGTGAAGCCAGAGTAAAAAACCGGTTGGCCTATGACATTATCATACGCGCGCCAGCCGTGGCCAGATACGTACATGGAAACTTCCCGAAGGAATCTATCATGTGACGTTTCGGATTAGCTACAGTCGACGTCGGCTGGTGTGCTTGGGCGCTTTGAAAGACCGAGCCCGCTCAGCCCTACGTGATCATGAGCGTGTTTCTTACTGTAGAGGCTCGGCGCGGAACGAGGCAAACTGGTTCATGAGGGCCTCTTCTTTGCCTTCGTGCCCTCCTTCTGGCTCAACGTAGCCGCTTGGTTGCAAGGTTATCTCGTCACCAAGGATTTGCAGATCTGGAGCCGAGCTGCTGCTCGCATCAGCGGCCTCGTCCTTGGGCGCCATGGCCGCCGTATCGGGGGGAGGGGAGAGAATTGACGACGACTGAAGTTGGGTGATTCGAGTGCGTGAAGCCGAGCGGACCGGTTCAAGTATAAGAGACAGCGAAGCCATCCAGCGGCAGCATCACCTCAGCAGGACACAGCGGTGCGACGGTGACGGGAGTGATGTCAGAAATGAAGGAGACTTGACCACGGAGCAGGCCCGTCCGCGAGTGGAAGGCCGGGGCAAACAAACAGCAGGATGTCTGATGGAGAAAGAAGAAGAAGAAAGGCGACCAGCCGAGGTGACCAGGCGGGCATGTGAAGTGGACAGTTGACACAATACAATCCACACTGTATGGCAGCAAGGAAAACGTGGGGCTGCGCCAATCGATAAGCATCCGTTTTCCCGACCGGAACATGAACCATGACATCTCGGCAGCCTCCTCACAATACCCCATGCCCAATTTTTTTTCTCCCTCTTTTCTTCTCTCGCTTGACTGCCTCGTTTGTACCTAGGCCGAACCCAGACCCCTCTTCTCATCCCTCTCGGCAAATCTCGCAGCGACAATATGGACACCGCAACGCCGCAAGAGCTCACCCAGAATCTCCTGGCACGAGCCCATTCCCCCGACAGCGTCAGTCGCATCTACGCCGAAAAAATCCAGCACCGCACATTGCATCTAAGGCCGTCGTCCCCTCCGCCCGCCACCTTGAACGCTCGAGCGGCTCGGAGAAAGGCCCGCGACGACAAGAAAGCCAAGCGAAAGATTCGCCCGAAGCCTCTGTCGTCCCGAGAGCGTCGAAAGCTCGGCCTCTACGATATTCCCAAACAAGGGCAAAAGTACGACATCTACAAGCCTCTTTACCAGCTATGGCAAGCTTATGCGAGGGAGATCCTCGGCAGCGACATGTACCGCGGTGGGCCCGAGGCGGCTGCGAAGCTGGCCAGTGCCGAGCTTCACGGCGCGCAAGCCGAAGTTGTCAGGAGCCGATGCCCCGGACGCGTCGGCATCAAGGGCATTATTGTTCGCGACCGCAAGTTTGTCTTTGAGATCATCACCGAGAAGAAGGGTCTCAAGATGGTACCGAAAGAGGGGACCATGTTTCGCATCGAAGTCGATGCAGGACACGGAGATGACTCAAAACCCTTTGTCTTTGAGGTCTTGGGCGATCAGTTCATGCATCGCTCGGCAGATCGGGCCAATCGCAAGTTCAAGCAACACTTCCTACCCAACCTGTGACAATCTGTGACGACGGCTCTACGGTCACAGACGTGGCGGATGATTCAGCGCTACCTACATGTCCTGCAAGGAGGAGTTGTTCTTGCAGGGCAGACGCATACACAGGAGGGTACTTTCCTGCTGGCGACATGTTCGGGCGGCCCTGACAAGCATGTACGACTTGGCCATGGACCATGAAAAAATGGCAAAGATGTGCAAGTGGCAATCGGGGAATTCGATCAAGAACGCCATGGTTGGAGAATTGCACCGACAGCTTCCTTGCAGCTCAGCTCTGGCCAACAGAAGGCTCGCGTGCAGCAGATGCGCGGAGCGGTTTCTTCAAGTCGACCTGGAATGGACCTCAAAACGGACCTCGAATGGGCACTAGCAAAGCCACCTGGCATCAAACCAACCAGTCGTTTCCATGCCACATCTTGAGAAAATCGCAGCTTTCTCAGACGGCAAAGGAAAGGACTCGGCGGCGACGGCGGTAGCTTTACTACGAATTAGCGTCATGTACTACCATGGCTAAGACAGCCCAGCCCAGGTCAGGGTAGATAGATGTCACCAGAAGAGGTGGACAACGTGTATCTCACTCAGGAAAGACCTACCAGACACCTAGATCGATACTTGAAAGATAGGTTGCCCGAAAAAAAAAAAAAAAAAAAAAAAAAGACATCAATCTGCATAACCATAACCAATCAACCCCACGGTTTAGGTTCAGCCCTCACGAAGCGGCAGGCGGATAAAGTCCGGGGTGCGCCTCAAATCGTAAACCCAGCGTCGTGTGGTGGCTGTTCGGTGGCTGGCGTGTCGTGCTGTTCCGTTTGCCCACCCACTCACTACCCACAACGAATGGCCTGCCTAGGCGAAGGTGGGCTGCAAGTCCCAGCGTCCAAATTTGCCTACTAGAGAACCTCAGGTTTTTTTTTTTTTTTTTTTTCCCTCTCTCTCTCTCTCTGTCTGCTACCACGACAACACGACAGCTTATTCTTTTTTTTTTTTTTGACTGCTAGCTAGCCAGCCTCGCGGCGACATTGAACTTTGACCACAATCTCACGTCCCCAACATATCCTCCTACGCTACTTTGCCAGGCCCTGTGTGCGTACCTTCGGCACTTCTTCATTGCTATCCATCAAGAGCATCCTCTGCGTCTCATTTTATCTTGTGCATTCGCCTTACCTTTTAACCTCTTGCACCTTGCCAAGTCCTGACGACTTTGCTCGCCCTCGCCCTCTGTGCCCTTCGTCCCGAGAACCACGCGGACGAAAAACAAAGCAATCCGTTCGACGCGACGCCTTTACACAACGCAATTGTGGGAGCCCATCGAACAACATGCCCTCCAATCTTCCTTCGAGCTTTGCCTCGGCTGCAGCTGGTCAGAATGCGAATCGCGATTCGAGAGGCGGTAGAGGCGATGGCAGGGGCGTTACTGCTGGCGATTGGTAAGTTAGGACATGTTGCTTCACGTCCCAATACCATCAACTTCTGCCAGCCTTTTCTGGTCCTGTTGTGGCGCCCCTTGGGTATGGTTCGGTCAAATCTCTGACCCGGAAGCGGCCTTGAATCGTCACCTCCCCCCCCCCCCCCCCTCCCCCCCTTCCCCTCCTCCTCTCTTGGTCCAGCACTTCAGCATACCCATACCCTCATTCGTTGGTTCTGCCCACGACGCAGACCTTTGCTGGTACATGTGGCGTTTTGCAAGATGGGGAGAGACGGGGGGGGGGGGGGGGGGTGCGAGGAAAATTGATTGATGCCTAGCCAGCTCCACCACCACCGCACTTTCCTCATCGACATTCATCGTTCATATCCTGACGCGCTGTTGTATTTTTATTTTTATTTTTTTTATTTTGCCTCGTCCTGGCTCGTCACTAATTTCGCCCGCACAGGTCTCGTAGAGATGGTCGATCCGCCAACGGCACGCTGACTCTCCGACGTTCCTCGACCACCCCCATCGGCCAAGCATCACAAATGACGCCGTCCATCGACAACGCAGTACAGCAGCCTGCAGCAATTGATGCGACGCCTGCACACGCACAAAGTCACGAATCCGGCTACCCACGCTACTCGAAAGACGACCTCTTGGAAATGTTTCGGGCGTCAAAGACTGGGGATGACCCGTCACGCCTGTTTATATCAGGTTGGGATCCGTCCCACGTCAATGGTGGCGGCAACACGCGAGGCTGGGGCAAAGCAAGCGATAGCCACGTTCCCCAGGAGCCTGGAGCGTGTTGGCACCCGAACAGCGAAACGACTCCCATAGGCTTGAACGAGCTGTCGGCCGAGGAGAAGGAGGTGAGTGGGCGACGATGCTGCTGTTCCTCTCCTGGCGAGTCGATCTGGCCAACAGTATGATTAACCTTGTTGCAGGTCTTCTCCACGGAAATCAACTCACCTCTGAAGCCTCCGACCCAAAACAAGGAGGCGCACCCGGGCAATGCCAATGGCCGAAAGTCTTCGATTTCCCAGGGCTCTGGGAATGCCTTCGGCGTCATATCTCCCTCCTCCGGAACTCGACCGGGCACGCGACGACGGGAAACCATTGAATCGAACCCCTTCAGTGCGGGCTTGGCGTCTCCCACCGCTGTCAACCGGTTCTCTCGGGAGGACGCCTCGCCGTGGACTCAGCGTCGAGGCAACGACCTGAGAGATTCGGAACCGGACGATGCCGACGCTGATTCAAGTGCGCGGGACGCCGCTCCCGTCAAGATGCCTTTTGGTAACTTGATACGTTCCCACACGGCCGGCAGCGCGTCGGCGTCTCCGATCTGGCCGTCTTCGAATCCGCCAACTCCAGGTGGCGGTGGAGGCTTTGGCAACTTTGCCTTGACATCCACCACCTCGGCCATAGGCGACAAGAGAGTCGGCAGTGGTGTTCCCGGTGCAACCGGGAGCCGTCTGGCTCATCTGATGCCCAAAGAAGCGACCGAGAACGCGGGAAGCAAAGTCGCCGACGCGCAGAGCGGCACAGCTCAATCGTCCTGGCGCTCTCGACCCCGCACCGATACCGACCCCTTCGGCGACGACGAGCTTTCGGGAAGTGCAGTTCTGGGCGGAGCGCAGGATACCGGTTCGAGCATCCAAGGCCGCGCTGGTCGGGTCGGCGTACTGGGGACGCCGGTGAAGGGATCCACTGGTGACTTTGGTATGTCGGGTCTGAATCTGGGAGGGCACTTGACCGAGAACGGACTGGCGAGCCCTTCGGAGACGAATCCATATCGCAGCCCGCTGGCTGAGCGCCACGAGCAAGACGATGGCGAGGCTGCTGCTGCTGCTGCTGCTGCTTCTGCTGCTGCCGGCGGACACAACGAGCCGCTCGCCAATTTTGGCTCGATTTCGAGAGGCTTCGGGGCCCCTGTGTTCGAGGGAAGTGACCGCAGTCAGACCTCGAGTGTCGGCACCAAGGCATACCCCCTCGGGGGCCTGTCGGGGTGGCCCGCCCCCGCCGGAGCATCCATCGGCACGCCGGATCGCGAGAGGCCCAACTTTGGGAACGCTTTCGGCAGCGCCCTGTTCAGCCCCGTGGGAGATCTCCAATCCCCCAGCCTGTCCAGCCTGGGCAACATGTTCGGGCACGCCAGCGGGGGCCTGGGCACCGGCAGCATTGGTCGGAGCAGCAAGCTCGGCGCTCTTTTCCCGGCCGCTCTGCAGTCCCAGATGCAGGGGAACAACGACCATGATCAGGGCGTGAACGAGGTGCTTCAGGGTCATCCCCTGGGTGCCATTGGCCGAGGAAACCTGCAAGGCCCCAACCGCGACGCCGGCAGTCCGATGCGATCGAGCCGTGGCGTTTTCGAGGAGCTTTTCCCTTCGGCCGATGCCGGACGCTCCCACACCGCCTTCAGCGCCTCGGACAACCCACAGCAGAACGGCTCGGGAGGACCTCAGTCGTACACTCCGGTGACGGGTGGCATCTCATTCGGCGGCGGCCAGCCCGCCACGGAGCACCCCTCTCAAGCTCGACAGATGGTCATGCCCGATCGCATGAGATGGGTCTACCTTGATCCCCAGGGACTGGTCCAAGGCCCCTTCACGGGCCTGGAGATGAACGATTGGTACAAGGCAAACTTCTTCACGCCCGACCTGCGTGTGAAGAAGGTGGAGGATCCGGAGTTTGAGCCCCTGGGCCAGCTCATACGCCGCATCGGGAACTCGCGCGAACCCTTCCTAGTGCCCCAGATCGGAATCCCTCACGGCCCTGCTCCTCAGGGCGGGCCGTTCAATCCCACAACGGGCGGCGGCGTCGTTCCGCCGCTCAGTGGAGTGTTTCCCAGTTTCGGAAGGACCCTGACGGCCGAGGAGCAGAACAACCTTGAGCGGAGGAAGCAGGAGGAGCAGTACATGATGGCGCAGCAGCGCGAGTACATGATGCGCCAGCAAGCCATCACCAAGTTCCCCCTGCCTGGACCCGGGCTGCAACACCATTCCAGCGCCCAGAGCCTGCAAAGCCAGCCGAGCTTCAGCAGCATCACGTCCCCCATCGGTCCTCTCCTCTCCCAGCAGCAGCCGCCGATCGGTGCAGCACCACCCAGCCAGCCGGGCATCTTGTCCGACGCCACCCAGGCCGCGGGCAGGAGCAACGCGGGGATCAGCGAGCCGTTCAGGTCCAACGACGTGTCCGGCCTCTCCGCGGCCGAGCGGGATGTTCTCTCGACATTCCACGGCGAGACGACGGCAGAGGCCACAGACAACCAGCAGCAGGGCGGCAAGACAGCCTTCAGATCCGATTTGCCCAGCACCGACCAGTTGGTCGAGGACCAGGAGGGGTTTCGGGACCGTCTGAAGGAATTCCAGGAGCTGCGTGCCAAGCTCGAGGCCGAGCAATCAGCCGAAAGGCCCAGCGATGACGGGACGACTGACTCGACAGCGGCGGCGGCGGCGGCGGCAGCAGCAGCAGCAGCAGCAGCAGCAGCAGCAGTGTCCGCCGCCCAGCGCTCTTCCAAGGCCGCCAAGCCAAAGAAGAGGACATCCGAGGACATCACGCTCTCGCTCACGCAGCAAGTGCAAAAGACACAGGCTGCTGCGGCCGCCGTGACGCACTCGGCCGAGTCCGACATGCCAATGCCCTTCCCGCCTCCCTCGTCCTCCACCCCCCTGCCAGCCCCTACCGCCCAGCGCGTCAGATCCAATCTTCCTGAACAGTACAGCAGGTCCCAGAGCGGCACGCCGGATGCCTCTCAGCCACCGCCTCTTGCCCCGTGGGCCAAGGAACCCGGTGCCGAGGGACAAAAGGTGCCCGGTCTCAAGGAAATCCAGGAGGCCGAGGCCCGCAAGGCAGCAAAAGCCGAGGAAGCCGCCGCCGCCCTCCGCAAGGCCGCCATGGAGCAGGAGGCCGCCCTCATGAGGGAGAGGGAGAAGCAGGCCGCCGCCGCCGCCGCCGCGGGCCTGCCCGCCACCAGCACATGGGGCCACGGCTCTCCGGCGTCTGCCGCTAGCCCCTGGAACAAGCCGGCATCTACCAAGGGAGTCCCCACCGGACCTGCGACGGCGGTCACAGCCGGCAGGCAGAAGACGCTGGCCGAGATTCAACGAGAGGAGGAATCCCGTAAGCAAAAGGCCAGGGATGTGCTGACTCCGGCCAGCGCCCCCGTTGGCATCGCGAAAAGCTACGCGAACCTCGCGGGCAAGCCCAATCCCGCGTCTCCCCTCCCGAGTGGACCCCAGGCCACAGCGATCCCCGGCGCCGGCTGGGCCACCGTTGGTGCCGGCGGAAAGGTAAAAAGCCCCTTGACGCCAGGCGTGCCGGGTCTTCGACCCCAGACCTCGAGCAACGTCAAGGCCCCTGCCGCCGTAGCTCCTGTGCGAGCGATTACCAAGCCGTCGGCCGCCGCGGTTGTAACTCCTGTTGGCAAAGCAGAGTCTGCGAACGCAGCCATGGACGAGTTTCACAAATGGACGCAGCGTGAGCTTTCACGAGGCATCACATGCGACAGTAAGTGCCCTCCCCTTCACAGCTCTCGAAACAGAAATATGTCAACAACACACGTCAAGCCTTTTGTGCTGACACCCAATTGCAGTCTCCTCGTTTCAAGCTACACTGGAGGTGCTTCCGTTGGATACTAGCATCATTGCCGATGCTGTTTACGCCAGCTCGACGACGATGGACGGTCGCCATTTCGCCGCCGAGTACGTTCGACGCAAGAAACTGGCGGAGAAGGGCATTGTAGAAAAGTCAACGTCCATGGACACGGGAAAGACTGCCGCGGCTGGCGGCGGCTGGAGCGAAGTGGCCAAGCGCAGTGGAGGCGCTCAGCCCAAGGAGAGTGAAAGCGGACACATCCAAGGCGCCGGCTTCAAGGTTGTCCCCAGTCGGAAGAAGGGCAAGAAATAGGTACACATCTCTTTTGACTATTCGGTTGGAGCCCTAGACGGTTGGAGAACTAGACACGAAGACGAAAAAGAAGAAGATGAAGAAAGAAGAAGAAGAAGAAGAAGAAGAAGAAGAAGAGCAGGATATGCTGGGATCATTGTCATTGCTGTGCCCCCTGTTGATCGCAATGCTGTATTGTGCAGAATGCAGTTGCCCTTTTCTTTGTTTCATTTTCTTTTGTTCCGTTTTCTTTTGTTTTCTTTGCTCTGATCCAGCACGTTTCTCCCCCGACCAACCTACCATACCAACCAACTAGAAGTAGCACGTCTGGGAGATTCTTGTTTACTCCAGCGGTAGAGGGGGTTGGGGGGGGGTGGGGTGAAGGATTTGGACGTTGAAGCAGGGATGTCTTTGATGCGGAGGAACAGGAACACTGACTGACATGAGTCACGGAGTGATGAACGCAGGAACAGAGTTGTGTGTATGGCGGCTTCGATGAGCAAGAGTACCACTCCCCTTGCAGGGTATGGATATTGTTTGAATACACTAGGCGTTTTTGGGAGCAACGGCCTCGCAGGTGGACTGGGGGATTCGTCTGCCTGTGACGTTGACTCCGTCGTATTTGTACATGTATTATGTATTATATATCATGTATGTGGTGGCGGGCCTGTCCGATCAATCGGTGGATGGGTGTTGTTGTGAGAAGCAGACGGGTGGTGAGATGGGTAATTACACCAATGTAAAGGAGAGGTCATAGATTCATTGTTTTTTCTTCTTCTAAAAAGGGGACGTCTATCCCACTGGGTGTGGTGTATGGTCTGCTTGGCCCCGTTGACGGGAAGTGCTTCGAGGGTGATTCACTTATACCGGCCCTTTTTTTTTTTTTTGATCTTTTTCAAGTGGTGCTTTGCGTCTTGGTGACTGGGTGTCTTGGTCTGTGTTGAGGGTATATCCCTGTGTGTGTTTGTATGTATCTTGATGGGGTTGGTGGGTGTTTGTATCGGTGGCGAGAGCGGGGGGGGGGGTTGCCATGTCGCTGGGGGGGGGGGTGTTTCGTTTTCACGTCACGTCTTGTAGGTAGTTGGGCCGTTCGTTGTGTGTGCGAGCGAACCTGCAATACAAAGACAGTTTTTACATACTGTAGGGGGGGGGGGGGGGGCTATGTTAAGATGGGCGGATCTATGAGGATTGTTTCTACAGCTTGTAGGTGGTCAGTCACGTTTGTTGGGATGGTCGTTTCCATTATAGAAGATGGTTTTTACATGATTGATAAGACAAGCTCATCTATGAGGGCAATTTCAAGATAAGCTTATCTATGAGGATTGTTTCTACAGCACAGCTTGTAGGTAGTTAGTCACGTTTGTAGGGATGGTCGTTTCTGTCATAGAAGATGGTTTTTACATTATTGATAAGACAAGCTCATCTATGAGGAACATTTCTACAGCTTATAGGTAGATCGTTGCATCTGTTAAGATAGGCGTTTCTCTCGGGGAAGACAGTTTTCACATCTTGCAAGGGAGGCCATGTCGTTGACATGGTTTCCATTGGGGAAAAAAAGGAGACAACGGGAGCATGTAATTTATAAACAATGAGCAGGTCTATTTTTATAAGGTAAGCAAGTCTCTTCTCCATTCAGCAGCCCTTCTTTCCTTGCAGCTAGCTGCGCTCCGGGGTCAAGCCTTCCATCAGCCCCTGCAGGGTGGACCAGCCCTCGGAGCCCTCCCACGTCTCGCGGGCCCTGCCCATGACGCTGCGGATGGCGCTCCGCGCCTTGCCCCTCCATCTCGGACCGATGGACTCGAGGTCGGGCCCCCAGTTTTCCAGCATGGAGACGAGCTCATCCGTGCGTTTGACGACGTCGCGCCACGCAGAGGCGTCGGTGGTCCAGTCTGCCGCGTCCGAGGAGGTCGTCTGTCCGGGGAGGAGGCCGGCGCTACCGCCGGCCGAGGACCCGACGGCGGCCCTCCAGGCGCGTTCGGATGCGTCTATGGCGCCGGCGTGATCTCGTCGCCAGGCGCGGAGGCGGGCCACGAGGGACCAGAGGTCGGCGCGGTGCGTAATCAGGGGGACGACTTCTTCTTCCACGAGGCGGATGGCCAGACGCTGGGGGGATCCGCGCGGCGGCTCGTAGATGCTCGTCTTGCGTGGGCTTGATGACGACGGTGAAGGAGAGGAGGAGGAGGAGGGAGGCGGCGGCGGCGGCGGCGGCTTCTCCTGGGAGAGCACCACGTCCTGGAGGAGACCGGCGAGGATGTCTGCGTCGATGGCGTCCTCGGCCTTGCGGATCCGGATAATGTGCATGAGGGACAGGATCATGTCCGGCACGGACGGGGGATCCAGCCGCGCTGCCAGGGTGAGGACGTTATCCCAGATGCGCCAGTTGTCGTGGGCGATGGAGGCGCCCTTCTTAAAGGCCGCGAGGGACTTTGCTAGGAGAATGGCGGGGTCATGGGCCGGGTCGCCGGTTTCCGCATCCACGGCGGAGGTTTTGTCCTTCTCGTCATCGTCATCGTCGTCGTCGTCGTCGTCGTCGTCGTCGTCGGCACGGGGCAACATAGCCTTGGCGGTGGCCGAGTCGCCTGCCGTCTTGCCATTCCTGTGCTCGGCGGTGACTTCGGAATAGAGACTCCAAAACGCGGTGCCCAGGTTGCTCCACGTCCGCGCGTCTTCGCCGCCGAGAGTGTCGGTGGCGCTGCTGATGGACCGGCTGTAGGCCTCGGCTGCTTCTTCGAACTGGCCCAGGCGGAGGCTTATGTCGCCGAGGCGGCCCCAGAGGTCGGGGCTCAAGCGGTTGACCGATGTGGCCAGCCTGTAGGCATCCCGGGCTCTGACCATGTCCTTCCTGGCGAGGTAGTGCTCGCCGAGGGACTTTTGCGCCCTGGAGTAGCGCTGCTTGGAGATGGCCCAGGCGCGCTGGTAGTATTCGGGGTCGTTTTCCATGTCGCCCAGGATGCACCAGAGCCTGGCGGCACCAGGAGGCGGGGGGTTCCGCTCCGGGCCTCGGAACCGGCCTGCTCCGAGGCGAATCACATCTTCGACGGTCTGATCGTCCGGGTCAGAGGCAGACGAGGTGTCGTCCTCGGCAGTGGCGTGGAACAGCCTCCAGCGAATGACGGCCTTGGCCTTCTCTTCTCCGCCGCTCCCGCGACCATCCTCGTCCTCGGATGCGGCGGCGCTGGCGTAGCAGAGGGCGACCTCGGCCCATAAACGGAGACGCTTGAAGATCTCGAGAGCAGACGTCAGTGACCCGACGCCTGCCCAGGCGTATGCCAGTTCGGATTCGAGATGCCATCGCGGTGGGGTGGAGAGCGCATCAATGTATTGTAGACGGATATGCGCCGGCGCGGATTCGTTGGGTTTCGGGGCTGGCAGAAAAGACGTCGGCAGCCGAGGCCCGGGAGCAGGAGCTGCAGGCGCCGGACTGTCATCCAGATGCTCGTCGCCAGGGGTGAAGACTTGTATGCTCGGGACGTTGTGCTCTGGTTCTTGTTCTTTCTCTACAGAATGCGCTTTCCCTTTTTTTTTTTTTTCTTCTTCATCTTCCGGCTCGGCGGTCGTGTCAGTCAGGACTTGGTCTGCCACGGCCTGCAGTTGCAGCACGCCGCGTTGCACCGTCCTGCTTCGATGGACCTCGATCCTCGATCGCACGAGCAGCGCCTGCGTGTAAATCTGCCAGTTTGTGGATTTTTCGGCAAGCACGCGAACGGCGAATGGTAATATCTCCTCAGAGGTGAGCGCGTCGGCCGGTGAAAAGGCGTCCTTGAGAGTGGCCTCGGTCAGGAGAATAATTTGGTCGAGAGGCGCCAGCTGCGGCTGGGCATCAGGAGACAAGGCGGCAAGGCTCGGCGGCAGCGTTTTCTCTCTTGATGCATCCTTGGCATCATCTTTGGAGAAGTGGATTTCCTCCAGTAGGGTGTCGTCGTTCAGCTGCAGTGCATCAGGTTTGGCCTGCTGTCCGCGGTTGTTCGGGTCGTTCTCATCATCTCCATCGCCGTCCTTCTCGCTGTCTGCCGGGTCGTCGTTTTCTCTGCTGCGAGCGAGTACGACAAGCTGGCTGACGCTGTTCTCCTGGAACTTGGTACGCTTGCCGAGCGCACCCGACAGTGCATATACGAGCCCCGTGACCTGCGCGGCCTCTTGGAGTAAGTGCTTAGCCTGCTCGTGGCGTCCCAGGAGGATGCAGTTGTTGGCGGCTTCCACCAGAAAATAGGCCTTGTCCTCGCGGTGCCATGCTTCTGCCTCGGACCAGACCTCGTCACCGGCTATCTGCGCGCGGACGGTCTCCATGTCCTCTAGTATAGTGGCGACCAGGCTCGGAACTTCGCTCCACTGCGAGCTCTTGGTGAAATTTGATCCCGGGCCCAGGCTGGGCTGTGTGAGAAGTTTGTAGTGCCAAATGTTGATGCGCAGCCGAATCCATGGGATGCTGTATTTGTATCTGACACACTCTCCATCCTCCTCCTCGTCCTGGCTTGCCCGTACCAACACTGTACCGGAGGATCCTTCGGTCAGACACTTTTGAAGGGCGTATCTTGCCAGGCAGAAGAGCTCGAGATGCGGGATATGACTGTAGGGGGTCACGCCATCAACCTCAAGATCCCACAGGGCCGCTTTGTGAAGCCGAGAAAGAGCAGCTGAGTCGTCCGTGGCCCCAGACGGCGGGGACTGCGCAGCATTCCATGATTTTTGGAACCGCGACTGGACGAGAGCGAGCTTGTCTGCGGGCACAACTGGGCCGGTGACATTGGCCTGGAGAAAAATGTCGAGCGCGGCCAGTCCCACGTCAAGCTTCTCAGCAGTTGAAAAGGACGCGGCTTCGGGATCAGACGGGGACGGATTTTGCGCCGCCGTCGACGTGGCAAGCTGCAGAATGTATGCTTCAATCAGGCGGCTCGCAGCCTGGCCCTCGGCCAATATGGACAAGTTGGTGGCGGCATCGTGGTGCGAGGACGAGGCTGACGATTTGCGGGCCGGGGGGTCGGGATTCTTGAAAGCCATTGTCGAGATCTAGCTGTGCAGGTTTTTTTTTTCTTCTTCTTCTTCCCACGCGGCCTCCTTCGTCCAGATGGCGCTTTCTCGAGAAGGGCAACTATCTCGCCCGAACACGCGGCGAAATATCCAACGGCGGCCCACGTACTGTACGCAACTGGCGATGACTCACGAGACGGCGGCGGTGGAAGGTTGGAGACGCCGGGCGAAGTTTTAATCCCCAAGTCCAACGTCCTCGGGCCCGCGACGCCATGACAGACAGGATCCAGTTTGGCCAAGGCCAGCCAGCGCAATTCCGCCGCTGCTACTCAACTACACGATACACCGGTATCTCGTCGGTCGAAGAAATATAGGATTAAAATACGAATATAAAAATAAAAACACTAAAAATATACAGATATTATGTTTGCCCAGTCTTCATTTCTCCTCGCTCCTGCCTACACTCACACTCACTCACTCTTTCCCCTTTGACCCCCGCGTCTGACCTGTTATCGATACGGGTGTGCGTGTGGTGGGGTGTCAGGTGTCAGGTGTCAGAATGGGTCGGGGATGGAGAGGAGGTCTGCGTTTTTTTTTTCTTGGATCCTGTTATGACTCTCCTCTCATCCGTCACAGGTTGGACTTTTTGTCAATTGCAGACATTCTTCATCTGAATACTGCGCCGGCCAAGTCATGCAATTCCCGCATACCTGAGGCCTAACTAATCATTATCTGAAAGGTATCCGGCCCGCACTAGCGGGGTATACAGACAGAAGCGCCGATAACACGAAAGATAACACGGAATTCGTGTCCGCGCCAACGACTAACGGTTGCCATGGAAAGATTGCATTGCTGATTTCTCAATCGGCGGCTGGCATGCTCGACTTGTTCCCTCTAGCCGACACAGTCTTGTCCATTTCTCGCCGCACCTAACGCTCGAGGTAGCCATCACAAAGACGCAAGACCCGCCGCCGAGCCGTCCGTCATGTCGTGGGAAATGGAGCACGGAGGCGGCCCTCGAATGGCGAACGGCAACAAGTGCAGGAATCGGTTTTGCAACGGCCCCAATTCTGTGTTATTTCCTCGCTTGGTTGTTACGTACTACTACTGTGTAGTAGGTTCGACTCGGAAGGGTCAGTGAGCCCTGCTTCTTCAACAAGGGACTCTCATCCAAAACATACCGGCTAAAACAGAGGTCTACTGCGTACATGATAGAGAAAAATCCCTCTACCCCAAATCCCTGTCCACTCCGCTTTTGAGCAAACTTCCAGACCTCTGGGTTGACGAGCGTGGAACTCGAGAGATGAAAACTTTTTACTAGGTGGATCAGCCTGTGTATCAAAAAAGTACTGACTTGTACCCGTCTCCACCTCGATCAATGCCATTGGCGACAGGGTCATCGGGCCATCCTGGCTGCTTCCTTCCTCCGTCCTTCCTTCCGTCCTTCTCTCCACTGGCTTCCCTCCACTAAGACCCCTGGCCTGCGAATGAAGCTTGAGCAAATTTGAGGAATGTGGAAGGAGGGTGATTATTGTAGCGTATTGTAGCTTGCTGGCTCTCTGTTGCTCTGCTCTCTGGTTCGTCCGATTTGTTATTATCCACCCTCTCTGCCTCTCTCCTTCTTCCATGACGCTAAATTGTGACGTTGCTTGTTGCGTCATTTGTCGGATACCGCTCGCACCAAGTATATGTACCTGGTATACAACCTCACACTCCCCCCCCCCCCCCACCCGCGTCTCACGCTCTTGCTTCTTTGCCTTTGCCTTTCTCCAAAAAGCCTCTTTGCTGAGTGGACGTGCCTTGTGTCTGAGACAGTCGTCAACTTGCTCCCGAGAATACATCTATTCCTCGGCCCTCCGCCACACCCATCGGGCTTTCACGGTTGCGGGGGTTCATTCGTTCTCTCAACACCGCATGTCACTCGTCTTCATAAGCGGATAGCCCCGAGTTGCGCAAGCCGCGACGGTTTGCCATTTCTTCGGCTGCCCATCATGACGACAAGAAGCGATGCGGAGAAGGGCGAAAAGATTGAGGGCTCTAGCTCCGAAATGGGCGAACTCGCCCTTCACGGCAACTCTGATGGCTTGCACCGCAAACTGGACAATCGTCAGATTCAGCTCGTAGCCATCGGTGGCTCCATCGGCACCGCTCTTTTCGTCAGCATCGGGACCGGTCTGGCCAAGGGAGGCCCCGGAAGTCTGCTCATCGCCTACACCCTGTACTCGTTGGTTGTCGCATGTGTCAACAACTCGGTCGCCGAAATGACTGTCCTGATGCCTGTGTCTGGAGGCTTCATCCGTCTTGCCGGCCACTGGGTTGACGACGCTCTTGGCTTCATGGCAGGCTGGAACTTCTTCTTGTACGAGGCTCTTCTCATCCCCTTTGAGATTACTGCCATCAACCTTGTGCTTTCTTTTTGGAATGAGAGCGTCACGCAACCCGGTCCCACGGCCGGCATCTGTGCCGGTGTCATCATCCTATACGCGTAAGAAACCTGCCTCTTGTCCTCGTGTGTATCAAGGCGAGAAAGCTGTGTGAACTTGGGGGCCTCGCTCATCGTGTGCTTTGTCCGGTTTCCGCCGTCTTCTCTGACCTCCTGCTCCTCCTCCCTTTCTTGAGATGAATGTCCGTATGCTAAACTGCGCTCTCTGTGTCATTGTAGTATGATCAATGTCCTTGCCGTCCGCGCGTACGGTGAGGCTGAATTTTGGCTCTCAGGGGGCAAGGTGGTCCTGCTGTTCATGCTCTTCTTTTACACTTTTGTGACCATGCTTGGTGGCAACCCCAAGAAGGATGTGTATGGCTTTCGATACTGGAAGGAGCCCGGTGCCTTCGCCGTCTACAACGGCGCCACGGGAGATAACGGTCGCTTCCAAGGGTTCCTCGGCGCCCTCTGGAGCGCCTCCTTCGCCGTCGTCGGCCCCGAGTACGTCTCCATGGTTGCGGCAGAGGCCAAGCGCCCCCGGACCTACATCAAGACGGCGTTCAAGACCATCTACTGGCGGTTCGGCCTCTTCTTCTTCGGAAGTGCTCTATGCGTCGGCATTGTCATTCCCTACAACTACCCAGATCTGGTCTCTATTCTCAAGGGCGACACGGGAAACACGCTGACTGCCGCCGCGTCGCCGTATGTCATGTCGATGAAGATGCTCGGAGTCGACGTCCTCCCTCACCTTGTCAATGCGCTCATGTTGACGTCAATCTTCTCGGCTGGAAACACGTACACGTACTGTGCGACTCGTTCCCTTTACGGTCTCGCCCTCGAAGGCCGCGCCCCTCGCTTCCTGCGCAAGACGTGGAGCAACGGCGTGCCCATCTACTGCTTCTGCGTCGTCATGGTGTTCCCTTTCTTGTCTTTCCTCCAGGTCGGCAACGGCTCCAAGAAGGTTGTGGGGTGGCTTGTCGACCTCATCACTGCCGGCGGCATCATTGACTACTTGGTCATGAACGTGACCTTCATCTGCTACTACCGCGCCTGCAAGGCCCAGAACGTTGACCGCACGGCCCTGCCATACTATGGGCGATTTCAGCCCTACAGCGCATACATCGCCCTCTTTGTCCACACCTTGATCGTCATCTTTTACGGATACACTGCCTTCACGCCCTGGAGCGTGGAGAGCTTCTTCCGAAACTATTCCATGCAGCTCCTAGCCCCGATTTTGTTTCTCGGCTGGAAACTTGTGAAGCGCACCAACTTCGTGAAGCCGAGCGAGGTCGATCTTGTTTGGGAGCGACCCAACATTGACAGGTACGAGGCCAGCCTCGTTGAGCCGCCCGTCGGCTTCTGGACGGAAATGGGACGCCTGGTGGGCATCAACAGGAAGGCCAGCCAACATCCGATGTATTCATAGACATGTCGATGGGGGAGCAACGGCCGGCAATGTTGTGTACCACCACCTTGTGTTCCCTCTTTTCCCACGAGGTTACGAGAGAATATCCTGATTGGGTTTTTGCAGCGCACATGTCTCGGAAGGCATGTGGGTGGCTCTGGTTGCAAACGGTAGCGGGGTTGTCAGAGTGGGTGGGGACGACCCAAACCAAACCCATGAACAGATTTCGAAATGTGTGCACGATGATGATTTTGGAAAGAAATCACAATTTAAATTTATATACCCGGATTTTTTTTTTAGTTGAAGTTTTGTTTTCAAAAAAAAAAACACCGCCCAAAAAATCATGACACGAAATACCCATGGTTTGTTTTTCTGTCCATATCATACCTACTACTAGTACTTACTAAGTACTACGTACTAGTACTATGTAGTAGTACATAAGCCTGCCCCGCTTGCCCCCTCCACCTAATCTGCTTAGCATAATGTACATTTCTCAAGCAAAAAGCGTGATTCGACCCGGCCGGGCCCACATTTCTAGCCAAAGAGCATACTATGTAGATAGACACACGTCGTTTTTAATTCATCCTTCACATCTGTCAATCGACGTGCTGGCCGAGTTACTCATACGCCACGGCAATGACTGGGCATGTGTTCATTTCTTCCCGTCACGGACACATCTATCTATCCCCGTAGAACAGATTCGTCGCATTTTACACATCACCACATAATAAAGAGCTGTACTTGGACCGTCACTGGCAATTCTATTCGCGCCTTCTCGTCTACCAATGTCCTTCATTTGTGAAAGCCCTCGTGGTCTTTTGGGCTCAACGTGTAAGGGTCCTCCAACCCTTCCATCGTCTTCCTCAGAAGCTACCCACGGGCAAAGCATTCATCCACCACCTTCATCTAATGTGGAACGCCAGTTCTATCGGCAGCCCAGAAAAAAAATGCACACATTTTCCCGACAACGCGTCGTACGTTGAAAAACTTTTGACCCTCACTCACATTACCGTACAAAGGAAATAGAACAAATGAGATGATATCGAAACAAAAACAGCGGAAAGCCAACCAATCATGATCAAGTTTGTTGGTGGTGGTGGCGGGGGGGGGGTAATGAACGCGCTCAAATATCGTCCTCGTCACTGAAAACCTCCTCACCACGCTTTCGGCGGGCCATACGATCTATACAACTCATTAGCAAAAACTCTTTCTAGTTTTTTTTTTCAATCGTGTGGAGAAGCACAGAACTTACCCTTCTTCTTCTTGCGCAGCTCAGAAGATGTCAACTTGGACTTCTTCTTGGTGGTGACAATCTTGTTACCCATGGCGTCGAACTTTTCCTCCTCGTCGTCGCCATCCTGCTTGAGACGAGGACCAGAGCCCTGGCCGGAAACCCAGTTGTGGCCGGAAGGCGTCATCTTACCGTCCATGACAGCCCAGACTTCCTCGGTCAAGTCCTTGGTGAACTCGGCAGAGTGAGTGATGATGATGACACCACCCTCGAACTTCTTCAAGGCCTTGGACAGGGCACCAAGCGAGTCACGGTCGAGATAATTGGTCGGCTCGTCAAGAACGATCAAGTGAGGTCGCTGCCATGAGCAAGCTGCGAGGACAGTCTTGACACGCTGACCACCGGACAGACCTCTCATACGGGAGTGAGAGACAAGTTCGGCGTCGAGGCCAAAGTTGGCGCAGTGAGCCTCAATCTCCTTTCGGACCAGAGGGCGGAACTGACCAGAGGCGAGAGCCTCCTTCATATCAACGTCGGCAACCATCTTCTGGTGGGAGGCCAACAGCTCGTTACGGGGCAGCCAGACATTGTCAGCAGACATCATGGGAGTCCAGCGCTCGTTCTTCATGCCGACGTTCTCGCCAATGGCGCATGAGCATTCGTACTCGTAGCTGTTCTTGAACTTTCTGCGCGAGTTGATGCCAATGATACGACGTTGCGTGCCCTCGATTCGGAAGACCTTGTCCATGGCCTTCTCGTCATCTTCGGTGATGATCTTGTTGGCACGGTCCATAGTCTCACGATCCTCGCCGGTCTGGAAACGCCACTGGATATACTCGGAGGGGGTCGAGTCCAAATGGTTGTCGATGTGGGCAAAGGCGTGCTGCTTGATGTAGGCGATACGGATGTTCTCGTGCTGGTAGATCTCTCCCTGGGTGGGGATGAGCTCACCAGTCAAGACGTTGATCAGGGTCGACTTGCCAGCACCGTTGGGACCAATGACGGCGATACGGGAGCCCAGAGAGCACTGGAAAGTAATGTCGGCAATCTGAGGCTTGGAGGTGCCAGGGTACTGGAACGACATGTTGGTCGCTCGCAGAATTGCCTTGGCCTTGGTCTTGACACCCTCAAGGAAACCGGGCTCGGGGAAGCTGAACTCAATCTCCGAGGCGCCGAGCTCGTAGTACGACTTGGCAGAGGGCACACGCTTGACAAACTCGGCCAAGTTACCCTTGTAACGCTTGAGCTTGAATCGCTCGTAGTGCACAATGTGCTGGCAAACGTTGTCAAGGAAGCCGGAGTCGTGAGAAACGATGATGGAAGTGCAGGGAGAGTTGCAGAGGTACTCCTCCAGCCACTTGACATTCTTGACGTCCAAATGGTTGGTAGGCTCATCGAGCAAAAGGATGTCTGGAGCCTCAAAGACAGCACGGCACAAGGCCAGCTTCATCTTCCAACCACCAGAAAGGGCACTGATTTCACCAGAAATCATGCTCTCGGTGAATCCGAAATCGAGGAGCTGCTTCTCGACATCAGCCTGGGTGGTGGTGACACCGGCCTCGGCAAGCTTCTTCATGGTCCATTCAATGGTTGTCATTTCAGTGTCGGCGGAATCAAGGTCGTGCTCGACGAACACGGTCTTGACCTCGCTCTGCTTGGGGAAACCCTCAACCTGCTCGTTGTTGATGGCACGCATGAGAGTTGACTTTCCGGAACCGTTGGGACCACAGAGACCGTAACGCTGACCACGCTTGAGACGAAGATGTGTCTGGTTGAGAAGAATCTTGGCACCATAGGCCAGAGAGAAGGTGCAGTTGCAGAGATCCTCACCCTCCTCCTCATCGGCCTCGACGGCTTCATCCTCAGCAGCACCGGGCGAAGCTCGCTTGCGGAGGGCGTCAACGATGGCCTCAGCGTTGTCGATACCGGTGATGACAGCGATATAAGCCTTCAGGTTGTCGATCCAGACGAGGCTCTCAGACTCCTTCTCGTCGATGAGCTGGCCAGCCATGGCAGCGATGTACTCGGCGACGGGGGCCATCTTCTCGAGGTATGAGGCATACTTGGGCTCCAAGATCTCCTTGAGCTTGCCAAGGACAATCTTCTGGTCGCCGTCGTTACGGGCCTCAGGAATCTTGCCATCAACGACATTACCGACACGAGTAATGGTGTCAAGAGCCTGCTTCGTCTTCTCACGGGCTTCGGGATCAGCCAGGTTGTCATAGTTCTTCTGGAGACCAGGCATCATCTTGGGCAGGAAAGGCGCAACAATGTTGGGGTCGTCGACAAGCTTGCACATGTTGTCGACAATGACGGCCGATTTTCTCTTGATGGCAGTCTCACGCTCGGCCAGACCACGGTCAAGGAGAGGAACCATCAGGGCCAAGGTGGGCTCCTGGACCTCGGTGACGAAGGTGGTGGCACCGAGCAAGTGAACAGTCTCGGGGACGTTTTCCGGCTTAGCAATACACTTGATGAGCTCGGGGATGAAGCGCTCGATATCCTTGTTAACAATGAGCTGGCAGATCTGCTCCATGGTCTTGTAGGCACGATCCTTGACATCCTTCTTGGTGTCCCACATGGCCTCCGAGACAACGGGGATCAAGTCGGGGACACGGTAAGCAAGCTGAGCGGGAGCAGTCTTGATCAGGACGTCGATGAAGTCCAGAGCAGCCATCTTCTCGGGCCACTTTTGGGCAGTGCGGATGGACTCCATGATGGCAGGAAGGGCAGCCTTGCAGGCATTGCCATTGATAGCACCGGCGATGGCAGTGACGGCAGCGGTGGCTGCCGTCTTGACTGCAGTGATCTTGTCGCCCACGGCAGCGAGGACATTGGGAAGAAGGACGACGAGATAAGGCTCAACGTTCGCGGAGACCTCGGAGTGGGAGGCGATGGCTGCAATGGCAACGCAAGCCTGCTCACGAGCCACGGCATCCTTCTTATTGGCGAGATTCTTCTTCAAGCTTTCGATGGTCCTGAAAGTGACAACCGTTAGCTTACGTGCACCCCGACAGGAAGCACGGTGCACCTGTATTTATGTCCAATGTGATTGGGGGCTGGGTCGTCGCCACTGTCACACAAATAGCGGCTTTGTTTCCACGAAATTGATTGCAGTAAAAAACGCACTGGGAAAAGCTCCGGGGTTTGTGGGGAGATGGACTGGCCATATTGGCGGGGTTTACCACTGAGGTGCAAACGGGCACACACAAATACACAAATGAAAAAAATTTCGCAGGTGGCGGGGTATCTGGGTAAAAATCGCCGGTGGCAAAAAGACGAAACAAGGCAACTCACTTTGTGGGAACATCCTGGTCCTCGATGCGGCCGTTGATGAAGCTGGCCAGTTGGTTAGAGGCCTCCTTGATATCAGCTGCCTCCTTGGAGACAGTGAGCTTCTGGAAAAGCTCATCAAGGACCTTGATCGACAGAGCGTTTTCGGAAGGCATGATGGTTGATTTTTCGGGGTATGATAAACTGCAAAAATTCGAGCTTGAAAAGATTGCGAAATGGAAAAAAAGACAATGTCCTATCAAGGTTCAATGTCTGTCGCAGGGAATTCGGATAAAAGGTCTAATCCTTTTTTTTTCTTCTATCGTGAAAGCCCACAGAGACGATGGAGGGGTCGACTCTGCTCTATCGTGGCTTTTTTTTTTTGAGGGGGTCTATCGGTGGCGGGGTTGTTCCAAGGAGGAGGATCCAAGAAACAACTCGACAAAGAAATGACAAGGACTGCTGGGGAGGACGTAGTCCACGGTTCGTCTTGGAGGATGACGACCAAAAAGAAAAAGAAAAAGTGAGATGAAGGAGAATGGAGGAGTGGAGGGGGGGGACACGCAGGTGGAGGGAGAGAGGAGAATAAATGCAGGTCTCTGAAGAGGGTGGACTAGTAGATTTATGTGTGTCCCTGGCCGTCACAGCCTCTCCTAACCCTTCACATTCTGTGTTGGGGGCAACGCTAAATCCCTGATGGATTAAAAAAAAAATTCGCACCTGCCCCTCCACATTTGGGTGAGAAAGGCTTATCGGGCTCCTATCGCAAGGCGCTAATCCGTACTAGGATACTGGCAAGGGCGGTGAGTCGTCGCTCTGCCCGTTGTACTATGTACTTAGGACTTAGGCCAAGAGACCAAATTCATAAGGGCCTCGGAGGTATCTAGCAAAGCGGTGGCGCTGTGGCCGTCTCTCTTTAGGTTTGTGGCAGCTGAGGGCGAGAGTGAGGAGTGAGTCACGCCTTCCTTCCCTCACAAGAGGAAGGTTTGGTCTTGCCAATCTTCTCAGACGACAAGAATGGCCTCTTTTGCAGAGACCCTCCTCTTCCTTTTTCCCTCTTACAAATAACACTTTTGTTACGAGAAACAACGACGACTCTTTGCATAGTCCTAGAGTGGCAAGCTTCAGTCCCGTTCAATTGAAAAATCCCACCTTGCTAGTACCTTACTACCTATTGCTTCTGCCTGGTTCCACCAAACTGTATAGAGTGGTTGAGGGTCTTCAATTTATCGTAGCCAGCTTCATCCTTTTTTTTTCTTTGCGGATGTGCAAAAATTTCATTACGCTCTCTTTCTTCAACCCCCTCTCAATTTCACACCCAACATACAGGTTATTCAACTACAACCAGATCCATCTCAATGTCTATCTGGGGAAAACAAGATTGTTCAGTTGGACAAGCGTGAGAAACCGCTTCAACATGAGAGCCCAGGGGAACGACATCTTCCTATCGCCAAGAGGCGACGAATCCAAAATCGTTCTGTGGGCCAAATTTCGAGCTGGCAATTTTGAAATCCAGATTGCCGATGAAAATCAAGCCTGTTTTGCCACATACCGACATTTCCATGAGGCCTTTGGACATGGTAATGTGGAAACAACGACGGCTAAAAGATTGTACCAGGACGGCGAGGTGGTGTCTAGCCCAGTGGGTGTGAAGCTGGCTGGAACATTTATTTTGCAGCACCACCCAATCGAAAGTCCCTTGCTGGAGTTATCAGCTGAGATAAGCAATAATAAGGCATCGGAATTTGATTTTTCTTTAGTTCCGGACTCTGTTGATTACAATTGTTGTTGTGCCCTGACAAACCAGGCATCGTGGACCAGTATGTCGGATGGGGGGATGTGGACGAACTGGGCGACGACAGCGACACTTCCGGAGATGACTCATCTACACAGCATCATCAGATTTGTCGGAAAACTACTATGTAGATGATCAGCAACGACCTGAACGTCTCAGCATGGCGTTGTCTGATGTGTCTCAAGCTCCAGTTCTGTCTCCACTGGACCGCAGCATTATAAAGTACTGCGTCGTAACGCATCACGATTGTGAATTACCGGCTCATCAAGGATTGACCTCCTATCTTCAAGGTAGGTGATTCTAGTCGTTATTTATGTTATACAGATTAAACATTAATTTGCCTTCGCAGCCGGCTAGGCACATGTCACGCGGCACCAAGGGGCCTGCCCCACCGAACGCATGTTGCTTCCCCCATCGCGGTCAAACGAGGTTATCATCAAATAAAGAAATTCTCATCTTCAAGCTCCAACCAGGCCCTTGTGACAGCACATCATATCTTAATGCCTACCCGACGATATGATGCCCGCTATCTGCCTCTTAAACACACTCCTCCTTTCCTAAAAAATCACCTATTTTCCACCAAAAAGCATCGGAGAAAACGTGGGCACGTCAAGCGGTATAATCCTTCTCAGTCACCCACATACATTCTTCGATCCACGGTGTGTCGGGAAGTCCTTGGTACGGAATAGCTTCAGTTTCAACGACGCCCACATTGCCACGCGGTGCGAATGACGCTCTGATCCAGACACTGCAGGTTGTCCAGGTTACGGGGGTGACTGTCTTGAACCTTCCACCAGAGTCCGTCCCTATTTGGCATCATCCTTGATGTACATAGAGAATTCCCTACGTGGCTGGAGGACGAAAAAACCTCTTCCTCCTCATCGCGGTTCTACAAAGTTATCATCAATGCGAAAGCCTTTCTAAACCTCAAGTCCTTGTCTCACCCACAAGTCTTTGTGACACACATCCATACAGGAAACCCAGAATTACAGAATAAGGTCAACCGTAGGGGAGTTTTTTCGTCATGAAGTGTTCTTGCTGTCTGATCACATGATATCGTTTATCAGGCAGAGATGTCTCATAATGACTGTGTCCCTACCTTCGGTGGTGTAGTAATAGCGCTCATAGAACGATATATCCAATACCGTCACAGAAAACACTTTGCTGTATGAAAACGCGTCAGATCAAATGATATCATTAACCGATTCCTATTTATCGGTCAAAGGCATCACAACATGGCAAGATCAGCTTTCCCCAAGGCGTCCAGCGTCCAATACGACTACAAAACAATATAAAAATATGGCCGCTATGATGCCATGGACCCAACAGGCTTCTACGGGACCCAGCTACTCATCCGAGCAGCAGTCTTCCAATAGCCAACCTCGGTTCGAAAAGGAGCAAACTTAAGCACAAGGACCCAGCAACCGGACTCACCTAGTCGAAGGACCTAGTGTCCACTGATGGCCAGTCGCACTCACCCTTTCTTGGCGTTTTCATCCTCAGACTTCATTCCATGTTTCCCGAGAACGGAGAACCGCGACCCGTTCGACATCTTCGCTTCCCCCCCCCGGCAGCGCCGATCCCGTTCCACACACTAGGCTTAGCCGTAAAAAGTCTGCCCCACGCGAAACTGTAGGGAAGATGAATTGGAGGTTCCCGGTTCTGCGCCGGCCGTGAGCGCCGCGCCCCTGGCGGTGGAACCATTTATGGAGCAAGGCCACCGGAACAGTTCCCTTGGTTTCGGGACAAGAGGAAGACAAATGGTATGAATGTGAAGTGTTTTTTTTTAAAAGAAAAGCGTGAATCAAAGTTACTCTTCTCGACAAAGGAGAGCTACATGACGGTGGGAATTCTACATCATTCTGTTCTACGAGGAGAATACCAGCTATGTACCCAGGCTTGAATTTTGAACATAGACACAAAATGACGCTGACCTGTATGTTTATTTAATCAATTTTTGCTACATTCTCCGATATTGTCGGACAAAAGGAAATTTGAGGGTGCCAAAGATAGAAAACATCGGCAATAGGCTCCCTTCCGCTCGCTATAGCTATGCCTTCTTGCCGGCGTCCTCTTTCAAACTCACGATTCTGTTCAATACAATTTTTTCGTCTGTGCTATCAGAATCCATCGCCTGTTCGGAAGGGGGGGGGGGGGGATAGTGGTTAGTCAGGGGCGTCAATTCCATTGTCATGGTTGAAGAGAGAGATTTGGGGGGGGAATACGTGACTTACAAAGTAGGCGACGCGCATGGCCTGGAAGCGAACGCTTTCTGGCCCTCCTTTTCCAAGCTCACTCTCGCCCGCAGCTTCAGGCCACGGTGCTCGGCGCCTGACCTCGTCAAATCCTGACTCGATGACAGCGTCAGGATAGATCACCTCGCTGTCAGGGTTGAGGTCGTTGAGGAAACCGCCCTCTACGTCATCGGGCTTCTCGGATTTGAAGAGCGCGTTGTGAATGCGAGCCTCAACCTTTTTCGATCCCTCCGTGCCAACCCACTGGATATACGTCTTTGCCTTTTTCGTCTCTTTGTCAAATACACCTCGGATCTCGGTCACCTTTCCGGTGGCCTCATCCTTCGTAAACGAAGTTGCCTTGACCGGGTATGGAGCATTGAGCAAGCCGACAGTTTTGCCGGGAGCCAAGCGGAAGTAGTCCTTGCTATCGACTTCGCGGAAATCGGATCTGTCGATGTATATGGTGGGTGTGAACCGAATGGTGCGCGATCCCATCTTGGGGTCCTTGGGTGAAAACGGAAGCGTCACGTCCTGAGCCTCGGCATCCTCAATGACCAAGGGAACTGGGTCCAGAATCATCATGAGTCTGGGAACAGTCTTCTCCAGGTACTTTCGAATGCTCTGTTCGAACTTGTGGATCATGATGGTGGTGATGTTGGTGGTGACGCCAAGCTCATTGACAAACTCGAGAATTGCACCAGGCGGTACGCCGCGGCGGCGAATACCAATGAGAGTGTAGAGTCTTGGGTCGTCCCAATCTCGCACAATCTTCTCTTCCACGAGCTTGAGGATTTTACGCTTCGACAAAACGGTTCCGGTCAGGTTCAGGCGTCCGTATTCGCGCTGCATGGGCTCGTACACCTCCAAAGACTTGTTGAGCCACTCGTATGACACACGGCTCAGGATGAACTCGGTCGTGCATAGCGAGTGCGTGATACCCTCGAAACTATCACACAAACAGTGAGTGAAGTCGTAAGTTGGGTAGATCTTCCAACGGTCCCCCGTGCGATGATGAGGGGTGTCGGTCTTGATTCGGTACGCTGCCAGATCCCACATCTGAGGATTGCCATCAGCGATGTCTTGCTTCATGCGCAGGAACACCTCCCTTGGCTTGTACTTTCCATCGCGCATGTCGCGAAATTTTTGCAAGTTGTCGTCGACCGTTTGCTCGGCATGGTGACAGCGGTACCGAGGCGAGGCGCCCTTTTCTCCTCCTCGCTGAAGCTTGATCTCGGTCTCTACAAGGCGAAGAAAGTGTTACAGAGAGTCCGAATATAGAGGGTCCGAATAAAACATGGATTTCCGTCTCGGAAAATACACACCGTCGCATGCACAAACGTATGCTTTCCTCAGAGATATGAGCTTCTCTGCCAGTTGATAGAGCTGATCAAAGTTGTCGCTCGAATAGGTGACTTTGTGAGGCTTGAATCCAAGCCACTCAATGACGTCGTGGATGGCGGTAAAGTATTTCTCTTCTTCCTTCTCTGGATTTGTATCGTCGAACCGCAAGTTGCAGACACCGCCATGGTACTTTGCAAAGCCAAAGTTGACGGCAATGGCCTTGGCATGCCCAATGTGAAGATAACCGTTGGGCTCTGGCGGGAAGCGCGTCACCACATTCTTCACTGGACGCTCCTTGTAGACGTCGTCAAGGAAGCCTTGCTTAAACATGGCCTCGGGGTCCATCGGGGTTTCCTCTGGCTTGGGAGCTGGCGCAGCGGCTTCCTTCCTGGGGCCGGCCGCCGCTTTTTCTAGGCGAGACTTCTCTTGGGCGGCCTTCTTGGCTCTCTTCTGTTGGCGCTTCTTGAGCTCGGCCTTGGAGACCATTTCTCCAGTGACGTCGTCAAGCTGAAGCTTGGCCATGTTTTTTGTCGCGTCGTCCGCCATTGTCGCGACTGTTTACCACTCGGTGGCGTCGGGTTCGGTGGCCGGAAGATTGGAAGCTTTTTTTTCTAAAAAAAAAAAAAAAAAAAATTGTAGTCGTGAAGCTCGATGCCAAGCTATCAGGTCGGGAAACCCACCGACAACGGGAAAAGTGTGTGAGTCGTGACTCAGAGGAAGGAAGAACAAGGTTGTTTGTTGGCTTGGCGGGGGGGTTTAATGCGGAGGGGCAGCAACAAAAGAGCACCGATAAGCGGTTTCACCGGCGATAAGTCATCAGCAAACGCCCACACAGGCAGCCAAGGACAAGTCTCAGCTTGGGCTGGACAGGGATGCCCAAATCCACCACCCACCTCATTCACCAACAGTCATTTAGTTGTCTCGCACGAATCTATTCCTCATTTTGACTGACGAGAGAAGAAGAAAAGGAAGAAAGAAAAAGAAAAAGGGCCTTCGCACGCAGCACCCTGCCGTTCTCGTGATAAAAATCCGCTTCTGACCACCACGATACGAGTACCTACTGCTCAGTAGGTACTACTACTACCTCGAACCTAGTCTTCCCGAACCCAGACCCTCATCAACACTCTGTCGCCATGCCATCTATCCGAGACAGCCAAGATATCCTAAACATGGCCGATATTCGCACCGTTTTCCAGCTCTATGACACGTTAGATCTCGAAACGGCCCCCATCTCCTCGTGGCTCTATCCTCAATCAGCCTCCATCAACTCTCGCGTCGGTCTCATCCAAGGTGACATCACCAAACTTGAGCTCGATGCCATCGTCAATGCAGCAAACAACAGCCTGCTTGGCGGCGGTGGTGTCGACGGCGCTATCCACCGGGCCGCTGGGCCTGGGCTCTTGGCTGAATGCCGTGGACTTGGCGGTTGTCCTACGGGGCAGGCAGTCATCACCCGGGGATATGACTTGCCAGCCAAACACGTCATTCATACAGTCGGCCCTGTCTACAGGGATCGTGAGCCTCGGGAGAGCGAAGAAGCCCTGCGAAACTGCTATGAGAACAGTTTGAAGTTGGCGTCACGAGAGGGCGTTAAAACCCTTGCTTTCAGCGGCATCAGCACTGGCGTATATGGCTATCCTATCCAATCCGCCGCGGAAGTTGCTTGCGACACTGTGAGAAGGTTTCTGGAAAACAACGATAGCAAACTAGACCTGATCGTCTTCGTCACCTTTTCGCAGAAGGATAAGGATGCCTACAGCAAGGCCATTCCGTAAGTATGCACCGGATCGTGTGTTTTCGTGTTTTTTCATTCACCTGTGACGCCGGCTAAAATAACGACTTCAGAAAGTACTTTCCTCCCCAGGAGGATTCAGCAGCGAGCATCTTGTGAGCGGTTTGCGAGGGATAATGTGTTGGCGGTTGCTACGCAATACTCGGCCTTTAACATGGGTTTCATCGCATCAGTCAGGTAGAGCCTTCGAGTAATGCATCGCGACAGTACGCCAATGGCACGCTTTGCGAGACAACTTACAGATACTTGCCGCTTTCCCAACACACAAGAGGGTCGAGTTGTCCAAAACATTCCACACACATGTGTGCATTCAGTTACTGCTCCGTATCTGCTTACTTTGAGGTTGACGTTCCACCGCCCGACTTCTCAGCCCAAGTCGTCGTCTCTGAAGCTACGGCCTTGCCGATCTCCCTGATCAAGCCCTTCAGCTCGTCAATCTCAGACTGCAATTTCCGGATCTCCAAGACGGCTGGGTCGTCTTCCATATCTGGCTTCACCGCATCACACGTCTTTATCCAACCTTCCGTCTCCAGATCAATTTCATGCGCCATGTGCTCCCATTCTTCGACTACGTCATCGTCCTCATCTCCCCTCGACCTGTTATGTCGAATTCTATGGGCTGCGCGCGTCTCAAAGTATGCCGAAACCAGCAATAAGGGCGAGTAGATGAAAGCCATGACATAGTCATTGATGACTTCGTACGTGTGTTTAGGCATCCACCATTCCAAAAGGGCGGATATGACGATTTCCACGAGGTTGAACGGGGCAATGTAAACATTCTCGTCTGGGGCTCGGACGAACTGCATCGTCTTCTGGGAGAATAGAGCAAGATACTCGTCGTCGGCATTCTCGTAAATGTCTTCATAAGCAGAGTTGTATAGCGCAATGAGGATGTTGAGGAGAATGATCTACCCGAGCCGACGTTAGCCACGCAATTCTTGCCCATGCGGGATCCGGTAAACGGAGTAAAGGGATTGTTCAGTACCATGACGACAAAGGTGAAGCAGTAATAGAGTACGATGCCCCAAGGAGGCCCAAAGGCCTCGAATCCCTCAAACTCAGGGCTCTGCATGATGGCTTTCGTCATAGATTCGACGATAAAGGCAACATCGTTGGCAACGTTGTCCTCTGCCAAGTCCAGGCCGATGAAAGCCTGGAGGAAACCAATGATGACGACAATGAGAAGAGCGAAGAAAATGACCGACTCCTTCATCATCACCTTGAGCACAACAAGCATGGCCCCGAAAAACCTGAAGCTATCGAGATAGAACATGAGTCTGCACCAAAACATGGGTGCGACAAATGCCAGCATGTTGTAACTTTGTTTGCTGTAGTGTTCGCGAGTGTCGGACCCATTGGATGCTGTCAGGCCAATGATGCGGAAAACTAGGGAGACGGCGAGAAAGGAATACAAGACGGCGTTGAAGGCATTCCAAAAGCCAAGGATACGATGGCCTGCTTTGTAAACCTTCATCAGTTCGTCGCAGATGTATCCAAGGGTGAACAGGTACATTGCCACCTCAGCCCCGTCGAACTCTCCTGAAGGGTTGACCGAGTTGATTGCCATGGTGTACAGAATGAGGTAGACAAGGGAGAGCAGGAGCTGCGCGGCGTTCTGGTTTCGTGGAGCGCGCATGCGATCTGGATCCATGTGAGCGAGGAAGTTCGGATTATCCTTGTCCTTGTAGTCGACAAAGACAGAGGGGTCGTTTTCGTCTTGAACAAGCCATCCCCGCCACAGATAATTGATACATTTCTGATAGCCAGACGAGCCAATGACTCGAACTGCGTGGAGATCAACGGCTTTCTCGATGACGTTGACCGGCGGGGTAGGTCCTGTTTTCGCGACGTAAGAGTATCGGCGGAGTAACATCTCATACAGGAGGAAGTTGATGTCTTCTTCTGACTCGATTCTAGGATGGGCACTGTCAGACGTCGTTCGGCTGGAACCATGGGAAATTGCACCCAGATGCTACGTAGTAGACGTGTGTGCTGCTCACAAGACTTTGGCGATGACCTCACAGGCTTCAGCTCGCAGCTTGTGTAGGTCAGAATCCCACAGCTCGGCGACGGCTTCCTGCTTGAACCATCTCTGGTTGACCAGAAGGCAAAAGACCTAGCCAACAGACTACAGTTTAGCGAATCATTTCCGGTAAAGAAAAGGCATTGGGGTAGCCAGCCATCTTACAACGCATCCTCGGTGTTCGAGTCCTCCAGCCTCTTTCGCTGCTTGGATAACCTTGTGCGTAATGATGCGACTGTGCGGCGTGGTCACTCGGCTCTCCTCCATCTCGCAAGGCACGCATTCTTGCACGAGGTGTCGCAGACGAAGACAGGCCTTTGTGACTTCGGGCGCCGGGATAGCGGATCGCATCTGATCATGATTGAATCGAGGTAGTACTGGTGTTGGTTGGAATGGTCAGTCTTTCGGAAACACTTGAGACCCTCAGCACGACAAGTCGCCCCAGGCCGCAGTGTCACTCACGAGCTCTTTCCTCTTCTTGAATCCAATCGTGAGCGCTCCCGCCACCCCCGGGCGCACGGTTTCCGTTTCTGTTTCCGTTGCCATTGTGGTCGAGCATGCGTCCAAGAGTCGACCGCCTTGACCTGTTGCCAGGCATGATAATCGACCAATGTGACCAGAGGTCGAGCGCTCTTGGTGACACGGGTGGTTTTTTTTTTTTCTTTTCTTTTTTTTTGTTAGAAGCTTATTATTGAGACGTTGTTCTCCTTGGTCGACTTTTGGCAAAAGGCGGCGCCCTGCTCGGTGAGAAAAGAAAGGAAAGAAAGAAAGAAAGAGTTAACCTGGCCCCCAAAGTCTGTCTCCTCTGTTGCGATTAAGAGGGTTGTCTCTCCGCTAGCACGGAACAAAACAAGGGCAATGGCGCGGCTTGGACCTTGGAAACCACAAGCTCAATGCCTGCTTGCACAATCGTGGCTCGTCAATCTTCTACTACGTATTTTGGGCCGTGAAGCCCAGCCAAGGAAGCTTGTCGAGGCAACAGAGTGCTATGACGATGAATGCTCGTTTACTAACCGGTTTGGGAAAGTCAACCAACGACGTAATCTTCAGAACACAACACGGCGGGACTGTTACGACTCCACCAGCCACCAGCCAATCATGTCTTGGCTGGACGCAGTGGACGGCATGGCACGCTGGATGTCGTATCATGGTAACTCATGGGTGACGTGAGTGGTCGAAAGCATTTCGTCAAAGGTCAAAGGAAAGGGTGCCGGCCGTCAGGGAGACATGTCTTCCGTTGAGGCTATCGCGAGCAAACATGGCGTCGCCGTCGCCTTCGCAGCTGCTTGTTCGGTATACCGCGAGCAAAGTGGTGTGCCATCAACAAACATGTATGCATCCGTGAACACGAATCCAAGAAAGCGACAAGACGCACACACACACTTCCCCCCCCCCCACACCCCACACACACAGAGACAGAGAGAGAGGAGAGAGAGGGAGAGAGACGAAAAGTTCAACACGAAAGGCAGACCAGACCAGCCAGAGCCGAGTCGAGGACAAGGCTCGTCGGGCAAGGCTCCTCGCATGTCGAGGTTCCGTCGAAAGAGATGATGCTCGCGGCCAACAAGTCACGCGAGAACGAATCAAATCGCCTGCACATGATGCGTGAGCACTCACAGACCTCCCTCACAGACCTGCTCTCTGTGACTCAGCGTCGTATATTCCGTCTTCCCGTCCAGTGGCAGCCAACCAATGGCAGAAAACGCCAACGCATCATCGCTTCACGATGGTCTTCCATGCCGCTCTGCACGCTTCCGAGCAACGGCCACTCGTCTGGCTGTGACAGGCTCGTGACGGAATCGAGGCTCGCCCCAGGTGGCTGACCGATTCTGTCCGGAGACGGGAGGAAGGGCTGAGTCTCGAGCCACGTTGTAGGAATAGTCAACGACGCACTACTACGTTGTAGCCGTCTCGGTGTTGTCGCGGTGCACATGATGTTCTGTTCGGCAGTCGTCTGACAGGTTTTGCGGCAACAACTCGTCGCAATGCTCGAGTTGCATAAAAAGACGTCGCAGGCCTGGCTCCGGTGCACATTCCACATTGAACGTGAACATTTGCGCATTGCACATTGGTGCTTGCTTAGATGTCGCTGTCACAGCAGGTACGGCCCGGTCGGCCTTTCATTTACGCGCAACTCCTTCCGCCACAGCTCTACAGCTTCGCCTCGAAAGTCGCTGTTCCCTTTTTTTTTTTTTTTTTTTGCCCCCGAGGGCAGGAGAAATGAATTGTCTTGGTGTCATCTAAACCTGAGTACATCACATTTCTCCCATTCGTTCGTTCGTCGTTAGCTGGACGACTTCTCTCTGTTGCTTCTTGCATCCCCCGGAACCGTTCACTCTCTAACGATAGCATCTTGCTATCTATCTGCTTATCACGGTTGGTTTTATTTTTTTTCTATTTTTTTTGTTTATTTTCTTTCTCATTCGACTGCTGCCTGCTGCCTGCTGCCTGCTGCCTGCTGCCTGCTGCCTGCTGCCTGCTGCCTGCTGCCTGCTGCCTGCTGCTGCCTGCTGCTGCCTGGTCGGCGTGTGACCCTCGCACAAAAGTCCTCGTCAGGTCACTTATATCCCTCGACGGCTCCCGCAGCAGCTCGTTTACATGTCCGCCTGCCTTGCAACCGTCATTCTTCCTCTTCGGCGGCTTTGTGGTCAATCCCAGCCTCTTTCTGGTGGTTCGAAACATTGTTGAATTGTGCCGTCATTCAGCCATCTACGGCCATCATCGTTCCCAGGTAGTTTGATCTGGACTTCACAAAGCTTGTACGAAGAATCTTTGGCTACTATCATCCCTGTTTGATTTCCAGCAGACCATATCTTCTGTGCTGCTATTCAGTGATTACTTCCTCTGCCTCTCGATTCCCTTCTTCAATATCTCTTGTCTGACGGTAGGAAGAGCCTCTTTTTTTTTCGAAATTACATTTCTTGATCCTTCGTCTTCCCACACTTCTTCCATACTCACTAAAGGTCCTCTTTTCAGACATTCGTGTCGCTTATTCGCATTCCGAGAATACCGAATCAAGAGCCACGCCCTTCATTCAGGCTATTTGAGCCACCAAAAATCAGCGATGGAGTCAACTCGAGGTCATGTGTGCTTGAACAGAAAGCATACAGATTCTAGTCAGAAGATGGGCGACTCCGTGGTCAGAACCGACGGTCAGGCGACTGATCAACCAGCGCGTCCTCCAAATTCACCCGAAATGGCATCCAAGACAAAACCCAGCTCGTCTAAACGGCAGTCGGCCAAGTCAAGGAAGCCAAAGAAAAGTAGCAAGCCCTACATCTCTGGAGGAAAGACAAAACTTGCTGGAACTAGAAGAACCAATCATTTGGGAAAGCCGGGCGATCTTTCCTCTTCTGATTCGGAGCTGTGCTCGTCAGGCGACAGCGATGAAATCTCTTTCACCGGGTCACTCAGTGATGCAACCTTGTCCTCGTCAGATGAACGCAACAGTCGCGGGAAGCGTGGATTGAGGAGGTTCAAAGGATCTCGCTCTGTCTCCGTCCGTCGATTTCACAACGTTCACGACAATACTCTTCATGGGACAGGCAATGGCACGGCGACGCCCCCCCATGGAGGGGTAGGCGTTCGAAACGATCAAGGCGTCGAAAAATGCGTCAATGTGACCAGCCAACAGGATATAGTGCATGCTCTTGCCCAGCTTGAGTTGCGGTGCAGCCAGCTGCAGCACCAACTAGGTTCATTGGGCGGTTATCAAGTTCCACAACCGAACAGGATGTTTCTGCTCCAGCAACCGCAAGTCTTGGGCATGTTGGCCAGTCCATCTCCGACAGCCAATACGGCACCGGACGAGTATCCTGGCCTTTCTCAAATGAACCACAAAGGTCTGAAACCAAGCGCGCCAAGTCTTCCGGTCAATTCACGCGTTTCGGAATCTCCCAATTTGCCAGCGGGCCTTGAGCCAACTGTTGATTCTCCGGAAAGTGGAAAGTCGGCATTCCGCCGCGCTGTTCGGAATGGGCCCAAGCTAGGCTACAAACGCGTTGATGCAATCTGGGATAGCAGATTGTATTCTTACAAGCTTCAGTCGACGGCGAAAGTAGCCCTGGAATCAAAATACGAGGGCTACTTGTTTCACGTAAGGAGAACTTTTGATAGCGATGGGAGGTTTAGAGCCACGTTTATCGATATCAAAAGTCAACTTCTGCGTGAATGTCTGCAAGATGTCATTGGAAGCATTCGTGGGCTTAACCTCGTCGACGAATACCCAAAAATAGACCCAAATCTGCTTTTTCTGTAAGATTTTCCATTTTCCTTTATATTTATTTCAAACCTTTTCCCGTGGAGGAAACAAAAGAGCTTTTGCTTCAAGTTGGCTGACATGGCCCACAGATACCTGGAAGACTTGCGATCGCACTTGAAAAATTTGAAACGGGTTGAGCCGGCTGGTAAGCGCAAACGAGAGCGTGGTAGAAACCAATCTCGTCTTGACAGCAAACGAAAGGAACTCAAGGTCCTGATCAAATACTTGGACAAGGACTATTCGAGCATGAAGGAGAGCCTGTACCCGATGCTGGACAGCGGAGTAATCAGCTTTGAGTATCTCTGGGCGTTATGGAAGCCCGATACACTTGTCTACTCTGCGACGTACGGTGAGACGGAAGATCCCCGTGTCTTTAGAGTCGACATGGCCGTACGCCACACCTCACTCTTTGACGGCACCTTTTATCAGATCGACGGCAAGTACCTCGAATTTGACGGAAAGCGTTTTGGTCTTGGAAACGTGTCCGAGAGGATCGCGGAATTCCATGGCGTCCGAAAAATAAGCAGCTTGCCATTCTATCCGCTCTCCTATCACAAGGATGAGCCTCGGGTGCGTGAGATGTTGATCGAACGGGGCAAGAAATTTGTCTCTCTCAGCGGGGCACAATTGAAAGAGTACTCTGGTATCGCATACATGAAACGAAAGAAGGAAGCCATCATGAAGTTTCACATACAAAAGAGCCGCATCATGGTGGATCCTTCCACCTTCAGGCGCATCAATCCCAACTACGCTGTATCCTCGGTACGACCAAAGGACTTTGACGCCCTATCAGAACCTGGCTCCTATGACGGCGAGGATGACGGCCTCGAATCCTGGATGAACTGCGATGTTTCCGAGGAAGGGGGGCTGAAGCTGGTTCGCACGATGACCAAGGACTCGGACTGCAGTTGCCTGATAACGGAAGCAACACAGGCTCGCCTGGCGACAAAAAGTAATTCTCCAGCACTGCAACCATTGCCAACGCCATCGAGCACAACGGTCCAAGGCGGGGCCAGCACCGACTCGTTGAGAGAAGACAAAGTCTGCGAAACCCGAAACGAAGACGGTGCGGCGGCGGATCAATCCCTTGCGTTTACAGATGACGACTACTTGCTCGCGTCGCCTGTTGTCTTGGGCTTCTCTTTTTCCGAGAAGCAATGGCTGGAATTTTCCGTTTCAAGGATTCGTGAGATAAAGTGGAATGAGGATGCCTGGGGCTCTCTAGTCCTGCCTCCAGAAACAAAGGACCTCATCAAAGCACTGGTGAAGTCGCGGAAGTACAATCTGGCACAGACAATCGATGATGTCATACAAGGAAAGGGGAAGGGGTTCGTCAGTAAGTCGACCGCTCGATTGGCATCTTGAACCTTGAGCCGTGCGACGGGGGGGTGCTAAAAACAAGGAACTCTACAGGCGTTCTCCATGGTCCTCCGGGAACCGGCAAGACGCTTACCGCAGAAGGCATCAGCGAGCTGCTCCGATGCCCGCTCTACATGGTGTCGGCCGGTGAACTCGGCACCAACTCTCAATTCCTAGAGGCGGAATTGCAGAAGATACTGGATATCTGTCACTGTTGGGGAGCAATACTGCTACTCGATGAGGCTGATGTGTTTCTCGAGAAACGGAACGTGCAGGACATACATCGCAATGCACTCGTCAGCATCTTCCTGCGTCAGCTGGAATATTTCCAGGGCATCCTGTTCCTCACCACAAACCGTGTCGAGGTGAGTTTGGCATTTGCCCATGACGAGTCTGTGAAGAGAGAAAAGAGAGGACGAGAGGCAAGAACGAGGTGTGCAGGACCTTCTCTGACCCGAAGACGCAGACATTTGATGAAGCATTCCAGTCCCGGATTCATATCGCCCTCAGATACGATGGGCTAGATTCCAAGGCCAAAAAGGCCATCTTCAAAATGTTTATCGACAGGGTCGAGGCGCACGGCAAGCTGGTTGTTGAGCCCTTCACTGACGAGGACTTTAACCAACTCGCCAAGCACGACCTCAATGGGCGAGAGATTAAAAACATGATTGGTTCCGCGCAAGATTTGGCGCTGAATAAGGCCGAGGCGCTCTCGATGCGGCACATGCAGCAGGTGTTGGATATCCACGCGAAGTTTGGACGGGACCTGCGGGGCGGTGCAGGCTACGAAGATGCCATGAGAAGCTACTGTTGAGGTGTCGAAATGGCAGGGCCGGTTACGCTGCAGATGGAGGCGCAACATGATGGCGTGTCAAGTTCGTCGGAGGACTACTGCATGTCGTGGACGAGCAGGGGGAATGATTGAACGGTGAATCATGGCTTAGGAAGGACCGATGAGTGAGGATGAGGATGATGCGGAATCCGGGAGCGTTTGGCAAGCGTGAGTACGAAGCAATTAGCGACGAATCGATGGATTCAGAGTATTAGTATCTTGGACAAGCATGGCTACAGGAGAGCCAAGAAGGCATCATAGATTCGTGGCATCTCGACGGATCGAATAACAGCGACGAATGACCGGTGCTATTGTTGTTCTTTAAGAGAGCTTGTGGGCGTGATGGCGTGTGAAGGAAGTCATTGTTGTCCCAACGTTAGCAGTCGCAGATTGCGGAGCCACAACAAGGTCAGGAATGAGGGAGGAGAGGGGGGGGGGGGGGGGTGTTTTTGACATTCTGCATTCTGCCGCGTACCGTAGAATTGGACAAGCTAAGGTCCAGCCAGATGGATCGAGACACGGAGCAAGCTAATAATGATCACGGCCGTTCGATGGGGAGAGTCTTTTGCTGACGTGGCACCGTGGCTGACGGCGGCTTGCAGGATAAGACAAGGGACAAGTTGCAGGGAGGACGGGACACGTCGTGTCTCACCGGATTTGCGGGTCTTTCTTCTTTCCTTTCCCTGGGGGGGATGGCGACGATCCCTAAGTATGTTTTTACTTTTTTTGGTTTTTTTTGTTCCGTTGTTGCAACGGTGGTGGTGATTTGACAACGACGGACCTGAAAAAAAAAAAGGGGGGGGGTGGTGTTTTTGATACCAAGTATGTTCGCGTAGATGGCCGGCTGAATACGCAAGGGACTTTACGATATCGCCTTTTGGTTTGTTTGGGGGGTTTTTTTTTGTTCTTTTTCTTTCTGAATCTTTCTATACTCGTTGTTGCCTTTGTTGTAGGTTTTTTTTTTTCAAACCCCCCTCTACTCACACATGTCGCCATTGTCGTCGCAAGCCACGTTTGAGGTGAGCGTTGAGCGTTGAGTTTTTTTTTGTGCGTAGGTGTACGTAGTAGCATGTGTAGGGGGGGGAAGACAATACTTGTTCGTGAGCATTGGGCAATTGATTGTTGCGCTCCTTTCTTTTCTTTTCTTTTCTTTTCTTTTCTTTTTCTTTTTTTTCTTTTTCTTTTTCGTTTCCTATGGTTCCTAGGGAAGGGGGATGAGGCTTGGCTGATTGACGGCGTTCGCATTGTTAGGTGGGGCTGGGGTGTGGACGCGGCGCAATGGAGTGTCTGTTCATTTCTCCTTTTTTTTCTTTTTTTCTTCTTCTTTTCCCCCCTTTTTTCCCTTACTTTCCATTTATTCCCCTTTTCCCCAGCTTGACAAAGAGGAGAGAACCCATGATCTTTGCTAGGGCCAAACAGACAATGTCGGTCGGACGGGCTTGGCTTCTTGGTTCGTCTCAGGGGGGGAGTGCCGCCCACCAGACCTAGCTGGGTTACCTACGAGTACGAGGTTGATGTGGCTGGCCTTGTTGCGCCTGATGTATCAGGTATCTAAATCTATCTCTTCGTAGCGGCCTGCCAGCTGCCAGTGCGCACGCCCCGGTCTCTTGCTCCTTGGTTATGTTGACTCGTTGACTCGTGGTGAATGTTCTCGGCCGTCCGTCCGTCGCGACGGTTTGGCCTTTGGGTTAGTAGTTCGGCAAGGTTGATTTGCAAATGTTTTTTTTTTTCTTTTTTGCGGGGGGGGCGGATTTTTTTTTCATTCCTAGCCGCGTCGTGTCCCGCACAGTGCTCGGTACCGACGTGGTATTCTGCTGCCATGCTCGTGTTTTGCTGTCGTGTCTTGCTGTCGTGTCTTGCTGTCGTGTCTTGCTGACGGTGGCACAGTGTAGGCTAGCATGTTATTCACGGTGTTGCTGCTGCTCGGCAGACCCCTCTCTCTCTCTATTGGCAGCATCATCATAAGGTGAGGAAGGTACTAACTACTACGTAGTACCTTGCACATACTACTACTACTACTACACGACTGAACAACTGTCAGCCCGTCGTCGTCCGTCCGTCACTGCGTCATCTTAAGTGGGCTCCGCGAAATGCAACCGTCATCATCAACAAGCGCCACTTCCAACGTTCTGCGCAGGCGAATGAAAGAGGTAGCAACGAAAGAACAAGAGTTCAGAAGACGGCCACCCGCCAGCTCAGGCCGTCCGTTGTACCTTGCCGGCGCCTGATTCCCACGCCTTGCTTGCCGCCCAGGTTTCTCGTCGCGTAAGACAACGTCTCTTGTCCCCGAAAGGGGGGGAATGCACCCACCCAGGCCAAAGAGGTGTGGGGACCGCGCCGTCTCCTCTCCTCGTCCAATCAGTTCGCCCTCGTACCTGGCTCGTACCTGGCCGATTCAACAGGGCGGAAAGTCCAGCTCGAATTCTCCTATTCTCACCCCTGTGTGTTCGCAGGCAAGCACGCACAGTTCCAGCCGCCGTTGTTCCAGCTTCTTCTCCCTGGTTGGACGGTCGGGGCACTGAGCAACACACACACAGACAGACACACGCACATACTACGTACACAGACACATACACACAGACACCCCCCCCCCCCCCACACACACACACACACACACAACTGGTGGTTCACAACTGGCTGGCTTGGCTGGCTGGGCCCCCCCCCCCCCCTTGCCCACAACAATTATTGCTCATTTCATTCCCTTGAATGCGTCTTTTATTATCTATGAAATAAGAGTCCCCCTCCCCTCCTTTCCTCGCACGTTCACAGATCTTCCTGAGTCCATCATCATTCTTTACACCGAAGCGTCTCCGCCTCGATCGAGCCACACTCATTCAACTGGATAAACAAGAAATCCCCTCCTTGACTCTACACAGTCGTCACCTACAATCAATCGATCGATAGATTAAAAACAACACAAACACATCATCAACACATTCTTTCTTAGACACAACGAGACGCCGCTCGACGCCGCTCCGTTCCGTCACACATCTCACATCACGACTGTGATCGCAGAACATCCGTCTCCTCGGAAATAGAGCATCGATTAGCACGCAGAGTCCTGCTCAAAGAAAAACCTCTCCAGACAACCAAGTCACAATGAAGGTCTCGACGACAGCGTTTTTGTTGACTGCCGCCATGGGCGTCGCCGGCCTGCCCAGTAGCCATGGTCACCGCGCGGTCCATCGTTCCTTGGAAAAGCGGATGGACTTCGTCATCAACAAGAAGCCCGATGCTCCTGTTGTCGAGCAGGCAGCCGTCGCCTCTCCTGCTTCACCACCTGCGACTCCTGTCGTTTCCCAAGACAACGTTGCCACCAAGGCCGCCGCGAACCTTGGCTTCGGTGACGGCGCCGCTTCCACTGATGGTGGAAATGGTGCAACGCCTTCCACTTCTGGGAAGAAGAAGTTCTGCGGTGGTGTCAGCAAGCGTGCCACCCTGGCCCAGATCGCCTACAAGGGCAACGTCGGTGCCGCTGACAATTATGGCTGCAACTTGATGGCTGTGGACAGCCCCAGCGGCTATGACTACGTCGCTGAATTTGACAACAAGTCCGGCAAGGCACAGAAGTGCGTCGCCTGGCTCAAGATCGGACCCAATGGTGGCATCAACGGTTTCTTCAAGGGCAACGAGGCCCTGACTTTTGACCTCCCAGCAGACGGCAAGAAGTACATCGTTGCCGAGGCCGACACTCAGGGTGGCGTTGCTTGCGGCCCCGGCAGCCTCACGACCACGAGCTTTGGTCAATACGCCAACACCTGGTTCGAGTTCGACTTTGCCAACGCTTCCAACAAGGGCTACAGTGGCGCCGACATATCTTGCTTGGTCGCCGCTGACAACAACCTTCCCATCCAGGCCATGCAGGTCTGCGCCAAAGATCAGACATGCTCCACCATCCAGGATGGTGGAGCTGGTACCAACGCGTATGTTGCAGGCACACATGCCCTCGATGGAGTCGGTCTCAACATCCAGCCTGGCCCAATTACCTTCCAGGTCACCGTCGGGTAAAAGAAATAACAACGATGGCAAGTCAAACGATCAGCAGGTACGATCATGTGTTCTCGGAGCGCTGTTTGATTTGGCGACTTTAACGCGACATGGGGTATTTTGGAACAAATTTCGTTGGGGTGTTTTTTCAACGCCCACATCTGATGCTTCTGACTTCGGGGAGTCACGGTTTTTTCGCGCCTCCTGTACGACTTTTTACCTATGTTACATATTTTTAATGCCGTACCTGTATATATACATTGGTTTTTGAAGTTGTTTTATTGTCACTCACGACGGCGGAATACCATGTTTGATCACAGCAGGCCATCTGTGCCACCGGTTGGCACCCTACAAGAGCAAGGGGAATTCCACATGAGGGCACCAAGGTGTGGAAAGAGATGGAGGGAGGGGGTGTTCACTTGACAACTCCATATAAGTTGTTGATGACGAATCGAAAAATAAAAATAAAAAGTGGGTGAAGTGCTAAACCATACCTTTGCGAAATAAAGTCATTCATTTCCTTCCTCCTTTTCGAGTCAGTGGTGTAGAAGCCCTGATTCATTCGCCCGTGGACAGACCTCGCATTGCCTCTCCGCACACTAGCTCACATAATAGTTGGTGGAGGATGGGGAAAGTTGTCTCTTCTTTTTGGTTTTGAGGTTAGTCCGGGGTCAGTGCTGGCCTGTGCACGATGTGGTGCGTCCTTCCGTCGGCGCTGCTCGAATAGAAGGGGGGGGGGGGGGGTTGACCCTGGGCATGAAGGATTCTAATCCAAGACTTTTGCTGGGGTTGTGGTTGTGGTTGTGCTTGGTGTTTGTTGCCGGGGTCGTGGTTGATGGTTGATGTGGTTGATGTGGTTGGTGTGGTTGATGGCACGGCTGCAGGGTAGGGTGGGACCGGTACTGGGATGAAGGATGAGTGGGGTCGGTTGCGATTGGGAAATGGGAAACCTTGAACCTTTTTTTTTACCCCTTTCTTTTTTTCTTTTTTTTCTTCGTCAGCGCAGGGAGGCCGAGAGTTTATATTATGTATGTCTCGATGTTTTTTTTATTTTTTTAAAAAAAAACAATCAATCAATCACTCAATAAGCGCTGATTTGTTTCATTCCATATATCCATATGCTGGTTATCCTGGCACAAACGGTTCTGATCGCCCCGCGCGTTCATTCGAGCAACATCATCGGCATCTGCGGTCGCACGGCTGCACGGAATTTCCGGACCCATTGTTGAGAGAAATTGCCGTGCCAATCCTGCTGCGGGTCCCTCTTCGTTTCCTTCGTTTCGCTCGTGCACATCCGCAACATCCCACATCCCATCCCACGTGGAGGGCGGCGGCACGCGTTCGTGACGAAAACGCGATAAGGTTCGCGAATGGAGTTTCGGTCGGGCCGGCGAAACCATGGTCCCGGGTTGCTACAAAAAAAAAAAAAAAACAAAGAAAGAAAGAAAGAGAGAAGGAAAAGAAAAAGAAAAAGGAAATAAACTCCAAATATACCCGAATACACAACACCAATCACAAGATCATGCTTGTCGGACGGAGCTGCCGCCAAGGCTGACATGGACTGCATACGAAAGAGAAAGAACAAAAAAAAAAAAAAAAACACCGAGCTGGCGGCATCCATCCAAGCTGGCTGGAGCAGGACCCAGAGATAACAGAGACGGTGACGTAAACTCGTACGACGCGAACAAGATAGCATCATGATGCCTGTCACCTGCACAGCGACCAGCACGTCAACGACCACCACAGACCGTTGCAATGTCGACCTCCAGCGCGACCCTCGACAAGAGATGCTGGCCCTGGCCAACAAGGCAGTCATGGCATCACAGCCCCTGGTTGCCGAGATTGAAAACCTGCTCGGGAAGCTCGCGACAAGGAGCAAGATCCCTGCCCTCACGGGCGTGCCCACGTTCCTCCGCGGGGTGGAAAGGAGTCTCGCGACGGCGCAGCAAGCTGTGCGGGAGCTCTCCACCCCCCGGCCGCCGCCGGAGGAGGACGGGCTCGGACGAGTGAGCCGCAGACTGGACTCGTGCGCCGTCGAGCTGTCGCAGGCCGCCACGCACTGGGACGTGCTCAAGCGCTGCCGCTCGCTCGTCGCCGTCAACCAGGCGTTCCAGGGGTCCGACAAGGCGGCGCGCAGGGAGGAAATCTCCAAGCGGTTCTCGGACCCGAGCCCGAGGCAGGTGGAGCTGGCGCACCGCGCCATGAAGCAGCAGGCCAAGGTCGAGGTGCACGTCGTGGACGGCGGCGCGGAATGGGTCGACGTGCGGACGCTGCCGCCGGACCGGCTGGCGAGGCAGATGACGGACTGCGGCTGGGGCTGGGGGGAGCACCGGCGCGGAGACGTGGTCGACGGGGACGAGTGGCGCGACATGCCGCTGGCCCGACAGATCGGGCGCGTCGCGGCGGCGGCCAAGATCAACAGGCACGAGTACCGGGTCCCGCGGCTCAGGGTCGTGCTGCCCAACGTCGGCGACGACCAGGTCGACGTGGCCGTCCTGCTGGAGCAGCTGCCGCGCGTGGACCCGGCGGTGCGGATCACGGTGGAGCACAGGACCGGGCGCTTTCTCCGGACGCCGCCGCCGCCGATCGACGCCGCCGTGCGGGGACTGGTCGGCGACGAGCTCGCCGGGCTCACCGACACCCTCAACCTCGACCACTCCGTCCTCGTGCACCTCGTCTCGGACATCGCCCACCTGCGGCTCGACCCGGCGCCGTGGCATCCCGAGCCCACGAGAGCCCAGATCAGGGAAGAGGCGGCCCACGACGGCCTCGTGGCCAAGATCCTGTACCCCCTCCTCCGGGGAAGACGTCTGGTGTGCACGCGCGAGGCAGCAGAGCACCTGCACGAGGTCCTGCGCACCGTCGGCACGGCCTCGGAGCGCGAGCGCGCCAGCCTGCTCGTCCCCCTCCGGGAACCACACCTGAGCATGTCCCGCCCCGCCATCCATGCGCGCTTCCAAGCCCTCTCCACGCACGACCTGCCTCCCTCGGTCGACCTCCCCGTCGCCGTCACGCCAGGACGCTGGACCAGGGAAACCATGGAACAGGACCTCGGCGGCGCGCTCCCGCCCGTGGCCCTCGACGTCCTCCGCCACTGCGGCTTCAGCGGCGCCAAGCTCTCCGTCTTCATGTACGGCTGGGCGACCGGCCATGTTACCCTCTCGTCGAACAAGGAGATCAAGGCGCAGTTCAGGACGCTTGTTGAGGCTCACCGGCGGCGGGATGACGACTACGGCCCGTCCATCTGGCGTGTTGATGTGGCGAGGAACCTGCTGGGGCAACGGGGGGGGCGGCTCTGTTCCTGATGGAGGTGAGGGGGGGTTGGACAGGCTGGGTGGAGGATGTGTCTTTGACTATTGAAGAAAAAGCATGATGGATGCCATTGGGGGAGAGAGGATGGAATCTGTGCCTTGACTACAGTCGTTCGACGTAAGACCAAATCACACACATACAATGGACAGACAGAGTGGAATCTAAGTCTTGACTACAGTTGGTTGACGTAAAACCAAATCACACATATACAATGGACAGACAGAGTGGAATCTAAGTCTTGACGTATAAAAGAAAAGGCATGGTACTATAAGGTGAGAGGATGGAATCTAGGCCTTGACTACAGCTGGTTGCCGTAAGAAACCAAATCACACACATATACAATGGATAGACCGAGTGGAATCTATGTCTTGACGTATAAAAGAAAAGGCATGGTGCCATCAGGGGAGAGGATGGAATCTCTGCCTTGACTATAAATGAAAAAAAGTATAATGTCAGTGGGGGAGAAGTTGAATGGACACGTTGGAATCCGTGCCTTGACTATAAATGAAAAGAAAAGCATGGTGCCACCAGGGCAAAGGGAGAGACGGGTGCCATCTCGTTTTCTGCACTCGTTTGCAATGCGCCAAGCGACACACACACATATATATGTATGTATATGAGAAAAAGGCAAGCTCTATTGCATTTCCCATGAAGAAAGAAGATTCCATCCTAGAAAAACTTAAACTAAAAACAAAAAGGGGGGAGACCGTGGCCGTCATTCCCCCCCCCTCTCTCAGGCATTCGCCCTTCTCCTAATTTTGACTCCTTTTTCTCCTCTCCCTCCTCGCCTACATTACACCCTCTCCCTCCTCGCCCACACTACATCCTCTCGACGCGTCCGAGACAACCTCACCACGTAGTATGCGGTGGCGCAGTAGAGGTCGAGGTCGAGTTGTTGGCACACGTAAAGGTGGTGACGGTGGTCGGCGTGGCGGCCGAGACGGTCGTGGTGAAGAAGACGACGGGGCCGACCCCCAATGGCAATGGGATCTCGGCGACGGCGGTGCAGACGCCGCAGTCGATGGGCCGGGTGACGGTCTCGGTCTTGGTGTAGACGGTTCTCGTGGGGCCAAAGACGAAGGGGTGGTTTGTGAAGACGGTCGTCGTGCAGCCCGGCGTCTTGGACGGCTGCGCGGGAAAGTTCAGGGTGAGGAATTCGGTGTTGGGCGCGGAATCCGGCGCCGCGACGGGACTGGCCTGGGCGGCTGTGGCCATGACGGCGAGGCCGACGAGGAACTTGAGCGTGGTTTGCATGATTTTTTTTTTTTTTTTTTTTGGTTTGTTGTTGTCGTCGAGGTGAGAGAGAGGACGAGGGAATCGTATGATGGATAGATGTGTGACGGTGTGTGAGAGAGAGAAGATGAGAAAGGGGCTTCCTGTGGTTTGTCTTGGAATCACGATGAAGCAAGCCGGGCAAGAAAGAAAACGGGTTGCACGAGAGTATATATATATATATTGTGTATGTATGTATGTATGTATGTGTGTATATATACAAGTATACATGTATATATTCTTTACCATACATACCATCTACATGTGTTTCTGGGTCTCCATCTTTACGATGACAATCCTTGTGAGAAAAAAGAAAGAAAAGAAAAGAAAAGAAAGAAAAGGAAATAAAAAAAAAGGTGACTGACTATTCTCATCTCAGTCAGCACATTCCTCAGCCCAAATCATGACGGGAAAAGAAGACGCGTCCACACACCACCACATGTGTCCATCTCCCCCTTTTGCCTTTTTGCCGTCCCCCGTCCGGACTTTGGATGTGTGAGATTTTTTTGGATTTTTTTTTTGCACGGCCTTCTTTCTGCTTTCTCTCACGCCCGGTCAAGCGCACATCGTCATTTCGACAAGCCAATCTCGACAAGCCAATCGCCCGGGGGGCCCTCTTTACACAAAAAAAAAAAAAAAAAAAAAAAAAAAAAAACACACACGTGTCTCGTCTTTTCCCCTTGCAACCATGTGCTGCGGCTCGTACGTTACGAGAGGAGAAGCCGAGAGACGATGATGCAGCAGCATTTTTGTTTTTTCTTTTTTGCTGCACGTCAGCCCGCTATTGGCCATCGTGGCGTTGCCCTCCCTGTCGTTGATGATGTCGACGGTGAAGCCGGGTCCGGATCACCCGGTCGATCATTTTTCATGGACATGATGCCGTCTCAGCCGGGCGTCCCTGAGCGGGAATACCTGCAGGGATGTATGAGCAAGTAATTGGTGGATGAGATGGATGGATCGATGGGATGAAAGAGAAAGGAGTGAGAAAGTTGTCTTTCTGACGACGGGGCTTGTCGTGTCGTCGTGTTCTCGTATTCATAGTGCGCACGACGCAGCTGACTCTTACCGGGTGAGCTCCACACAAAGCTTCCCGTCGACAGGGGCGAAAAAAAAAAAAATCCCCAAATCAACAAACAGAAACCACGCGAAATAGACAACCCCTCCTCCCCGGTCGAGGAAGCAAACCCCCCCCCCCCCCCCCGATGCCGGCGATGCGAGCCGCGCCGAAATTCGTCTTTCCGCGTCAAACGCCGTCCCTTGCCGCCGTCGCCCCGCCGCAACTCGCTCTCATCCCGCCCGACTACGACGACGACTTTTACGACGACGATAAACAGCTAGTACTTAGTTCTTACTTTCTCCACCGACTGAACATCCCCGTCGCGGTCCCCCTCCCGTCCCCCTAAGCTCTCAGGCCAGTCACGAGAGACCAAACAGAGGGGAATCGACAAGACACAGCATGGCGTCCGTCGTCAACCTCATCGAGATGGCCAAGGAGCAGGCCGCCCGCCGGGCCGTGGACGACCACCTTCTCCCCTCGCACAGGTTCGTCGGCATCGGCTCCGGCAGCACCGTCGTCTACGTGGTCGACGCCATCGCAGGCAAGGGCCCCGGCTTTCACGCCTCCATGACGTTTGTCCCCACGGGCAGCCAGTCGAGAGGCCTCATCAGGGCCGCGGGGCTGAACATGTGCGCCCTGGACGAGCGGCCTCTCGTCGACGGCCAGCCCGTCGCCCTGGACGTTGCTTTTGACGGCGCCGACGAGATCGACGAGGACCTCAACCTCATCAAGGGAGGAGGCGCATGTCTGTTCCAGGAGAAGCTCGTGGCGACGGCTGCGAAGAAGTTTATTGCCGTAGCAGGTGAGCTTTAAAAAATAAATAAATAAAAAAGGTTTTTTTTTTTTTTTTCAATCCGGAAAGAACGGGAAGAAAAAGAAAAAAAAAAAAAAAAAAAAACACACATCCACCCATGACACACATGCTGACTCACAACGTCCCGGCTCAACCGCAATTCCAAAAAAAAAGACTCTCGGAAGCAATCCACCCGGCTATGCACCAGGTGGAAGACGATCCCCATCGAGGTGCTGCCCCTCGCCGTCCCAGACGTTTTGAGACGCCTCCGCGCCATGGGCTCGCCCAGCCCTACCGTCCGATCCGGCCTCCCCAGCAAGGCGGGCGAGTGCGTAACGGACAACGGCATGTGGATCATCGACGCGCCTTTCTCCCCGCTCCTGCTCCCCAGGGATCTCACGTCAGTCCAGGACGGGAGCAGCGCTGGCACCGTCACCGACGCCGCCTGGGAGGTGCAGGCCCTGGCGGAGGAACTTCTCAGGACGCCTGGCGTCGTCGAGATCGGCCTGTTCTACGGCTTCAACGGGACCCAGGCCGCTGAGCTGGGGAGGGAGCTGCAGGCGCAGAAGCCGGTGGCGGCTTACTTTGGCATGCCTGATGGACAGGTGCAGATTCAGAATGCGTGAGAGAAAGGGGAGGAGGAGGAGGAGGAGGAGGAGGAGGAGAAGAAGAAGAAAAAGAAGAAAGGAAGATAAGTGAAGAAAAAGAAAAAAAAAGAAAAAAAAGAGAGAGAAAAAAAAAAAGAGCTATTGTGCCGGGAATTGCATGGGACCGGCGTTGAAGATTGAAAAACGGAAATGATGACTTCCCCCCCGCCCCCCTTCTTCGTTTTTTTTAGAAAAAACAAAAAAGAAAACAAAATCACTAGTATAGTATACATGCTTACTTTCGCCCTGGATGATCTATTACTAGCCAAGGCTAAAAGCACCAAAGGCCATGCTCGAGTCGATAACTACAACGTAGCACTGGCATTTGCATGCACTGCACCTTGTTCATAACAGACACGGGGGGGGGGGGGGTAATAGTACACTCGATACGACCAGCTAGGTAGTAGATTTTGCGCATGATGCGATTCCCTCCTTGCCAGACCATTCGGCACAGCCGGCTAGAATGCTTCACGGCGTCAAGAAACTCGCCCATCATTCACGTGGGAAACGAGCCCCAGTTCCATCTTCCTGCGAAGAACCCCCCCCCCCCCCAAAAAAAAAAAGAGATGATGGTCGGATACCATGGGGGTACCAGCTGGACGAGGTTGGTTAGTCACTGAGGGGGATAGAAGTGGGAAATGTTTTGAGTATGAAACATGAATTCCCACTAGTGGCGATAACGTGAGTTTAGAGATGCAATCAACAACTAACTAACTCATGGTTGCCCGAAAAAAAAAAAAAAAATTGAAAAACAAATGTGAAAAAAAAAAAAGTCTACAATGCCCACTGTCAACTACGGAGAAAACGAAGCCATTGTTACGTACAAAGCCGGGCAGATTCTCCTTGCCCGAAACCCGGTATTAATCAAGTATAATGCATTGTACATGGGCAAACTAGGTATTTTTGCCTCCTTTTTTTTTTTCTTCATCATCGACAAAACAGAGCCAGCCCATCTTCACATCCAAGCTCTGTACGCCCTTCATGATTGCCTTCGTCATCCCATCTCCACCAAGTCTATAACGCGCGTACGCTAACTCTTTCTCCATCACCACCACCATCACCATCACAAGTCCCTCCCCAGATACTACTGCCACCGCAATCTGAGTGGTTTGGTTTTTTTATAGCTTTCTTCTTCTTCTTCTTCTTCTTCTTCTTCTTCTTCTTCTTCTTCTTCTTTCATCTCCCTTGCCCCCCACCCACCCATCCGCTCACAAGATAAGCTCTAGTGGGTTTTCGATGACCTTCTTGAGTTCGCGAATCCATTCGGCTCCGACCGCGCCATCCACAACCTTGTGGTCAAAGCTGGCAGTGACGGTGATCTGGTCATCCCATTCTACCCCAGTAGTGCCATCCTCGTTCTCCACCGGTACGGCAACCTTCTTCGTGGTTCCCACCGCGAGAATGGCCGCCTGAGGAGGGTTGATGACGGCGGTGAAGTGGTCAACAGCTGCGTTCATGCCCATGTTGGATATGGAAATGGTACCACCCTGGTATTCCTCGGGCTTGAGCTTGTTGTCGCGAGCTTTCTTGGCGAGCTCCTTGACCTTCCCAGAGATGGATTCGAGACCACGACCATCGACGCCGGTGACGATGGGTGTGATCAGGCCGGTGGGGGTGGAGACGGCGACCGACACATCAACGCTGTTGAACTGACGGATGGATCCCTCCTGCCAGCTGGAGTTGACGGCAGGAACCTTCTTGGAAGCCGTGGCGATGGCCTTGATGAGGAAATCGTTGACCGACAGCTTGTATCTGCCCTCGGACGAGCTGTTCAGGGCCTGGCGAAGCTTGAGCAGCTTGGACACGGACAGTGTGCTGGTGACGAAGAAGTGGGGGTTCTTCTGGACCGACTCCTGAAGACGACTGGCGATGGTCTTGCGCATGTTGCTCAGAGGTATGTCCTCAAAAGCGGCACCCTGGCCCGCCGCCGCCGCAGGGCTGCTGGACACCTTCTTCACGTCTTCCTCTGTAATCTTTCCTCCTTTGCCGGTGCCCTTGACGCCATTCAGGGAGATGCCCTTCTCACGGGCCAGTCGCTTGGCGGCGGGGGCGGCGTTGGGCTCCCGGTCAAGAGCAGTCTCGAGCTTGCCTTGAGAGGAGTACTGTTCCGGCTCGGCTGATGGCTCGGGAGTCGACGAGGGCGCTGACTGGGACTCGGACTTTTCCTCCTTGGCCGGAGCAGATTTGGCCTCGCCGCCAGCGTCCTTGAGAGTGAACTTCTCGAAAGCGGATACATCGGTTCCCTCTTCGACAAGAATCGCGATGGGCTGTTTATGCCAGAGGTGTCAGTACGGAAATCGCCGATGAGGCTGTCGTGTCGTATCACGTCACGGCTGTGAAATCCCAGGGGGGGAGAGGGGTTCACTCACGCTTCCGACGGGAATGTCCTTTTCACCAGATTCCTTGAGTATCTTGGCGAGCACACCATCCTCCTGGAACTCAAAGTCCATCTGGGCCTTATCGGTCTCGATCTCGACCAAGACATCACCAGGGGCTATGGAGTCGCCGACCTTCTTCTGCCAAGAACCAATGTTGCCAGCCTGCATCGTGGGCGACAGAGCCGGCATCTTGACCACCTGGTGATCGGGGAATGAGGCATAGTACCTCACTACGTGGGAGGCGAAGCCAGTGCGCAAAGCATTGTGAGTCGGAGCGAGGACTCGCCTTCGGATAGCGGCGCTGAGCATCTTGAACTGTGAGGCAAACCGGTCGTAGGGTGGCTTGGATGGGAGGTCACCAAAAAAAAAAAAAAAGCGTATCCAACAGACAGCCCAGGATACGAGACGAGACCTCAGCAAAGGGCAGAAGAGGGTCTGATTGGAGTGGATTGAATTCGGAGCAGAGGATGTGCAAAGGCGGAGGAGGCCCGAGGGAGGAAGTTGCGAATTGTTGATTGGGGGGGGGGGGGGGGGAAGGCTTCTCGATAATGCAACAGGGAAAAATCCCTTGGGGTTTGTGGTTGGCCCAGCCCGTCCAGAATTTTTGCGTTGAGCTCCGTCGGTTGCTGGAGCTTTGGGGCCTAAGCCGTTTTCGGAGGTGTACGTACCGGCGGCACGTTTGATTGGCGGAGACCGAACTGCGCAGCAACGCTGGGTTGGGTGAAGTTGCGGCGAAAGGGTAAACTTTTACAGACAATGCTTTTGTCTCGCGCGCGGAGCAAGGGACTATGGAGAAGATGGTTGTTTCCGGGAGGAGAGGGAAAAAGTGAGCCATGAGAAAAAAAAGAAAAAAAAAAAAAACCAAAGAGGCGCAAACGTGGTGAGCTGTGCCGCTGGTTCGGAAAACAGACTAACCCGAACTACATAGTACCATCATCTGCCATCGGCCATTGCCATGATGGATGATGGCCAGATAGTAGCGAGTCGAGGCTGCGATTTAGTGTCGAAATCCCATCAACCATTGCTTTTATCCGTGAAGCAGGCGTCATGCTAAGTTTCCACAAAGAATTCCACATTTGGTTGTGGAAGGCTAATATAAGAACGGGTTAGGACGGGTTCTGATTGGTGTACTCAAGCTGCAGCATCATGAAGGACAAAAAATAAAACACACACACACACACACACACACACACATACCGGGTAGGTCCCTCGCGGTCTGAGGACCTGATGTGTAAGCAGCAGCAGCAGCAGCAAGAAAACCCACTTTCGATTACGGAGGTTCCGTTGAACGCTGTCGGGTTTTAGAAATCAAGAGAAGTACCAGGTACCCAAGACGCACACCTACATGTCTTGCACAAGCAGGTATCCGAGTACCCCTTCCGCAGTAGATTAGATTAGTAGTACTGTACCACTCTACCAAGTACTACTAGTACTGCTACCAGAGTTATGTACTGCTCTACCTCTACTTGCTGCCCACAGTGGCTGATGATGACAAGTTCGCGTTTCGTTGCAACACAACCACCACCACCACCACCACCACCATCTCCTTCATCTCACCTACCAGATTGCCAGGCCACCATCGGCCATTCTCCATTCTTTAATTCGCGCTCATACATGAAACTGGGTTGACTCCGCGTTGCCAACCGACTGCGGTGCACAGTACGAAGCAAGTACTTCCCCGTCGCAGGCGTGCGTCCCGAGGATATCTGGCCAAGTCTGCCCCGTCTCATCCGTCCCCCTCTACGCCCGCCTCGAACCTAGCTGTATCCTCTCCGGCTGCGCCACTCCCAGCACATTTGTCGCCTCTGCGTCCAATGACCTTGTGACTTGATTGCCGACATCGTCCGTCGTAGTCTCGGCCATCGACACTCGCGGCTCCTGCAGCCCACGTCTCTGAACTCTTTCGAATGGCCCCTGGCCCGGCCTGTGCTCCCCGATGAGCTCTCTCAAGTTCCTGGTGTCCTCCTTGGATGCCATCGCGACCTCCAAAGATGCGCAGCGCAACCCCCAGCTAGCCGAGTCTGCGAAAAGGGCCCAAGAAGCCGTCAAGGAACAAGACCAGCTTCCCGATCCCGAGATTGTTTTTGCACCTCTGCAGCTCGCTACCAAATCCAACAACCCACAGCTGACAACGACAGCCCTTGACTGCATTGGCAAGCTCATATCCTATTCCTACTTTTCCCTCCCGAGAAGGGATGACGCCGACACGGAGCCGAAACCAAACGCCGAACAACCCCCCCCTCTCATCGAACGAGCCATCGATACCATATGTGACTGCTTCCAAGGCGAAACCACGGCCGTCGAGATCCAGCTCCAGATCGTCAAGTCATTGCTGGCAGCCGTCCTGAATGACAAGATTGTCGTCCACGGCGCCGGCCTTCTCAAAGCCGTGCGCCAGGTCTACAATGTCTTCCTCCTCTCTAGAAGTACCGCCAACCAGCAGGTGGCCCAAGGCACCTTGACCCAGATGGTCGGCACAGTGTTCGAACGCGTGAAGACCAGGCTTCACATGAAGGAATCCCGGCTGCAGCTGAATAACCTCAAGCACGGAACGAGCAGCATGACGCTCGATGCTGCTGATCCAGCGAACGACGTGGCTGCTGGGTCTGAGGGTGATGAGCCCCCCGCGCCACACTCAGAAGCCAACACGGCCGGACACGCCAACGGGGAGACGAAATTGACTCTGAAGGACCTCGAGCATCGCAAGAGCTTCGACGATTCAACGCTTGGCGACGGACCGACAATGGTGACACGGTTGCAATCCATCACCAAGGAAGGCTCGGCGACGAGCCCGCCCGGCCCTGGGGTCTCGACCGAAGAGGACATGGATGCTCTCGACGCCGAGGATGAAGTGTATATCCGGGATGCCTATCTTATATTCCGGTCCTTTTGCAATTTGTCGACGAAGATCCTCCCGCCCGATCAGCTGTACGATCTTCGTGGCCAGCCGATGCGATCGAAGCTGATATCACTCCACCTCATCCTTACTTTACTCAACAACAACCTTACCGTGTTCACGTCGCCACTCTGCACAATCAAGAACTCGAAAAACAACGAACCGACATCCTTCCTGCAAGCCATCAAATTCTATCTCTGCCTAAGCATCACTCGCAACGGTGCGAGCTCAGTGGACCGTATCTTTGAAGTTTGCTCCGAGATCTTTTGGCTCATGCTGAAATATATGAGATCATCGTTCAAGGTAAGGCAGCAGCGTGTGGGAGTAGTAGTTTTTTTGTGGGGGGGGGGGGGGGGGGGGGGGGGGGGGGGGGGGGGGGGGGGGGGGGGGGGGGGGGGGGGGGGGGGGGGGGGGGGGGGGGGGGGGGG
>JABAEC010000020.1:62328-226786 GCA_013435705.1 Claviceps paspali
GTTCAAGGTAAGGCAGCAGCGTGTGGGTTTTGTTTTTTTTTTCTCCCCCCCCCCCCCCCCCCCCTTATATATATATATATATATATATATCCATCCATCTCTCTATCTTTTTTACTTATGTGTATCTATCGTTTTTTTTGTTTTTCAATTTCATCGGGCGGTCTTTCCACCTTGCTGACCATCGAATAGAAAGAGATTGAAGTGTTCCTGAACGAAATCTATCTGGCCCTGCTATCCCGACGGAATGCGCCAGTATCGCAGAAGCTTCATTTCGTCACCATTCTGAACCGGCTCTGTGCTGATCCGAGAGCTCTGGTCGAGACATACTTGAATTACGATTGCGACCAAACAGTAGACAACATCTTTCAAACCATGATTGAGGACTTGTCCAAGTTTTCAACAACGCCTCTCGTCATCACGACCATCAACGAGCAGGTCTACGAGGAGGTGAGAGCCAGGACGGCCCCGGCCAGCGAATGGCAGCTGAAGGGTATATTGCCACCACCCCTGACGGTCGCCCACATCGTCTCGCCGCAAGACAACGAGCCCGACTATTCAAAGGAGTATGCCATGAAGCGTCTCTCGCTCGAGGCCTTGGTCGAGACCGTCCGATCCCTATTCAACTGGTCCGCCTCTATTCGCTCCGACACGGGAGACGCGCCCCGGGCCGATGGGGATGTCAAGCCATCTCTCGATGACTTGCGACCGTCCATCGACCCGACGTCGATATTGAGTGAGAGCACGTCTCGCATGGAGACACCTCTGCCGCCGTCCACGCCCGTTGTGGACGACGATCCCGACCAGCTCGAAAAGGAAAAGGCCCGCAAGACAGCCCTCACGAATGCCATTCGGCAGTTCAACTTCAAGCCCAAAAAGGGCATCAGGCTTCTCATACGCGATGGTTTCATCAGCAGCGACGCTCCTGCCGACATCGCCGACTTTCTTCTAAAGGAGGACAGGCTCGACAAGGCCCAGATCGGCGAATACCTGGGAGAGGGAGATCAACAAAACATTGAAATCATGCACGCCTTTGTTGACGCGATGAACTTCACCAAAAAGAGATTCGTCGATGCGCTGCGCCACTTTCTGCAGTCCTTCCGCCTGCCGGGCGAGGCCCAAAAGATCGATCGCTTCATGCTCAAGTTCGCGGAGCGCTACGTCATGGGCAACCCCAACGCCTTTGCCAACGCGGACACGGCGTACGTCCTGGCCTACTCGGTCATCATGCTCAACACGGACCAGCACAGCAGCAAGATCGCCAAGCGAATGAGCAAAGAGGAATTCATCAAGAACAACAGGGGCATCAACGACAATGCCGACCTGCCCGACGAGTACCTCATCGGCATATTCGACGAGATTGCGAGCAACGAGATCGTCCTCACGAGCGAACGAGAGGCGGCCGCGGCCGCGGGCTCGCTGGCAGCTCAGCAGCCCAGTGGCCTCGCGGCCGGCATCGGGCAGGCCTTCTCCAACGTCGGACGAGACCTCCAGCGCGAGGCCTACATGCAGCAGTCGGAAGAGATCTCTCTGCGGTCGGAGCAGCTGTTCAAGAACCTCTTCAAGAGCCAACGCAGAAACGCCGCCAAGGCGGGTCCGAAATTCATACCCGCCACGTCCTTCAAGCACGTCGGATCCATGTTTGACGTGACGTGGATGTCTTTCTTCTCGGCCCTGTCGAGCCAGATCCAGAAATCGCACAACATCGAAGTCAACAAGCTGTGCTTGGAGGGCATGAGGCTTGCGACCAGAATCGCCTGCCTCTTCGAGCTCTCCACCCCGAGAGAGGCCTTCATCTCCGCCTTGAGAAACACAACCAGCCTCAACAACCCGCAAGACATTCAGGCAAAGAACATTGAGGCCCTCAAGGTGATTCTGGACCTGGGTCAGACCGAGGGCAATGCACTGCGCGAATCATGGAGGGACGTGCTCCTGTGCATCAGCCAGCTCGACCGGCTGCAGCTCATCACGGGGGGCGTTGACGAGAGCACCATTCCCGACATTTCGCAGGCTCGCTTCGTGCCGCCCTCCAGGACCGATTCCGCCGACTCTCGGCTGTCGGCCCCCCAGTCTCGCCAGAAAACAAGACCGCGGTCCGGCACCGGATCGAGAGGCTTCTCCAACGAGGTGGCGCTGGAAAGCCGTTCCGAGGACCTCATCCGCGGCGTCGACCGGATCTTCTCCAACACGGCCGACCTCTCGGGCGAAGCCATGGTCCACTTCGCCAAGGCCCTCACCGAGGTGAGCTGGGATGAGATCAAGGTGTCGGGGTCCAACGAGTCGCCCCGGACGTACAGCCTGCAGAAGATTGTCGAAATCAGCTACTACAACATGAAGCGCGTGCGATTCGAATGGAGCAACATCTGGGATGTCCTCGGAGAGCACTTCAACCAGGTCGGGTGCCACAACAACATGAACATCGTCTTCTTCGCGCTCGACTCGCTGCGCCAGCTGTCGATGCGTTTCATGGAGATTGAGGAGCTGGCAGGCTTCAAGTTCCAGAAGGACTTCCTCAAACCCTTCGAGCACGTCATGGCGAACTCCCACAACGCCACCGTCAAAGATCTCGTCCTGCGCTGTCTCATCCAGATGATCCTGGCACGCGGCGATAACATCCGCTCGGGCTGGAGGACCATGTTCGGCGTCTTCACCGTGGCCGCAAGAGAGCCGCACGAGGGCATTGTGAACCTCGCGTTCGAGAACGTATCCCTGGTGTACAGGTCCAAGTTCGGCGTGGTCATCTCCCAGGGCGCGTTCACGGACCTCATTGTCTGCCTCACGGAGTTCTCCAAGAACCTGAAATTCCAGAAAAAGAGCCTCGCAGCACTGGAGCTCCTCAAGTCGACGATTCCCGCCATGCTCAAGACGCCCGAGTGCCCTCTGTCGCGGAGATACAACAACAACAGCAACAGCAACAACAACAATGACGGCCAGGCGGGAGGAGGCGCCCATGCCGAAATCCAGAGCAGCAAGACGCCAGAGACTGCCGTCAAGGCACAACAACAGCAACAGGCGAGCACGTCCGTCGAAGAGGGCTTCTGGTTCCCCGTGTTGTTCGCGTTCCACGACGTGCTCATGACGGGCGAGGACCTCGAGGTCAGGTCCAACGCACTCGAATACTTCTTCGCGGCCCTCATCAAGTACGGGGGGGACTTCTCGCCGGAATTCTGGGACATACTCTGGCGGCAGCAGCTGTACCCCATCTTCATGGTCCTGCGCTCGCGGCCGGAGATGACGAATGTTCTCAACCACGAGGAGCTCTCGGTCTGGCTGTCGACGACCATGATCCAGGCCCTCCGCAACATGATCCAGCTCTTCACCCACTATTTCGAATCGCTCGAGTACATGCTGGATCGGTTCCTCGAGCTGCTGGCCCTCTGCATCTGCCAGGAAAACGACACCATCTCACGGATCGGGAGCAACTGCCTGCAGCAGCTCATCCTGAAGAACGTCAGGAAGTTCCAGCCCGAACACTGGACCAAGGTCGTCGGGGCCTTCTGCGAGCTCTTCGACCGCACCACGGCGTACCAGCTGTTCACGGCGACGAACCTCGGCGTCGGAGCGACGTCTCTGACCCTGCCGCCCAACGGCTTCGACTTCTCCGTGCCTCTCAGCCCGACCTCGGAGACGCTCCCCGTGGACGAGAAGTCGCTCAAGATAAACGGCACAGGTGGCGGCGCGACCGTGTCCGAGGCCGCCATCGAGCCCGTCGTCCCGCGGCACCCGTCGCCCAAGCCCCTGGATGACGAGGCCGATGCCCCAGGCGGCAGCAGTGCTGCTTCTGCTGCTTCTGCTGCTTCTGCTTCTGCTTCTGCTGCTGCTGCTGCTGCTGCTGCTCCTACCGGTCAGGCATTGGAAGAATTCAAGCCGACGTCGAGCCTCCAACAGCAGCCGGTGGTGGTGACGGCTGCCAGGCGACGCTTCTTCAACCGCATCATATCGCGCTGCGTCCTGCAGCTCCTCATGATCGAGACGGTCAGCGAGCTCTTCAGCAACGACACCGTCTACGCGAACATACCGTCGGTGGAGCTCCTCCGGCTGATGGCCCTTCTCAAGCGGTCCTTCCAATTCGCCAGACGCTTCAACGAGGACAAGGACCTCCGCATGAAGCTCTGGCGAGAGGGCTTCATGAAGCAGCCGCCCAACCTGCTCAAGCAGGAGAGCGGCGCAGCAGCAACGTACGTGTCGATCCTGTTCCGCATGTTCGCCGACAACGCCCCCGAGAGGCTGGAGAGCCGCCCGGCCATCGAGGCCGCCCTCGTGCCCCTCTGCAAGGACATCATACACGGATACACCGCCCTGGCGGAGGAGTCGCAGCACAGGAACATCCTCGCCTGGCGGCCCGTCGTCGTCGACGTCCTAGAGGGCTTCGCCACCTTCCCCGAGGACTCCTTCAAGGCCCACATGCCAGAGTTCTACCCCCTCGCCATCGATCTCCTGACCAAGGATCTGGGTCCCGAGCTCCGGCCCGCCCTGCTCGTCGTCCTCCGCCGCGTGGGAGAGGTCGGTCTCGGCATACCCGGCCTAACGAGGAGGACCACCATGGAGAGAAGGCGTGAAAGCATCGTCAGCAATGTCGCCGAGGGCCCAGGCATGGGCCAGGACGCATCCGCCGCGAAGATGCTATAATAAAAAAAAATATTCAATATTCAAAAGAGAGAGAAAAAAAAAAGAAATGTATAGTTTTTTCCACCACAAAATGTCGTTGGTAGATTTCTGCAAAGGCAAATGAATGGCGTTGTTCTTTTGTTGTTGACGGGGATGTAGAAAATTCGGGGGGTCTTTTTTTCCCCCACTTTCAAATGCAAATCTTTCTTTCTTTCTTTCTTTCTTTCTTCTTCTTCTTCTTCCCTCCTTTTTTTTATGGGCACCCTGTGTCTTTTCTTTCTTTCTTTGTTGTGGTTCTTCGTGTTTATGTGTGCGTGTGTATGTGTATATGTGTATGTGTATGTGTGTATGCGTGTGTGTATGTGTATGTGTATGTGTGTATGCGTGTGTGTATGTGTATGTGTGTATGTTTATGTATATATGTGTGTATGTGTATGTGTATGTATGTGTGCGTGTGTGCGTGTGTATGTGTATGTGTATGTGTATGTGTGTGTATGTGTGTGCTTTGTCACCACAGCCAAAGTCTCCCATTTGTCCGTGTAGCCTCAGGCACTTCCTATTCCATACGTGCGTCTTTGTGCGGCTGGCATCTATCCGACTCCATCGCGGTTGGTACTCACGTTATTGGATCTCTCCTTGATTGTTCTTCGTCATGGCGCTTGCGGAATCATACATGGTCCATCGGAGTTTCACATTTCGGTAACGTGGGCCATTATCAAGGAAAAGCTCGGTATCACGGTTTTTTTTTTATTCTACTTCAAAAAGACCAGTGATGTATGTTCGCAGAGGCTCTGCCTCTTCTTCGACAGTTCGATCGGGCAGTGTCTTGAGAGCAGCCTCCAAGCCATCGCAGGATTGCACTGCAGCCTTGACCAACTTCGCGACAAAGGCGTCAATCTCCGACGACCGTCTAGACACCCGCATGACGCTGACGAGAGCCTCGAAGAAATCGACGAGGTTCAGTTCCATGAGAACATCCGTCTTATCCACCATTGCCAGAGCTGCCCACTGCAGTAACCCCTGACCCAGGCCGTCTCGATCGGCTGGTGGCAACATGAAAAGATCCGGGAAGACGGGACGGCTCAGGGCGGCAATGTTCAGTGTGCAGAGACGGGGCAACAGCCGTAGCAAACGACCTTGGGAAATTGTGACCTGGCGGGTGGTGCGATGCCCAGCGAGCTCCGACGTGCCAAAAGAACAATGCTGCTTGATGAGATTTAGATTAGGATGGCCCAGGAAAACGAGCCGCCACAACCGACCATGGCCAGGCGCGCGGTTCTCGGTGCATTCCTTCTCGTTGCTTTTCAGGCCAGCCTGCGAGGCGGGCTCATCAAATCCATTTTGGAGCATCTCACAGTCAGTTTCGAGCAAGTCTCCAAGGACTCTAGCCGCGCGCTCCCCTACCCCCACATCCTCACTCGTCATCCAGCATTCGACGACTGCCTGCACGACTTTAGGCATGGTGCTCAGAATCGACACATCGGATGGAGAATCGGCGGCCTTCCTGACGACGGCCAGAGCAAGAAGGTTCGCCCCAGGAAGGGGCGACGACAGCGCCGTCAATAAAGATGGCGGATCAGCAATGTCGAGGGTCTGAATAAATGACAACGGCGAGAGAAGTTTCACGGTTAATGAAAGCAGAGGCGTCGGATCCTGCGTCGTTGTTTTCAGGATTCCCGTCAGAGGCGGCAAAAGCGTTGGAAGCAAGGGAGGGATATTGTCCTCTGAGCTCAGTCGATCAACGTCAGGATTTCACAGCTACGGGTAGAATGGCCCCCCCTGGTGAACCGGGGACTTTGGCCGAAACGACTCACCGGTGAGCTGCAGCTCGACATTGTCTAGCAGCCTGACATTGAACGGGAGCGAGGCATCATCAGTCAATTGCTGCAGGTGAGCCTGCAGTTCGGATATTCCAGATATTGGAACGTTGTCCATCTTATGTTTCGGAACAGAGGAAGTAAGCGGTCCAGGCTTCCCGCAAGAGGCCCACGTCAATTTGTGTACGATCTTGGGTTTTCGCGAAAGGTCAAATCATCAAGAGGTGGATGGAACAAGTTGTTATTCTGCATGAAGTCTGTTCTGCATGGGTTTGCATGGAGCAGCCCATTTACATACAACTTGTTGCGACATGCAGGTGTGTGCCGCCTTGTGTGTGTGTGTGGGTGACTCCTTCCTTGCAGAGCGACAGCGGCTACAATTCCGCCCCATTCGGCCAATTCCGCCCTCCCACCACCACGCCAAGTCGCGACGGCCGCTGACTGAACTTCTTCCTTGCGTCTTGCGTCAACCCACAAAGATTGCACTCGGTTCCCGATTCGCCATTCGCACCTCTCTCTGACGTTGCGCCATCAAAATACCGGGCGCAAAGCCTGCGACCTGCTGCCATGTCGAGAGGCGGCCGCGGGGGTAGAGGCGGCGCGAGGGGCGGAGGCCGACCCAATGTGCCGTGGGACACTGGCGACGAGCCGGATGCCAGACCATCAGAGCTATTCCCCGTGGGTTGTTCTTTTCTTTTCTTTTTTCTTTTTTTTCTTCTTTCCTTAAACGTAACTTACCAACCCCCCCTCCCCCCCCCCCCCCGAGTGTAGAACTATTCCGTACCGACAACACGAGACCTCTCCTCCTCCGAGACCAGCTCCGTGCAGCACTTTCTACTCCTACGACACCAAATACACTCGTCCCCCCTATACACGTCGAGAAAAACACTCTCGAGCGACCCGACTGCCCCCAGAAAGCTGTACGGCCAAGCTCAAATGAATGCCCGATACGGGCTCAGGAACAAGGCGACGGTGGACCCCTTCACAGCAATGCCCACCTACTCGGAAAAGTTTGTCCGTGAAGATCGAGCCCTCCCCGACTGGTCCGCCCGCCCCGTCTGTCGCGAGATGTTCCCCCCGGAGCTTCTCGATACCGTCGAGCCAGACATGGGTCTTGGCGCACGCAAGAAACGAAGGCTGGAGCTGAGCAAGGTCAGCGCCCTGCCCAATGCCGAGGAGGCATTCGGGTTGCCCTCACTGGACGGCGGTGACGAAGAAGAGGCCGCGCCCAGCGGCAGGAATATCTTGGACAAGCTCGACGCCCTGCGCGATGACGATGTCGACGACGGCGCCGAGCCCGAAGACGAGGAAGCGTTGGAGGAAGAGGAAGAGGACGAAGTGTACGATGACGAAGATGCGGGCGACTACGACGCGGAAAACTACTTCGACAACGGTGACGACATGGGCGATGACTACGGCGATGGAGACGATGGCGAGGGGACGTACTAGCACCATCTAATCTGTATGAGATACCGATTGGCGCCTTGTTTTGCTTTTTTTCCCCCTCTTTCTCCTTTTCCTTTTTTTTTCTGATAAAAAAAAATTGCATTTCAATCCAATAAAGAACAATGTCTCGTTAGCTTCCGTGGCGAGAAAAGAAAAAAAACACATCCAACAAGAGCGTTTCTTTATAATCACTCATTCTCGTTGAAACATTTTCTTCTTCTTCTTCCTCTTCCCGTCGGCGTAATTTACACAATCAGTTCGTCATCCCCATGACGTAAACGCCACTATTTACGATTCCTGCTTGCAGTCTCGATAGTTTCTCGCGCGTGTCGGCGATCTGGCCGGCCTGGGCAATGATGGCGTTACTCGTCTCTCTCAGGGCAGACAGTATCTGCGCGAGCTGATCCTGTACCGCTCCACCGGCTGTGGCGTTGTTCCTGTCACGCAAAGATCGAATCTGTTCATACAGGCCATTTTCAACACCTGGCATATCTCTTTCAATCTCGGTGCGGTATTCATCGAGTCGCTTCTTGTATCTTTCAACGTCATCGCACACGCGGTTGAAGTAGGTGATGAGATCTTGAGCATTGGCGTGAGCCGAAGCACTGTCGGATCCGTTGGAGTCGGCGGAAGGACTCGGACCGGCAAAAAGCCCTGTCTGATGGTAGTGGGTAGGCAGTTTCAAGTTATCGGTCGCCTTGAAGGATAGTTGTGCGTCGGCGATGCTCTTTTTCGTCAGATCTTGTAGAGCCTTGACGGTTTGGATGTCTCGGTTGAGAGCGACCTGGACAGTCTTGAACTTTGTCTCGACAAATCTCACGTCTCTGCCAAGTTGCTCAATGTCCTTCTCGTGTTGAGGCATGAATTCTCCTATCTCGTCCTTCATCTTGATAACCCGTTGGATGCCTTTGTCGATCAGAGCTATCTCGTCCTGAACAGGTTTGGCGAGGTCGTCGAAGCGAGTCCGTGGGCGCATATTGTCGTAGTTGATCTGTACGGCTGGAATTTGCGGCGTGGACTGAACCTGCTGTGTTTGCGCCTGGCCACTATTAAGGGGGGGGAGGGGGTGAAGAGGGCAACAGGGCAACCGGTTAGCAGCTGCAGCGAGTCGGAGGCTTCACAGAAAACACGCACAATAGCCCGCCTGCAGGCTTCGACTGTGTCTGGCCGAACAGACCTCCTGCATTCGACGTCTGGGGATTCGTTGTGGATGCAGCCAAGAGACCGCCGCTGGCCGGCTGTGATGGCTGCTGCCGTGCAGTTGCATTGCCCCCAAACAGTCCACCTGATGACTGTTGCGTTGATTGTTGGTTTGAGGCGCCGCCAAAGAGCCCACCACCACTTGCGGTTCCTCCTTGCTGGGCCTGATTGTTCGCCATGCCTCCGAACAGCCCCCCTGCCGTGCTGGACTGAGAAGGAGCCGCGGCTGTCGTCGTCGTCGAACCAAACAACCCGGTACTTGGTTTGGGCTGTGTGCTGCCAAACAGGCCTCCTGTAGTTGCCATTCTGCCGGTATCGGGGAGTTGACTGGGCTGGAATAGGTGTGTGTGTGTGTGTGTTTCCAGAGCCAAAAAAAAAAGAGCTTAGCTGAAGGCCGATGAGCTGTGCTGCGCGGCGGGTGAAGGTTCTGGCAAAGCTCTCTTAGTTAGCATATGCGAAGATCAGACGGAAACACCTCCGCGTCTTGATGCTGGAAGACAGAGAGAATCGACGACGATGATGATGATGATGACGAGGGGTGGCTGGAACAATGAAAGACACCAATGTCACCTACAGCGGTGATACTAATGGGTTTTTTTTTTTTTTTTTTTTTGATAACGGTGAGACCACCGGTTCAAAGACAATAAAAAGGGTTTCGAAGGAAACGAAGCGCGTTCAACTTGTTGGAGTGGGGACTCGTAGTTGGAGCAAAGGGAGCTATCCAAGCGCGCTAACGAATCACGAAACTGCAAAGAAGACGGCAAATCGCCGGCTCAACCTCGAGCACCCGAGCTGGTGGCGTCACGAAGCAACGTTCACGTTGTTTCAGAAGCAAGTCCTTTTCATCACAAAAGACCGTCCATGGAACAAGAGCGAGAAAGAGAGAGCGGGGAAAGAAAGAAATGAGCTCAGACATGTCAGAACACGAAATGGAAATGGACGAGGGAGACGACCTCTACGAACCAGAGGAGCCCAAGGTTGATGAGCAAGCCGACAAGCACGCCCCGGTCGCCAAATCAGAGGAGCTGGAAGAGGGCGAGGAGGAGGATGAGGGCGGCGCAATGGACGAAGACGATGATGATTCCGTACGTTTACTCCCCCCACACGCTTCCCGGCGTCCTCTGTCCTTTGTTTGTGTGCTAATGGGAAACGGTGCCTGCCGTGAGGCAGGACATTGACATTATCACAGAGCGCAAAGACGGCACAACCGCCGCGCCTCCGACGTGAGTTTTTTTTTTTTTTTTGTTCTCTCTCTATCAGTCTCTCTCTCTTCTGGTCTTGCAATTCCAGGCAGTTTTTATCGTGCTCCGAGACTCACTACGTTTGCGCTACAGACAAGCCAAGTACAGCGATATCCGAAACATTCCCCAGCGGACGACTTCTGGCGACTCGACCACAAAACCAGCACCTTTGAAGGAGGAGAAGTCCAAATCGGCAAAGGGAACGGTCAAGATTGCGACGCCGAGTGCAGACCAGGCATCCGCGGCTGCATCGAGGTCTACGATAGACATCAATGCGAACCCGGTGTATCCCAGCGCAGGGAAGCCCATCACGCAAGTGAACATTGACGAAGGTGCGATCCCACGTCAGCTCTACGCGGCGGGAAGGCGATGAAGCGCGGAGGCTAGGCACGATAATTAACATTGGCAAAACAGATCTAGTGGACAACGAGAAGCCATGGAGGAAGCCAGGGACGGACATCAGCGACTACTTCAACTACGGCTTCGACGAATTCACCTGGGCGTTATATGCGGCGAAGCAGGAGAGCGTTCGGAGCGAGTTTGGCGCCGACACGTTCGCGACAAACAACAAGAAGATGATGGAGGACTTCAACAATATGCTGATGATGGGAGGGGGCATGGGCATGCCCGGCGCGGGCGGAAACGGAAGCGGCGGCGCCATGCCGGGCATGGACGGGATGCCGCCCGAGATGCAGGCCATGATGCAGCAGATGATGGCGTCGGGAATGGACCCATCACAGATGGATCCCAATCAAATGAACGCCATGTTCTCAGGAATGCAGAACGGGGGTGCAGGACCCGGGCCGCAGGCGAACCAGGGACAGAACTTTGGCGGTTTCGGCGGCAACCAAGGGGGCTATGGATATGATCAGAGCATGTCCGCGGGTGGTGGCGGCGGCCGCGGCGGCTTCGGCGGCGGACGAGGGCGCAGAGGACGCTGGTGACCTGATATAAGCGCTGCTGCACGCTTGGGAGCCAAAAGAGAAAAAAAACGTCTGACCATGGTTCTTGGCACACGGCGTTGACGGGATCGAGGCATTTCCTCCCGAGGAGAGCGGGGGATCGTGCCCCTTTCCCCCATGGCTGACAAGGATGTGTGTGTTTGTGTGTACTATGTTTGTGAGTGGCTTCGGTGGTAAACTTGTACTATGTATACCTTTTTTTTTTTTTTTTTTCCTTTTTCCTTTTTCCTTTGTTTTTCTCCCCCTCCCCCCCCCCCAATCTCCGAGTGCAACCTCCCCGCCAGACAATGACCAGTATGCAAGAGCCCAGCCGCGGCTGCGGGGAACTGCAGATGGGCTCCTCCTCTCACGCGAGCTATTCCGGGGGGGATGAGGGCGGGGGGGAAAGGTTCGCTTCCATTGATTCTGCCTAGCGCCGGCTGCGTTGCGAAGGCAGGAAAATAAAAAAAAAACCAACCCTCGAAGACGGCTTGGAAATCAATATTCTGCAGCAATAGACGGATTGAGATGTCCACGTTGTAGTCGGTCCGACGGAATCGGATACCGGCTTGACGTCGTAAGAGCAGGACTTTTCTTGAGGGCGTCACCAGCGAACTGAGGAAACGTATATCGACGGAGAACAGAGGTGCCAAGTGCCTACCTATGTACTACCTACTACCTACTACCTACTACCTACTACCTGCTACCTGCTACCTACTACCTACTACCTGCTACCTGCTACCTGCTACCTACTACCTACTACCTGCTACCTGCTACCTGCTACCTTCTTCTTGTAGCTGGGTGAGGAGCGGGAGGGATCATCTGCTTTTGAGGGGATCCGCCTTCATACACATACAAGATTGGTTGATTCTTCTACCGCTCCTAGCTGATTGCAGACACGGTCTATTGTGCTCTCGCACTCGGATCTTGTTGCGTACGCGAATGATTCCAGGGTTGGCTGCACTTTGCACATGTGATATCCCAAGTCGCGGACTCGTCTAAACCCCTGGCACGGTAGGTTCGGCTTACAGTATCTAAGTTGGTGGCAGAGAGCTTGACCAATCTGCTCGCGCCGCACCGCAACGCATCCCTCCTTTGTCGCCTTCCAGACTTGTTAGACCCTTGCTCGACCAGTCAGGTTCCCCGGCGATGCTTCGCGGCAATGGCAACTCATGGTCCGCGCTCTGCTCATCGCGAGTTTGTGCAGGATAGTCGTCAAATATTGGTTTCCCCCCTCCCGAAGAATCAGTTGCAAACGACCTGCAGACGGCGCTAATGCGTACCTACCTATCTTACAACAACAGCTGATTTCTCATCGTTCTATTCGTCGTCTTTTTCAGAGGATTTGTTTTTATTCTCTCTCGAATCATACGGTTTACGGGCCTTGGCCACCATTGCTTATAGCTCTTCACGCCGCATGATGACTAGACGCATGCAATATACCTCAAATAAAAACCTCCCCGAATTCGGGTTTCATCACGTCGGAATAAAGTGCTGTGCGTCCTGCTGTTGCTGCTCGAATGATTGGGGAAAGGTTGCAAGCCCCGCCACTATGCCGACTGCCATGACCAGTACCGAAATGATGGACCAAATAACACCCCAGCATTGGGAGGATCCGCCATATCGTTTAGCAAAGACGCTAGCGTCGGAAGAGTTGACTTTCCGCAGGATGAGGTCATCGCAAATGTCCCACACACTATACAACGAGGACATGACGCCGATGAAGAGGACGACGAAGCGAAGAGCTTGCGCGTGAACGATGAACCAGCAGGCAGCAAGAAGCCCCACGGCCGAGAGAATGGTGAGGACGGTCAACCAATCACGCTTTCCCCACCAGAGTGTCAGCAGGAAGCATACTGCCAGGATGATGCTGGCTACTTTGGAGGCCACAATGTTGAAGCCACAGAAGGTCAGGAGAGCTCCGATAACGGACGAGCCCAAGTAGCCGGCGGGCAAGGTAATGGCGCTGATTCCGCCGCGCATGCGCGTGACGCCTCCCTCGTGGGGATCAAGGCTTATCGACTCGACTTTCCCGCCGGTAAGCACGGCGGTGATGGCATGTCCGAATTCATGAAATGCAATGACGAGCATCTGGAAAAGGAAAAGAGGCAGATTTCTTTTTTTTCAGCTTGAGAAGCCACTGTTTCCCCCCCCCCCCGCCCCCTTCGGAGCAAGAAGAAGCAGCAGCAGATAGCGCTCCGTCATGGGAGGAACACCATACCTTGAAAGGCCAGAGTATCATTCTCAGGTACGGGATGTTCCAAAGAGCCGCAATCGCCACTACGTAAGCGGCAACCACGCCCAGGGTTACTTTCTGCGTATGTGTGGGATTCTGCAAGTCTCGGACGGAAAGCGAGTCAACGGGAACGGGAACGGGAAACGAGGGATCGTCCATGTTGGTATCGTGGGAAAGAGAGCGAATCGACACCGCGAGGGCCGCGAATGGCGCCATGACGTGCTTATCTGCGTGATTTTCCCAAACAATATTGGCACCAAGTGACGGACGGTTGAGGTGATTTCGACTGTTTCAAAAACTCCGTGTTGACGTAGTTGGCCGAGAAGGGTACCGTCGTACGTGAGTAGTGGTGCCGCCGTCATTCATGCGAGCAAGGGCTAGGATGAAGAGAAGGTCAGCATAATGGACTGACGGACGTTGGGAGCGAGCCGTGCGTGAAAGTGTAGAAGGGAAAAACAGACGAGGGATGAAATCACCAGCTCCGGGTGATAAATTGGCTAAAGACGCGTGTTTTGTGCATTAGGCCTGTATGTTCATGTTCTAAAATTCCTGAGTGTGGTGAAAGGGGGGGGGGGGTGTGGATCTGAGGAGTGTGCTGCCCTGAATGTACTAATGTACTACTAGTGTTCATCAGGTTCACAGCAGATAGCCTTTCGCACGCGCGACTCGCTAGTACCTACGCCCTAGGTACTTCGTCGCTACTTTTCAATGGGCACACACTGAACACTTAGTAGACACGGCTGGGGCCCGAGGGCTTGGGTCGTTTGGTTTGAAAGCACTACTACTACTAAGTACTTAGTACTTAGTAGTTAGTACTAGTAGTACTTGGTGCTACTACAAACTACTACTACTACTAGTAGTAGTAAGTACTGTAGTACTCGTACCTGGAATGATGCTTAATCAGCATTCCGGCTTTACCATTAGTAGTTAGACTTGCTACTAGTACGTAGTACTACGTAGTAGTTCCGCCGGTCAAGAGACCCTTGTTTCTGTCTTGAACAATGTTGAGTGTCTATTATTGGTACTCCTCCGGCCGTCATCATAACTTCTTTCGTATGTGTTTGTTCTTCTTCTTCCCCTTACAAAACAACGATAGTGACAGAAGAGTAAAGAAGAAGAAGGAAATCTAGAAAAGAAAAGAAAAGAAAAGAAAAGAAAAAGAAAAAGAAAAAGAAAAGGAAAGAAAAGAAACCCCCCCGGCGAATTCCCTCTCCACGTGGCACGTTTATCAGCCGTTCATCTAGTAAGACCGCGTCACTGATTGATTGCCATAGACCAAGCCGTCCTGGCTCTCCATTGCCTTCCAAGCGCTATTCAAAGCATGCACGCGGACGCTGATCCGCGCGCCCTTGGGCATGTCTGCAGAGCTAATCGTCATCAATGTCAATGGCTGCGTGGGGAAGAAGCTTATCGTGCCAGAATGCACACCGCCGTTGATGAAGATTTCCAACAATGAGCGATCCATGATGCCGCTCATGGACCATCTGCCCTTGTGGGCCAGGGTATTGGTGGAAAACTTGTCTGTGAAAAAGACATTATCGAAGCCCCTCACGCCACCTCGGTCCATGAAGAAGGGCTGGTCGCCGCCAAAGTAGTACCCTGCTCGGACGTATTCGCCCGACACCGGGCTCCAGAGCGTGACGTTCAGGGTGGCCGTTTTGGAAATACGAGTCACCACCTCGGGAACTCCCGTCACGTTTGCCTCCCAGTACACGGCGTTTGACTCCACCTTGGCAAAGTCCACCACTCTCGTCTTGTTTTGCATGCTCGCGTCGGAAGCGAGGACCTTTCCCATGACAGGCGAGAGGTTGTACGGTGCGGAGCCCAGTTTCCATCCGATTCGCTCAATCTTGGTCAGGTAGCTTCGACGCGGCACCGTCATTGCGCTTCGCCAGTTCTCCCGATCAGTTGGCACATCTTGCGTATACTGCCAGTTCGAGGCCCAGGAGATCAAGACGGGATCCTCGTCGTCCGACTGCCCGTTGAAGAATTGCGCGGCATAGTTGTCCTTTCCGAAGTCGTTCAGCCGGGCAATCGAGTCGATTGGTGTAAAGTGTGTCCCGTTGAACGTGCCCGGGTAGTACTCAGCGAGGGAGCCGCCGACAGGGGCGTGAGGGTTGACGCTGATCATGAGAAGCCACATTGAGCCCACCTTGTGTCCCTCTTGGTCATAGTGCGGTATGCGCACCAGGTTGGGACATTCCCATTGGAAGCCGAGGAGGCCATGTCCGGAGAAGTTGCTGGCATGAGTCCAATCAATAAGGTTTGGGGACGTGTATATGGCAATGACAAACTCCATGGCGTACGCGACCAGCATGACCCACTGACCCTCATGCCACATGACCTTTGGATCACGGAACTGCGTCGAGTTCACGTCAAGAACGGGGTTGTGCTTGTAGGGGATAAAGTGGTAACCACCGTCATGGGAATATGAGATCCCCTGAGTCTGTACGCCGTTGGTGCCGTCTGCATTCGTCTTGCTGAGTGTCTGCGAGTGGGTGGTCAGCAGGACGCGCGGCCGGATGCCCCTCTTGTCCGAAGGATACTCACGTAGATGGCTACAACACCGTTCTTCTGGTTGGGGAAAAACCCCGAGGTGTTGTTCGTGTCCACGACGGTACTCCCGCTGAAGACAGAGACGTTCTTTTCGGGTCCGGACAAGGCTACTGGCTGGTTGGTCCAGTGATACAAGTCTCGCGACGTCGCATGACCCCAATGTTGATTGCCGGCTACCAATGCCGCGGGATTGTACTGATAATACAGGTGCCAGGTACCATTGGCGTCCCGGAACATGCCGTTGGGATCGTTCATGAAGTTCTGGGGTGGGGAATAGTGAATCTGAGGCCGTAAACTTCCAGTATAATCGCCAACCACGGCAACGCCAGAGGTAATATTGTCTCTGGTGCCAGCTGTGGCAAGCTCCAATGCCCCGAGGAAGGTCATGGCAAGACCAATACTCGTCCCAAGTGGCGACATCATCTTGTAATTGCGAATGTGTATGTAAGTTGTAACAGCAAAAGGGAGAAGGAGGGGAGATCGGGGGCAATGCCTCTGATGTCGACGACAGCACAATGGACAACCAAAAAAAAAAATCAAAAAATCTGGTTATGTGCAAAGGAGCAAAGACTCAACTCCTTGCCGCGAGGAAGATGAGAAAGAAAAAAAAAACACGAGAGGCAAAGAAGATGGGTTTCGCAGGAACAATGGACCATGTTGTACTATTTGTACTAGTCCGCCGTCGGTCCGCTCTCTGCTTCCAGCTCCTACTACGTAACTTCTCTCGGGTACAGATTTTCGCTACCGGAGCCCTCAAACCTCGAATGCAACCGAGCCCGTCAGACGCATTATGTCAAGTACATGAGAAAAAAAAAAAAAAAAAAAAAAAAAAAAGAGGCGTCGGATTTCCCCGTGGAGATTTTAAGGTTCTTCCCGCTGATACACTGTATAATTCGTCCACTGCCGGACCGACAAGGAAACGTGCAGCGGACGGGACGATGGAGCTCGCATTCGTATCCACACTATCCGCGGCACGAACGAAAAAAATAAAAAAAAAGAGAAACCAAAAAAAAAATAGATGCATATCAAGCCAATGCAACCAACCCGCCTTGATGCTTGCCATCTCGACCTCGATGAAGGCTTATCATGTTATGACGCCACCCACGTCCGGCGGACGGGTGGCTAGGCATGTATAATCACGTAATCAACGTGGTCGTCATGCTTACCTAATTTTGCGCCCGCAACAAACGCCTCTCGCGTGATTGAGGCGAGCCAAAGGCTCAGAACAACGCCGAGCCGTTCCTGCCAACCCGCCGAGTCGACACCGAGCTGTCGTCGTACCCCTGTATCCCTGCATAGATCGCCACTGCGTTGCCAGGTCAACGTGGGCCGTAGGCAAGCGCGTTGTACCTCTGATGTGAGCGAGACAAGCTCACGCGCGGAGCATCGCCCAAACCGCCACGTACTGAGCACCTGCTCGCTACATGCCGACCTGTTGCCTTGGCAGGTCCAGACGTCAGATCCGATGGCACAGCAGCAACAACAACAACAACGTCGGTGACCGAATCTAGTTTTTGTCGCTCCTCTACCATCTTCGCACCTGCATCTAGCTGCAGGCAAGGCACTTTTGAGTCTGTACCTCTTTTTTTTTTTTTTTTTTCCCTCATTTTTTTTTTCTCTGCCAGACAACGGAGAAGAAAAAAGAAGAAGAAGAAGAAAACAGAGAACAGAAACAGCACAGAGGCAAGCAAGCAGTGCAAGCAATTTCATCACATTCCGACCAAGTTCGCCGCAGGTCACCCGGGGCTTGTCTGCTTTGTTGTTTGGCTCACAATAGCAGCTGCATTCCGGACGGCAATCGCAACGAGGGTTGACTCTCCAGCCAGACGGCCCAGCTGCCACGATGGACAGGTCAAACATCCCCTCTAGGCTTCCCGAGTACACGTTGCCCAGCTATGACGACGACCACGACACGCCGACTGGTCAGAACCCGGCTTCTGTCCGGCTCCTCACGTCGATGGAGAATTCTGTGGATGAAACCTCGTGAGTACTTTTTGACCCTCCCATGACTCTGCGCTACCTACCACCTACCCAGTTCTTTTCTTTGTTTTTTTTCTTCTTCCTTTTTTCTTTTTTGTCTTCCTCTTGAGGAATTGACTACCTGCCAAGTCGACTGTCTACTAGTTTTCTTTCCCTCGTTTTTCTCTTCTTTTTGTTCTTCCCCTTGAGGAATTTGGCTCAATCCTTTCTTTCCGTCTTTTTTTTTTTTTTTAATTCTCCTCTCCTGGCAGCCCCTTTTTCCAGTTTTTTTTTTTTTTTTTTTTTTTTTTTTTTTTGCACCACGACTTGTCGTCTCCAGACGAGTCGTAACCACCTAGCGTCACAATGTCGAGATATCAAAGCTCACATGATCAATTCTATCACAGACCCAGACCGACGAGACGATCGTACCAGGCCAGCGTAGTCTCCTCACATCCTGGGTCGAGCTCCATCCTCGACGATACGCCCAGCATGCTGCCTCCCGACTCGAGCTATGTCCCCTTCGCCGGCAGGGAGAACGGTTCGCCGCACCGACCGTGGACACCATCTGGCAGATTGGCGGATTTCTCACGACCGCCACCATCCAGAGGATCCTACGAGCCCTCGGACCTCAACGGCAGTCCACGCCCGGGAACCCCCTCTTCTCGCTACGGAGGCAGCCCTCGCCGTCCCTTGCCGCCGGCACCGCTGTTCTCGAATTCCGGCCATGCTTCGACGGTGTCTGCAGACGATGCCACTGTATCTATTCCTCTCGATGGCGCAGACGATGTTTTCGGTCCCGGATCGGACTTGAGCGACCCCCCATCATCACCTACTCGTCGCGACTCTTTCATGTCGGGCTCGCAAGAGACGTTGAATGAGGATGCTGATGACGACGAGAATGAAAAGGTGGAACACTACGGTCCTGCTCCTGACGGAGCCCAGGAGCGTCGTGGCGTGCGGGAACCGCAGACGTCGAAAAAGGAGGTGCAGCTCATCAATGGTGAGCTGGTGCTTGAATGCAAGATTCCTACAATCCTGTACAGCTTCTTGCCTCGCCGTAACGAGGTCGAGTTCACGCACATGCGCTATACGGCAGTGACGTGCGATCCCGACGACTTTGTCGACAGAGGATACAAGCTCCGGCAGAGCATTGGACGAACCATGAGAGAGACGGAGCTCTTCATCTGCATCACCATGTACAACGAGGACGAGTTTTGCTTCACCAGGACCATGCACGCTGTCATGAAGAACATTGCGCACTTCTGCTCTCGCTCGCGTTCGAGGACATGGGGTGAAAACGGCTGGCAAAAGATAGTCGTGGCCATCATATCTGACGGCCGTGAAAAGATCAACCCGCGGACCCTGGACGCTCTGGCGGCCATGGGCTGCTACCAGCACGGAATCGCCAAGAACTACGTCAACAACCGGGCAGTCCAGGCGCACGTGTATGAGTACACCACCCAGGTCTCTCTCGACTCGGATCTCAAGTTCAAGGGCGCCGAGAAGGGCATCGTCCCCTGCCAGCTCATCTTCTGCCTCAAGGAGAAGAACTCGAGGAAGTTGAACTCGCATCGCTGGTTCTTCAATGCGTTTGGCAGGGCTCTCAAGCCGAACGTCTGCATCTTGCTGGATGTCGGCACTCGCCCGGGAGGCAATTCCCTCTACCACCTGTGGAAGGCGTTTGATACCGATTCCAACGTTGCCGGCGCCTGCGGTGAGATCAAAGCCATGAAGGGAAAGTTTGGCTCCAACCTGCTGAATCCTTTGGTCGCCTCGCAAAACTTTGAGTACAAGATGTCGAATATTCTGGACAAGCCGCTGGAGTCCGTGTTTGGATACATCACCGTCCTTCCCGGCGCGCTGAGCGCCTACAGATATTATGCCCTGCAGAACGACGAGACGGGACACGGCCCCCTCAGCCAGTACTTCAAAGGCGAGACGTTGCATGGACAACATGCCGATGTCTTCACGGCCAACATGTACCTCGCCGAGGATCGTATCCTGTGCTGGGAGCTGGTGGCCAAACGTGGCGAGAGATGGGTGCTCAAATACGTGAAGGGGTGTACAGGAGAAACCGACGTACCTGGTGAGTCTTTGACCTGTCCCTCCTCTCCCCATACCAACGAGGAGATTCTTTTTTTTTTTTTTTTTTTCCCTGACTGACGTGTTTTTCCTTTTTTCCTTTTTTTTTCCCTTTCTTCTCTTATTTGCCAGATGCCGTCCCCGAGTTCATCTCGCAGAGAAGACGTTGGTTGAACGGTGCCTTCTTCGCGGCCGTCTACTCACTGGTCCAGTTCCGTCAGATCATGGCAACCGACCACACCGTCATGCGCAAGATCATGCTCTACGTCGAGTTCGTGTATCAGTTCATCCAGCTCATGTTCACCTACTTTTCGCTCGCCAACTTCTATCTCACCTTCTACTTCGTCGCCGGCGGCCTCACCGACCCAAGAGTCGACCCGTTCGGCCACAACATCGGAACCATTATATTCTACATACTGAGGTACACTTGCGTGTTGTTGATCGCCACGCAGTTCATCCTGTCTCTTGGCAACAGACCTCAGGGATCCAAAAAGCTGTACATGGCCAGCATGATCATATACAGCGTCATCATGCTGTACACGGTTTTTGCTTGCATTTACATCGTCGTTCGACAGCTCTCGAGCAAAGACGCCAGCGCCGTGATCGGCAACAATGTCTTCACCAACCTGGTCGTCTCGATGATGTCGACAGCCGGGCTTTATGTCTTGATCTCCCTGTTGTATCTCGACCCGTGGCATCTCATCACCTCGTCGGGACAGTACTTTTTGCTTCTTCCGAGCTACATCTGCCTGCTGCAGGTGTACGCCTTCTGCAACACCCACGACGTGACTTGGGGGACAAAGGGAGACAATGTCATGAAGACGGACTTGGGAGGTGCCGTGGGTAAGGGCCAAACCGTCGAGCTGGAGATGCCAAGCGAGCAGCTCGACATCGACAGCGGCTACGACGAGGCCCTGCGGAACCTGCGCGATCGCCTCGCCGTGCCGACGTCGCAGCTGAGCGAGTCGCAAATGCAGGAGGACTACTACAAGGGCGTCCGGACGTACATGGTGGTCATTTGGATGATTGCCAACGCCACACTTGCCATGGCGATATCGGAAGTCTACAGCAGCAAAGGAATTGGCAACAATCTCTACTTGACCTTTATCCTGTGGAGCGTTGCCTGCCTGGCTGCCTTTCGCGCCCTCGGATCCACGGCATTCGCTGTTGTCAACCTGGTCAACCTCGTCGTCGAGGGCCGCGTGCGCATGAATTTCAAGATGCCCGCGTGGATAAGTGATTGGAGCAGCAAAATCGGCGGCAAGGTCAGCGAAACGGTCAGCAGCGTCGGGAGCAGCCTCGGGAGCACCCTGAGGAGATGAAGAAGATGACGATGACGGTGATGATGATGAGTGAGACGTGCGAGATCTGTGTCACGGTCGCAAAACGGGTTTTTTTTTTTACATCTAATTTATCATGTCTCATCATTTGTTTTTTTTTTTTCTCATCTTTCCCCTCCACTGATGATGCATGGTTGTATGTGGAATTTGTTTTTTGTTTTTTTTATCATTGTTTTTTTTTTCGTTCATGATGCATGGTTATTTTGTATGTGGAATTTGGTTTCTTTTTTCTTTGCTTTTTTCGTTGATGATGCATGGTTGTATGTGGACTTTGTTTTTCTTTTTGTATGATGGATGGCAAGAAACTAATTGATGTCTGACGATGACGATGTGAGGTTTATTTGTCGATGGATAGAAATATGCAGATTGGAATGATTTTGTTTTGTACACGGTGCGATGTCTTATGCCTGTTGATGCGGGAAGCTGGGTATATATAAAAATATGACTTGTTTTTTTTTTCTAATCTCGATTTTGATTTTGGTATTTTGTGTCTATCCCAAACTTGACATGCGTGAGTGAAGCTTTTCCTCCTCTCTTATGCGGTCCTGTCAGGGTTCCATCGGGTGGTTGTGCGGAGCTACAGAACTTCTTCCTTTCTTTACATCCCCCCTTCCTTTCGAAGAATTGCGTTTGTTCATTAATTACTCTTACTGTATTGTATTTGTATCGTATTGTATGTTGAACCCCTCTTCTGTTCTAAAGGGAGAGAGAGGGGTATTATCCTTCGTTTTTGATGAGGGACCCCGCTGGATCATCTAAAATGAGAGGGTTAATTCCTTTGACCGAGCTCTTTGAATAGGCCCTTTGATGGGATCCTCTCTGGCTGATCTGCGATGGAGATTATGAAGTGTTGTGAATTGTAGGAACGCCCAAGATTGTTTGTTTGTTTGTTTGTTTATTATTGGTACGAACGCCCGAGGATGGAACAAGAATGGCGTTTAGGGTAGACGAGAGGTGTTGGGTGTTGGGTGTTGGGTGTTTCAAATACGTTTGTATCCTGGCGCGGAATCCAAAACCCATTCATTCACTTTATTGTATGGGGGATTTTTTTTTTTAAAAAAAATACGTTTTTTTATTCCAATATACTTTTTTCTTTTTCGTCTTCTTCCCTTTCTCTTTTTCGTAGCTTTTGTTTAGAAATTAAAAAAGACTACGTGGAGGAGGAAGTCAGTCATTGGGTGACTTGAAAAAACAAAACCCAAAGACCAGATATTGGATGGATGTGTATGCCTACGTATCCGACGGAGGAGGCATTCATGCCATTTTCGGTTTATAAAAACAAAACAAGAAAAGGACAAAAAATCGGAAACGCCAAGAGGACAAGACAAGTGAGTGGGTGATGATTTGTTGTGGTTTTTTTTTCTGCACCCCGGTGGGATGGATGTGAAAGATAGAAAACAGAATGAAAAAAAAAAGAGGAGAGAAACGAGAATAGAAATGAGAGCAGAAATGAAAACAGAAACAAGAACAGAAAAGACGAGAGAATCGAGAACTGAAACGAAGAGAAAAGAGCAAGTCACTAAAAGTAAAAAACAAATCCCGTCTGTCTGTATATTGTACGCAATGGCCGTTTTGTTATTGTTCTTGGCCCTGCGCCTTGCACACCCCTCCCCTCACCCTTCTTCTTTCCTTCTTTTTTTTTTTTTACTAATTACTCTTCATCTGACTCTTCCTCGGCGACCTATCATCGCATAGTTAGTATTCAGCACTGTTTAATGGAAATGACCAACACACACGCTGTTTTGTGCTGCTGGGAGGGAGGAGAGTCGAATGAAAGAAAACAGAAAACAGAAAACAGAAAAAGAAAGAAAGAAAGAAAAAAGAAAGAAAAAAGAAAGAAAAAAGAAAGAAAAAAGAAAGAAAAAAGAAAGAAAAAAGAAAGAAAAAAGAAAGAAAAAAGAAAGAAAAAAGAAAGAAAAAAGAAATGAAAAAGAAATAAAAAAGAAATGAAAAAGAAAAAAAAAAGAAAGAAAAAAGAAAGAAAAAAGAAAATGCCACCATCAACTCATCAACTTACATTGTCGTGGAAGTTCTGGCCATCCGTCGTGGCCTGGATGATGCCGACGCGGACGCAAAAGTCACCAAACTTCTCGTCGTCCTCCCTCTCGATGGCGTACCGCTTGAGCAGCGGCTTCATGATGGAGAGAATCTCGTCCTCCTTGATGCTCGAGCGGTAGAGCTTGTTGAGCCGCTGTCCGTGGTAGCCGCCTCCGAGGTACATGTTGTAGGCGCCGTATGCCTTGCCGACAAAGGCCACCTCGGCGAGCCACGGTCTGGCGCAGCCGTTGGGGCAGCCCGTCATGCGCATCACGATCGAGTCCTGCCGCAGTCCGTTCTCCTCCAGGCATGATTCCAGCTTGGAGATGAGCACCGGCAGATAGCGCTCCGACTCGGCCATGGCCAGCCCGCAGGTCGGGAAGGCCACGCAGGCGGACGAGCTGAGGCGGAGGCCGGAGAACTGCACGTTGTCCAGCTTGTACTTGCTCATCAGCGACTTGATGGCCGGCAGGTCCCCGTCCTCGACGTTGCTCAGGATGAGATGCTGGTTGCCCGTCAGCCGGAACTCGCCCTTGTGCACCTTGGCGATCTCGCGGAGCCCCGTCTTCATCTGGAAGTCTGGCGTGTCCTCGATCCGGCCGTTCTCGATGAAGAAGGTGAAGTGGTTCAGGCCGGTCTCGTCCTTCTGCCAGCCGAACGTGTCGACGTTGCTCTTGAACTCAAACGGCCGCTCCCTGTCAAAGGCCTTCCCCCAGAGGTCCTCGACCTTTTGGCGGAAGACGTCCACGCCCATGTCGTCGATTGTGTACTTGAGACGAGCGTGCTTGCGGTTCTTGCGGTCCCCGTGATCCCTCTGGACGAGCATGATCTTTTCGCAAGCAATGTGCGCCTCGTCCGCCCGGCAGAAGCCCATCATGCGCCCGGTCTGGGGGTACGTCTTCTTGTTGTTGTGCGTCGCCCCCATGCCGCCGCCCGCCAGGACGTTGAACCCTTCCAGGTTCCCGTCCTTGCCCTTGATGGCGATCAGGCCAATGTCGTGGGCGTACACGTCGGTGTCGTTGTGCGGGGGTATCGCTATGGTGATCTTGAATTTTCGAGGGAGATAGGTCGGTCCGTACAGCGGCTCGAAGTCCTGCACGGCCTCGCCGGCCACCTGAGTCTTCTTGCCGTCGTCGTCCGTGAGCCAAATCTCATGATAGGCGCTCGTCGATGGCAGGAGATGGTCGCTGATCTTTTGCGAGCAGGCGTGGACCTGCTTGTGGTAGCGGGACTGGGTGGGCAGCGAGCTGCACATGACGTTCCGGTTGACATCGCCACACGCGGCAATCGTCGTCATCAGGGCCCGGTTGATGGCCTGCATCGCCGGCTTCAGCTTGCCCTTGACGACCCCGTGGAACTGGAACGTCTGCCTGGTCGTCAGCTTCATCGTCTCGTTGCCCAGCGAATTGCTGATGTCGTCCATCTGGACCCATTGTCTCGGGGTGGCGACGCCGCCTGCGAGCCTGCAGCGGATCATGAACGAGTACGCCGGTTCCAGCCCCTGCGCCTTTCTCTCGTCACGGACGTCTCGGTCGTCCTGCATGTATGTCCCGTGGAACTTGGTGAGCTGCTGGTCCGATGCCGAGATGGCCCCCGTCGAGGCGTCCTGCAGTCCTTCCAGGATGGTGCCTCGCAGGTAGTTCGACGCGATCTTGATGTCCTCGTTTGTCACGGGCGGTGGCTCCTCCGGCAGCCCCTCCACCTTGTCGACGCCCAGCGCTTGCCAGACCTGGGGTTCCCATTGCTGATACCCGGTCTGGTAGCCGTCGGGGTCCTGGTCATCTCCCAGTCCGACGTCGACGAATCGCTTGCCGCCCAGATTGCCCAGCAGTCTGTCCAAGTCCTTGGCCGGCTTGTTGTAATAGATCTTGTCCTCCTTTCGGGGCCAGTAATGCCTGTCTCCCAACCCAAACACGGAAAAGTTGACGCCCGTGAGATCGAGATCGGTGTTGTCCTTGACGGCGTCCCAGAAGGGCAGGCCGTTTTGAGGAAACTCTCCCTGCCCGGCCGTGGAGGTGATGAACACAATGTTTTCCTCTCGAGGCAGGTCCTCGACAGGGTAATCCTCCATGACCATGACCGTCGTCTTCAAGCCGCGGGCCCGTCCACGGTTACCGAGACGTTTGGCAATCGATGCGGCGTTGCCGTTGTCGGACGCATAAAGGATGGTCAATGGCGCGCCGAGGAGGCCCTCGAGCAGCTGATTGTACGCATCCTTTGCTCTTCTCCTCTGTTGGGCTCGGACTTCGGTCCCGAAATCCTGCGCCAGGCTTGCTGCGAAGTGAGGCTCCTTCTTCATCATCTGCGTGAGCCGATTGTCCCGAGCCAGGAACGCCTTGAGCTCCTGTTTCACGAGCTCCGAGTCGAGGGCGAAGTTTGGCTCGCCTCTCGTCTCGTTCTCCGGATTCCACCGGTAGAGGGGCCAGTAGCCCGCATCCACCGCCTTCTTGGTTTCCTGAAGTACCGTCAGAGGGGAATCGGCCTCGCCGAAATATGGCAGGTAGGCCAAGACGACAGAAGGGCCGTTGAACTTGTCGGCTTCCGTCAGCGCTTGCAGCAACTGGGTGTATGAGCTGTACACCGCCGTCGAAGCCACATAGGCGTTGCCGAAATTCATGGCGTAGAGGCCAATGTCCTTCTTCCTCCGGTCGGAATCGGCTGCTGTCCTGTCCGAGTACGGCGTGGAATCGATGATGAGCATGTTCACGTTCTTCCCTGACGCAAGGACGTGATGAACACCGGAATTACCGAGATCGTATGCCCAAGCATCAGATCCCACGAGCCATAGAGATTCCTTGTGGAACAACGTCTTCTTAGCAGAAAGCTTCTGGGCCAGAGGGGAGCCGTCGGCCTCCAAGGCCGGGACAAGGTTGTCCACGATGTCAGCCAGCTTCACCGCGTCGTCCGAGTGCATGGCCCACCGAGCCAGCAGGCTTTTGGGTTTTTCGGAATTGAACTCGCCGCTGCTGGCAGCATCTCTGGCCTCGGCGACAAACCTGCCTCGATGCTCCATACGAGCCAGAAGAGAGCCGAAGCCGAATTCCGGGCTTGCCGATATGGTCTGGGAGACACCTGCATTCTGCGCCTTCAACGCGTTGGCGACATACGCCCTGCTGCCGAACAGCTGGTCGAGGATTTTCGAATAAGCCGTCTCGACTTTTGGGGCATCCAGGGAGAGGGCGCTGGATTGCTGCGCCAGAGGCAGCTTCGTCCCGACTTCGAGATTCTGAATCGGCTTTTCCGAGCTGAGGTTCTGGACTATTCCCCTCAGAGCCTGTGTCGCCGTCTCGGGAGCGATATATCCCAACTGGTATCCCACGACGGTTTCGATGCCGCCCGGACCACGATGGACGGAGGAGAGCACGTCGATCAAGAGAGGGCCCCATTTGGTCGTCGCTCTGTGGACTTGTTCCAATACGGCAATTTTCTTGACCGATTTTGGTATGGCATCAACCAGTTTCGATCCGATCCAGGGTCGATATAAACGGGGGGTGAGAATACCGATATTGGCAAAGATATCGTCGGCCTTGGCGTTGTCGACAGCTTCGGCAAAGGAGCCAGTGTCGGATCCGAAGATGAACAGGCAGCTCTCAGGCTTTGCTGGACCAGTGTACTCGAAGGCGGAGTACTCCCGTCCGAGCGCTGTCTTTATTTGAGACCAGACTCGAGTGACGCACGTGTATATGTCGTCGGAGGTCACCTGAGGAGGCACTGCCTCGACTGTGGTGGCCGCCGACGAAGGAGCAACCGGGGTGGACGCTACGCTGGATTTCACCGAGCTGTCTGCCGAGGTTGCTTTGGAAGCATCGGCGCTCGGTTGAGGTTGTAATGAGGAGGGCTCCGCACCATGTCCACCGTTCGGGATCGCTTCTGGACGATCCGACGATACAGCCACATGACCGTCTTCTGCGTAAATGCTGTTTGCAGGGACCGAACCTGCTTGAAAGCGACGAACACTCTCCATGTCCAACACCTCTCTCACCACTGTCGAGTCTTCGACAGATATCGGCACATCATGAACGGTGTTGCGAGAGGCGAAGAAATGGACTACGGCTCTCCCTGTGCGGATGGCCACGGCATGAGCCGTCAGAGCCATGTCCTGCGCTTCTTGCAGAGTCTCGGACTGCAGGAATGTCCAGCCCGCGTTCCGTACCGCGGTTATGGTCGAGTAGTCGGCATGCTGCTCCGGTTCCAGTGATATATGCAGTACCACGGGATAGCTGGCCAGTTTGTACAAGTGTGAGACTGCGGGTAACAGAACGGTGGATGGCGCCGTGACAGACGTCAGTTTGCCGCGGCGGATAGGCGCGTACACCGAGAGCAAGGGATCGGCATTGTGGCGGATTGATAGCACCTTGGATCTTGTCAGGGTCACCGGCGGGATTGGACTTTTGGGCACGAGGCATGACTTACGGCCGGGACCGCATCGACCGTGGAGGCGACCACGCTGCGGTCTCTGCGACTAGCACATTGCTTGAGGTGAAAAGAGAAGGCCGAGTCGGCAGCAAGCGATGGCTGGACAGAAACGACGACGTCGCTGGAAAGATACGCGATTCGGGCCACTGCAGAAGAGGGTGCGGGAGGAGGATGTAACGCTCGTCAGCCGTCATGCGTTCGGGGGGATGGATGGTCTGGGCGGAAATCAAGCATGTGAAAGACGGAAACGGATTGATTGTTGCTATCAGGACTTACCGGCCTCTTCGACCGTGGAAACCTCACGAACCGTGTCCATATTGTCGCTGGCAGGACCCTGGCTTTGCCTGAAGAAAAACGACATTGTGCAACCCGGGCGTCGGACGATTTAAAGAAGATGCGAGAGGGAGGGGTGCGGTGGCTTGTATCCGGGGGCGGCTCTGTCCAGACGGCGTTTCAACACATCTCCACCGGACAATTCCAGTTACGCTTTGAGCGCTTGTACCTCGCTTGGGGACCCGGAGGGGGGAGAGGGGCAAAAATGGGCGCCATCCATGTATTTCTTTTTTCTCTTTCCCTTTCTCTGGTGTTTGATGCCAGGTGTTCCCCGCCGATCACTCATTTTTATCGGGATTGCGTGATCACTGATGCTTTGCCGGCCGGCACGCAACGAATGGAACCAATGAGAAGTTGGGCAATTATGGCAGCACAGCCTTTTGATCATTACCAATCAACTCGAACCACCTCGTGCCAGCCAGCGTGTGGCTGCAGTGGCTGCAGTGGCTACTACACTACGTAGTGGCTGAGAAAAAAAAAAAAAAAAAGAAAAAAAGCCCGTTCCCAAGTTCTCAGTACGAAGAAACAGTCCGTGTAATGTCGCCATCCTGTGCGTGCGTTGAACAATCCTCCGAGCAGCCGACTTCCGCCGCCCGACAGACCGGCCACCGATTCCCGAGTCCTGGCACGTTACAAGGTGGTTCTTTATTATTATTATTATTATTATTTCATCATTATTTCATTATATTTTCTTTTGTTTTTAATCCAGATGGCAATGAATGAGTCAAGAGGACCAACCGACCAATCAAGCCAGCTGGCTGAAATGGTTGGCTTGATAAAAACCGCAACCACACATTATAGGATTTCTACAGTTCTGTACTATCTATGCAACGTCGTTCCGTTCGGCCCCTCCAGCCGAGGATCCGCCACTATTGTGTGGTTTCCGTTGGACGTTCCTCTCCCAATCATCCAAGCCGGGAATGTCCAGCCAGTAACCCCTCCCGAATGACACCATCAGACGGCCGAATTTTCCTTTACGTCCCTCGCCGTCGGGAAGATCCATCGCAAAAGGCCCGTCGTGCTCATCGACCCCTGGTCCTTCCAAGATCATCAACTGCATGTATTTCTGAAGGACTTGGCGGGCGAATGCCATGACCACGATTGTGAAGTACACTCGGATTAGCGTCAGCCCCACGATCAATATCATGCTCGTCGCCGTCTCCTGCGGCATGACTGTTCCATGGACGGCGCTTTGGTGGCGAAGACCTTCGAAACCCTCCGTCACAATATTCGGAAAAGACAACGCCTTCCCTTCCCCTCCCGCACTGGTGCTGGTCAGATACCAATCGAGTCCAAACGCAGCCGTGTACGCTCCGTTAATCGTTGTGTCTAGAAAATAGAGCCATGCCAAGGCCAGGCACTCAAAAGGGCTTTGCCGCCGAATATGAGGTATGAGATGTACGAGGAAGCCGAGAACTCCGATCGAGTATACATATGTCGAGAGCTGAAGAAAAGACAGTTGGTAACCTGTCAAAATCGCCAGAAGACCATAGACTCCTGTGACTTTGTTGAACACGAGCGCTAGAGAAATGAGCTCAGTGCCAGTCTGGAGGCCGACCAGCCCGAAGAGACTCTGCCATCATCGTCAGCATAGTACGTGCATCGTCAAGGAGAGTATGACACGCGCGTGCTTACCTGAAGCCTCGGCGCTCTCAGACACAGCCTAGTAAATTTAGACATGACACAAAGAGATGCACGATGAAGTTCGCGCGGTGGTTCAGTCAACAAAAACAAAATTAGGAGAAGGGGGGGGGGGGGGGGGGCAGCTTGATTCGAAGTTCTCGGAGAACATGGACTTTAGTGTTGTTGTTGCGAACAAAATACCAGGGGCTGGAATATCCACTCTCCTCGATTGATCTTTACTGATTGGCCACCGGACGATGGGTGATGTAATACCGAAAGCCCCGGTTGAACACAGCACGTGAGTCCTTGTCTCCCCCCACTTTCATTTCCTGAGTCATCGTTTCCGCCACTGCCATGCCTTAGCACGCGCACAAACTCGCTACTGCGGCAATCAGCTCGTGAAACCGTTTTGCTCCAGGCCAGGGATCTACAAAGTATGCAGACTATTCATAAATGACTGTCAGCAATTTGATGACGATTGCATTTTCTCATCGTACCGATTCACCACGAAGGCTATGTATTCTATGGCATTGGATTCGTGGCAGGAATACGGTTATGTTATTATAGTTTCTTAAATAAACATCGGTTTTATATATTTTGGAGGAGCCTGCGCATTTTCGTATGAGGTATGGACACCAGCCGTTCGTCCCGCCCGATTTCGGACCCAGTCATCCATCATATTGTATTTATCCTCGAACGTTTCTGCATGAGTGTGCATAGTATCAGGACAGTTTGAACACAGACGTCTGAGGCATTTTCCGACTTTTGACGGAGCATTAGACTTCGGCCTTTAACATGAACACCCCTCTTGAGGAGCCTGCGTGGTATGTGTTTTGACATCGATCACTGTGGTTTTTAAAGAGTTAGTAATCCCCGGTGTAGGCCAAAAAAATAAAAATAAAGGAAACATCTAGATCTTACTCTGATTTGACGCCTGCGCTGCGGCATCAGTGCCTTCCATCCCAGGCAGTGCCTGCGCTATTCTTTTGAACAGATTCTTGACATTGTGTCCCAGCTTGGCACTGGTTTCCATGAACATCAAGTTGTTCTTCCTCGCTTCGTCCTCGCCCTGTTGCGTCGTGACTTCTCGCTTCTCGTTCAAATCGGTTTTGTTGCCGACCAAGACAATGATGACATCATTGCCTCTTTCAGCTCGGACATCGTCAATCCACTTTCGCGTGTTTTGGAACGACTTGGCATCTACCCAAGGTGAGTTTGAGACCTAAATGAAAAGCAAGTGCGGGCGGAATGGAGGCCATGCTCATACTGGAAACGTCGTACACAACGACGGCAACGCTCGAGTCTCGAATGTAGGAGGGTATCAAGCTCCGAAACCTCTCCTGGCCTGCCGTATCCCATAATTGTAACCGTACTGTTCTGTCCTCGAGATACATTGTCTGTTGGTGGTGGTGTTGGTGGTGGTGGTGGTGGTGAGCAACTTGCAGCAACCCCACCAGATCGAGGGGTAACAAACCTTGGACAGAAAATCAATGCCAATAGTTGCTTGATACATATTGTCAAACGAATCGTACATGAACCGCGTAATGAGTGACGTTTTTCCCACTGTACAAAATCACAGTCAGCTAAGCCACCGAGGGGAAATCCAAAAAAAAAACATAAATCATCTTACCGCTTTGTTCCCCCAAGAAGACCAGCCTGCGAACAGCAAAGGAACGGTCAGAATCGAATCTTGATGCCACGTGGTAAGACACACCTACTTGAACTTCTTCAGGGGGTTGTTGTAAGAGGCTGCCGATTGTGCCATGATGCTATATATATTCTTTCAGTGTCGTTTCACACTGCTGTTGGGTAATCCGTATCGAGTCGTTGTCTTGAGGGCGGATATGAGCCGGAAGCAAGTCGACAATGCACAATAAGGCTCCGCATGCAGCCCGAGCCGGATGCAAATGCTGTTGTTAATAGCAGAAGGTCAGAAGAGCGGTGGGCAAAATGGCGAGACCGACCATCCACGAAATAGAGTGGCACCACGTCACCGAAGCGAAGAGATTAGACGAAACTTGCCTTGGGTACCCAGGTACCTACTACGATTACTGCTAGCAGGAGGATGGCAGCAGGTGGCTGGGTATGGGTCAAGAACAGACAGACACCTGGCAGAAAGCGGCCGATGACAGATTCTTTCCCTGCGATGCGTACGACGTAGGCTTTGCTTACGGTGCTATGTCACCTTTGGTCACGAACAACAGATGTATGCAAGAGGCGGCTGCACCCTGAGTAAGGGAGTAGGAGGGAGGTACTCAAGATGCTGCTAGTACTAGGTGGATTGTGGATTCGCATCTCCAGAGACTTCGAAGCCGCAGCAGGTCTCAGAGAGCGAGAGCGAATCATTGCTCGACGCATGACTAATGAGTCCTGCTCCACAAAAAAAAATATCGAAGGGGTTCGCGATTGACTCCACTGGACGGCGAAAGGGTTTCCCGCGTTCACTTACCACCGTTGATAAAATTGCTATCTACATTGTGAGAGCAAAAAAAAAAAAAAAAAAAGAAGGCGACTTCGGGAAAAGCATCCGCCAACATGCCGCTGATCCAAACCCACGCCTCCGGCACGGCACACGCCCCGAGGCAATTCGAGCAGCCCTCGAGGAAGGGCAAGAAGGCGTGGCGGAAAAATGTCGATGTGACCGAAGTTGAAAAGGGTCTGGAAGAACTAAACGAGGAACTTACAAGAGGGTACGCATACACACATCTACCCAGTCTCGCCGCCCATTCTCACGCAATACTATAGTGGTGTCATACGAGAAAAGCGCTCGTCGGAACTTTTCACCATCGACCTGGAAGGCGATCCGGCCGTGTCGAGGAACGTTCCAAAACGTGTCAAGAAGGCGCTCAAGGCAGACGAAATTCTCGCTCAGCGATCTGCGCTCCCCGCCGTATCTTTACGAAAACGTTCCGGCGAACAACCGAACCATGGCCTGGCTCCGACCAAACGACACCGGACGGACTGGGTTCCTCACAAGGAACTCGCTCGTCTGAGAAACGTGGCCGACGGAAAGCAGGCCGCGACTATCCAGGCGACCGATGCGACGTATGATGTTTGGGACAGCGCGCCCGTGCAGAAGGTCGAGAAAACATACGACTTCCTGTTGGCTGCCGAGTCTATCAAGCAACCAAAGTCGATGAAGCAGAAGCCCATCACCCTAGCAGCAAGTGGCAAGGAAGTTCCCGCGGTGCCACGACCAACCGGTGGTTTCAGCTACAACCCCTTGTCTACAGAATACGAGAACCGACTCGCGGAAGAAAGCGCGAGAGTCCTGGAAGCGGAACAAGAGCGCATCAAAGCCGAAGAAGCAGAGAAGGCAAGGAAAGAGGCTGCAGCACGATCCGCCGCCGAGGCCGAGGCTGCCGAAGAGCGCGCCAACATGTCCGAGTGGGAAGAAGACTCGGAGTGGGAAGGCTGCCAAAGCGGCCTCGAGGACCAACGCCCAAACACCAAGCAGCCCCGACGCAAAACCCAAGCGCAGAGGAATCGAGCAAAGAGGAGGAAGGAGGAAGAGAGACTGGCAAAACACAAGGCTGCCATGAAAGCCAGGAGACGTCAAGAGGAGAGGATCAAAGAGATCGCCGAGGAGATCAACGAGCGAGAGCAGGCAAAGGCCCTGCAGCAAGCCGCCGCCGACCGCGACACGGACGACGAGGCCAACGACCAGAAGCTCCGGAGAAGACAGTTGGGCAAGTTCAAGCTGGGCGAAAAGGATCTGGAACTGGTGCTACCCGACGAGCTCGAGGACTCACTAAGACGCCTAAAACCCGAGGGCAATCTTCTCAAAGACCGCTACCGCAGTATGCTCGTGAGGGGAAAACTGGAGTCCAGGAGGCACATTCCCTTCAAGAAGCTTGCCAAGCGCAAGCTTACCGAGAAATGGACATACAAAGATTTCGTAATATAAGTCTTGACATCCATCTTCTACTGACTCCATCCACGCCTTCACAACACTTGTCACGCTCTGATCATCTTGACTTGACAATTGGTCATGCGAAGGGCGGAATGGGGACACATTTCAATCGACCTTCTATTGTTGTGACTCTTGCTTCTTTTTTTATCTCTCGCCTGTTTGGATGTCATGTTTACAGATATGAAAAAAAAAATATATCAGCGTAATAAAAGTTCTATGACGAGATTTGACGAATTACAATTCATCACCGCAATTATCCAACATGGCATTGATAAACACAACTCATCCTCGCTTTGTTTTGTACATTAGCCAAAGCTCATGAGATCTACAAAAAGGGCGTGTTAGTCAATGTTGCGAGCAATGAACGTGATTTTCACCCCCTCCCCTTTCAGGTTTTGTTTTACTCACCTCTTCCAAAGAGACCTCGTTTTGCCCAGTCCATTGCTAGTAAACACCGCGTCCGGAAGCTTACGCTTTGTGCAAAATAGATGGACCTCCACGCATATACGGCCCATAGACCACCAGCCATGCTCCAACCCTCACCAAGGTCGAATACTGCCGAGTTTCCAATGTAGGCGAGGCTTCCCAGATGGTGGTATTCAAAGGCTTTATAAACAGCTGCATCGAGGTCTCCATCGCGGATGTCGTTGACGGATAAGCCTCCTGCTAGATGAGCCAATTTGTTCAACTTTTTTGCCAAGTAGCAGCCTTGCTGGTGAGCTCTTTGAGCCGTGGCAGGAAGAGAAGTCAGCTTGCTGTCAATCTGATTCAGGAGCTCTCTGAGTTCTCCAAAGTCCAAAGTTCCAGAGTGGTCTTTGTCGAACTCGGCAAACAGCTTGTCGAGCCGCTTCAGGTGGCTGACAGACTGAGGGAAGCGCTTTTTGACGTCATTGGCAACCTCACGCCAATCTTTAAAGTGTAGCTGCAGCGTTTCCGGATCTTTGCCATGCTTCCATGCCAGCGTGCGGAGGAAAGTTATGATGTTATCCGCGACATTGTTTTGAACGGTAGAACAATCCCCAATCGCATACACGTCGCCGAGAGGGGCTCCATTCAACCTGAGGTGCGTGTCCGTCTCCAGCGCATGGCGATTCGTCTGGGCATTGCCCAGTTTGTGTGCCAGTTTTTGACAGAGCCCGGTTTGCGAAACTCCGGTGGACCAAAGAACAAAGCCGGCCGGAATCTCCTTGGTGACAAGACTGCCGTCTTGCTGCTTCTGGGTGAAAATGATTTTATCCGGGCAGACTTCCTTTACTCTTGCATTCGTCAAAACCTCGACCTGATCTCTGGCAAACCGCTCCTCGGCATACTTGGAAACGGTTTCATCATATGTGTTCAGAATATGGCTCCGGCTTTGAATCAGGTGGACTGAAATTTCGTTTCTCAACAACCTTGGGAAGTGTCTCGTCAGGTCTTCATTCAGAAGGTCAAATACCTCTGCAGCAAACTCGACACCTGTAGGCCCTCCTCCACTGACAACAAATGAAAGCAATCTTTTCCGCTCCTCGTCTGCCGTTGTGGGCAGGCAAGCGACCTCGAGGTTTCGAATGATTTGGTTGCGAATCATTCTCGCATCGTTGATGTCCTTGAGGAAGAAGGCATTTTCCAATCCCTTGACTCCATGTGGGTTGGTAACAGACCCCACGGCAACGACCAGCTTGTCATACGGAACATAAAACCGAACTTCCTTGCCTTGGCTGTCGATCTGTGAGACTTCGACCAATTTCTCTGAGAAATGCACGTCCTCAGCCTTGGCTTGGATAAAGTGGCCGTGGACTCTGCTCAAAATGCGACGAATAGGCTCGACAAGGGACCGGTATTCTAGCGTTCCGACCGTTGCCGAGGGGAGCATCGGCGTAAACAGAAAGTAGTTTGCTGGCGATATGACCGTTACATGATAGTCGTCCGGGTTCAGGCTTTTCAGGAGAGCTACACCGCCCCAACCTCCACCTAGTATGACAATCTTCGGCTTGTCTTTTGTGCGCCTTTTGGCATCGCCATCCTCGTCGTCTATGAAAACTTCTGCTATAGGCAGATTCTTCGGGCCGCCGCGGCGTGGCTGGAGAGCAAGTTGCGAAACGCTAATGTCGCTCCTGTCACCCTCTTGTTTATATGTTGAGGCGTCGTAGAGGAAGAAGAGAACGACACCGAGGCCGAGCACGGTGATGGATATTCCGAGCCAAGCGCCTGCTCTGTAGCAAAAGTCGACTATCCATGATTTCCCCTGGGGCAATGGCTTCCCGGAAAGGTATCGATGCTGGACTGCTGCAGCATTGGACCTGTGCCGGAACACCGCGATGTTCAATGGTGGTCCGTGATTGGTGCCGATTCGGCTTCGGGACGAGGCAGTGTGTGAGAACTTGGACGACGTATGCAGTAGTTTTGAGTGTGTAAGCCCCGAAAATCGATTAGAAACGCTCCTTCCCACTCTCAATGTTCTCGGGACGACCGGGCGTAGCTGCATCTTGGCCGAGGCCCATACAAAACGAACGGCCGGCGTGTGTCGTGTGTGTGTGTTTTCAGCTTGCGAGCTGACGTTTCAGCTGGAGCGACGACAGATTGACGCAAAACGGTCAACGGGAGCGGTCGACAATACTTGAATCATGCAGCTTCTGCATGTCTGTGTGCCCAACGTGACAAAGAAATGGTGGCGGCAGCGAGGGGGAAAAAAAAGGCTGACCAAAGTAACCAGCGAACAATTAGGTGCTGTGACGACTGGATGACGCTGGAGGGAAGTTGTGGCGTCATAGGTGCCTGCCAAAGTACACTCATCCAACTCCGATCGGTTCCACTTATCGCGCCCCGACGTCATGATCCCGCGGCGTTTCCGGTATATCCGAAATGCTGAGTTTGATAAACTTTTGAAGGTGCGCTTTGTTGACAGGCGACAGAAAACTGCAATTGCAAATGTGAACTACTTATACTACTACGTAGTAGATGGTGTACACGACGTATCCAACTGCACTAGTCATGCCGGACAGGAAGTGTCCAGTCAGTCAGTACCTTGTAATCGCGGCTCTCCGGCTTCTTTTCTATACGTAGTAAAACAATGAAATAATGTGCTCAAAAGGCCTGGCCGGCCTCGGCACTTCAGCACCTGAAGTATCTCTTCTCGACCCAGCGCTCCTCCGGATCCTGGAGAACATTACACACTACCACTGTTATCTCGGGAAACACAGTCGTGAGTCTGTGAAGCCCGGAGCGTCCGGCAGAATAGGTGGCCAGCACAATCTTGCCTACAGATACGCCGTGATCAACGAGAACCTGCACGGCCATCAACGCAGCTCCCCCGCTTGCCATCTGGGTATCAAGCAGCAGAACGCTTTCGTGCGCGTGTATGTCTTCTGGCAACCGTAGGAAATGCAGCTCCGGCTCGCCTGTTGATAAATCGGACTGAATGAGTACTCGCCCAGTACGACAATCCGGGATGGTTTTCCGGAGAGCAGTTTCAAACGCAGAACCACCTCGAAGCACAATCACCGCGCTCACTTCGCCCTTGGGTTTCAACCCTTGGTATTTGTGACCCTGCGGTGTCTCAATGGTCAAGGAAGAAAAATGAACATTGTTCAACGCCCTGGAAACCTTGTGTCAAGATCACGGTGCCATAATACAGCATGCAGCAACGCAACTATTGTTTCTGAATACATACTGTTCAATGATCAATGCTGCCAAGCGGTCAAAGTAGAAGATGAAGTCCTCTGCTGATGTGTTCATGTCTTGTAAAATGGTGTTCATGCACCTCACCTGCGGAGCATCGCCGACTGTTACCACAGCGCCTGATAGAGGCTGACCCTTGCAAGTCGCCTCCAATCTTGACAGGGCTTCGCGGTGGTGAGCCGACTTCTGAGAAAGCTTTCTCTCTATAAACTGCACCATCATATCTGCATCGTATGATTAGAATGACAAGGGGGGAAAAGTACTCGACTGAACAGAAGGCATGAAAAAGACCCCTACCGAGAGCGACTCGATTCTCGATGCCACGGGGAACGATCAAATCAGCCACTTTGCGCTGAGGCTCCACGAACTAGTTTTCTCGGGTTAGACTTGACACGAAATCCAACAAGAGAACACAACTGTTGCACCGCCGTACCTTTTCAAAGTTGGGCTTCACAAATGCAAACCACTGTTTGATGCAGCCTTCGATATCTCTACCTCTCTGCCGGACATCGCGTACAACTGCCGTCGTTTGTCAGCGACAGCACGCCAGCGGACGGAATTCACCGAGAGTCAAAATACTTCGTCTTGAAAGACAAGTATCACCGTCTGCTTCACAGTAAATCTGCCCAATGCTTTAGTCACTGTATCGACCTGAAGAAGTGGGTCATGGGGGTACCAACACCCATGTCTATCAATTCAGTGACGCGAGAATCGTACAAGGCAAAGATGCCTTCAAGAATGAGCACATGTGGTGAGTATATTGTGGTTGTGCGATCCAATCTTTGGTGTCTTTGGAATGAATAAACCGGTATCTCTGCTCGTTTTCTTTGAGACTTCTATTAGCAAGCCTCTTCACCCATGGCCCATGAGGCAAGTTGGGCATTCATTTTGACATGTACCCGGCTTTCAGATTTCGCAGTTGATCGACCAGAACGTCAAAATCAATGGCCTAGTAATGTCAGAATATGTCTTGCAGCGCTTACGTGAAAGACTGAAGGTTTTACAGATCTCTCACATCTGGGGAGTCAAAATCGTATTCATTGGCAAAGGCTAGTTTCGACTGTTCTGGTGTCAAGGTTTTGTAGAACGAGTCCTAGGTGACAATTAGCCAGGGCTCAGAAGCCCACAACGCAACGAGCAGGCCTTCTCCCGCGAGTTCCTCCTCGCTTGGCTCACCATGGACAGTATCACAACCCAAGGCAGGTTCAGACTTTTAACAATTGCCTGAGACAGCGTAGATTTCCCCGAACCTGAGCTTCCCGCCACGGCTATAATGCTCACGTCTGCCCATGGTGGTGAATAGTATGCTCGTTTCTGGACGGTGACCTGGCTTTCAAGTTCGGACATGTCTCCGAGCAAGCATGCGGCGATGTCTTTTACACCCGCCGCTCCCTGTCTGGACGGACTCAGAAATGGTCAGGGTCGTTCCGAAACTGCGTATTCCCTTGTTCACCGCCGACCTTTAAGGAGAACGGCGCGCCTTGCTTTATTCCCCGGGTTCCACCACGTTCGTTTGTGTCCGGGACGTGTGAGAAATCTATTCAGAAGCGGGTGTCGCCACAAACACTTCCTTCGACTGCAGTTCTGATGCGTTTGGAAACGGCTCCGAGCTGAATGACGAGGGAATCAGTCTTAGAGCAGTGGGGTCTCTGGCGTGGGGCTTTGGGCTTTGGCGCCCAGCTCAGATTTTGGGTGGGCTGACCGATAACTTGATAAGGAGGAAAGTCTAGTACGTAGTAGAGACAACCTTCCTCGAAGGGAACAGGTTGTTTTAGCTGCTACAAACTAGTAGGTGTCTACCACCTCTTACAGCTGGTAGCATCAGCACCTACAGCTGGTATCAACCGCATTCAAAAAAAAAAATAGCAATGTAAATCGTCCCTCCTCTTTTGCTGGGAATTTTCAGTGGCATCTTTGCCGCAATAAGGGCACCATCGGGACATGAAGATCGCGTGATGGATATGAAACTTTTTTTTTTTCGCGAACTGTGTAAGAAGACCGAGGCAGTTTGATGCCTTATTAATATGGGCAACAACCAAAAACCCTGCCCTCGCCAACCTCTCTCTCTGTCGTCAGAAGAAGCTGGCCGAAAAAAAAAGCTTAATAACACAAGGGCTAGAAGTGGGGTGCTGTTTTGTGACCACCACCTTTTCGATCCGCGAACTGAAAATTTTCTTTCCTTTACTCATCTGCAACCTGTCTCTTCGGTTCGCCAGTCGCACAAAAATCCCTCGTGCCCTGGCCCTGAATATTCTTCCCACTGATGTTGCTACCTAGCAGCAGCCAGCACATCTCATCAATGCACTGAGGCCCTTTCTTTCCCTTCGTCCCTATAGGTCGCAGGGAAACTGGGCTCCCTACATATGCACCGTGGCTCTGTTTCGTCGCCAAGACGCGTCACGAACAATGACGGTACGGGAATCTTGCGGTCCTTCGGAAACAACCAACATGTCGCTGACGTTGGACATACGCAAAGACTTCCCTGTCCTCGGCTGCTGCCCAGAGCAGACACCCGTTCGAGACCACCGTTGATCAGACCAAGTCGCCCAAAAGGTACGCAAGCATTTCATCACCACATACTTCTGTCACAACGCCCTTGTGTTTTTATGATGATCGCAATATAAATGGGAATCTCTCCTAGCAACTGATGCGGAGAACAACATGTTTATGCCTCTGAAAAATCATTTTTATCCATGTTTCACAACAAAACAAACGCGAAAGCACGCGAGACCATTGGGACTAATGGATGTCCAGCGATATCAATGCCTTGATTTTAGACTATTTGACCATGGAAGGGTACCCGAACGCGGCTGCCAAGTTCTCTCGAGAGGCAAACCTTCAGGCGCATGAAGACGGTCTGTCTATTCACGCACGACAAGTCATTCAGAACCATATCCATAGAGGTAACATTCGAGCTGGTATCGAAGCATTGAACGATCTTGATCCGGAGGTTAGTTCTCAATTGCGGTGACGACCCCTTCACAGAATGCACATGATTAGAATACGAGTTTTACATGCACCACGCATATAGCTGTTCGCAGCGTGTGATGAGACACAACCACTAGCATATGATTCAAGCCTTCCTCAACACCTTCACAAAAAAAAACATGACAGCACCACCTGAAAACATGGGGCTAATTGAACAACAGATTTTAGATGAAGACAAGTCACTTCATTTTTCTCTTCTCAGACTTCAGTTGGTAGAGCTCATTCGGTCTTGTAATGACACCGGAGACATTACTCCAGCCCTCAAGTTCGCCACTGAGCAGCTGGGGCCCCGGGCCCCAACCAATCCAAAATTCCTAGAAGACTTGGAGAAAACCATGGCTCTGCTTATTTTCCCTGCTGAAGCTCTAGAACCACAACTCGCAACTCTTCTGGACCCTGAGCTCCGTCGTGCAGCGGCTGACAACGTGAATAAGGCCATTTTGGAAAAGCTGTCGACCAGACGTGACGCTGCAATCCGCCATCTAATTAAGTTACGGGCCTGGGCTGAGAGCTCTGCTCGTGAACAATATGTCAGCCTCCCGGATCGAATTGAAATTGGTTTACGTGGTGACGACCAGGTTCAGGAACAAACCAAGTCCACCACAGATGATGTACATGAACGCATGATGACTTGATGAGACACCCCATTTGGCCGAATCGATCTTTGTAGCCGCGTTGTACCTTGTTCTCTCAACCACCGTTTCTTTCAGATGTTGCCATGTCTGCTGGTTGTCGACAACGAGCTCCGCGCATGTAAAAAGATCAGTCGATGTGGTTGACCGCAGAGGACTGTTCTGAAACGGCATGTAAACAACATTGGTGACGGTGGGTGGCATTCGTTCAAAGGGCCAAGGAGTCGATACAGACTCCGAGATGGGCCAAAAGTAATCATGTAGCATAACGCCATGGAATAGACTTTATTTGCAACTAATATTGATCTTGGCCTTTGGCTCAGCCGGAATCGTTCGGGGGCAGAATAATCCAGTACACAGTTGACTTCATAGTCGATAACGACAAAACAAACATGTATTGGGCCGATCTTGATTATTCAGTTCGTCGTGAAGAAACAGCCATATCTGGCAGGTTTCCGACGCTACGTACAAGTCTTTTTATTTTAAAGGTTAAAAAAGAAAAAGTGTTCTTATCGCTTCAGCTCGTTCAGCTCGTTTTACTTTGTGCGGATGTGTTTTAACTTCTTCGGTGAGTAGAGGAAGTTGTTCGCGTAGGCCTTCGGAGCGAATTTGCGTGAGTTGGGCTCTTGAACGAAATACTCGTAGCCCTGTTTTTCGGCAAAATGGATCGCCTGCTCCTTTGACTTGAAGTTGACGTGAGTGCCCTGCATGAAATCGCCGGATGATTGCCAGCCCATCAATTGGTTTTCCCAACGATGACCCTTGGCGAGAATGTCCCAATCCATGCGCCACCGCTCTGTTCTAAAATCACCCGACTGAGTGGCGGGCTTCGCTTCCTTGTAAATCCTGGGTTCTGATTTAGTACAGTGCAGCCATGGCGAGACATGCGAGATCATACCGAACAGTTCGGGCCTGTAGCTCCATGGGCGCGCCGGAAATGGTAGCAGCTGGCAGGATATCTTCGCTGCCATCCTGAACACGTATCGGGACCGGGGTAAAGGTTCTTTTTCGTAGAGTAAGCTTCAGGTTCAGCGTCTGGTCAAGTAGAGTCTGTGGAATTCTCACGAGGTAGCTTTGTCGGCAGGAACTCCGTGGTCGGATCGGTTGGGCACAACTTCGACAAGAGCACCAGGGGCGGATGTGAGCGAGCTCTGAAGTCGCCTGGTGGTCAACGGGATATTCGCCTGAAATCGCTCGATACCCCTCACCAGCCTTCCAGAGGCGCGTAGAGAGGCCATCGCAAAAGTGTCGTCGTCGGGGTGTTTTTTTTTTTTTTTTTTTGTTTCTTGAATTCGTATCTTTCGTGGCGACTGGGACTCCTGCTGAAGTCTGGAGGTTGATTGCTTGCCGCCAGAGGTTCATAGTCGTTTTGGTCGACGTGACGGCGCATTATGACTGGTCGGTATCTGCCGGAGTTCAGCCGAGCAAGTGTGTGTTTCCAGCAAAACCAATACTTACCCAGAGCAGGAACCACGGTATGAGCCTCCACCATCGAACACACATATTGCGCTTCATCAACGAGTCAAAAGACCTGCTGGTATTCTCCGCAAAAATGAGCTTCGTCACTCGTCGAGCGCTTTCCACGCTCATCCCTCCAAAGGTAGGTCATGTCGACGAGAAGGAAAATATGGCACGAGCCTTGCTAACGTCTGCTCTCAATTAAGGTCGCTTCTCCCAAGGTACGAGTTTCTGCAAAGTATTCCAGCAACAATGACACGACCCGCCTTGTTCTCTATGCGATCCGAGCCATGGACCGTGACGTTTTCCCGAACGGTTTCGTCGAAAAGCATTGGCTACCTATGGAGGTTTGAAGACTAAAAGAAAAGGTTCATCCCTACAGGCGATAGGTGGTGCCCCTGATGCTCTTCGTATGCAGCGCGTCGTCAGCTTCTACGAGAAACTCCCTCGAGGCCCAGCTCCCCAGGCCCAAGCCAGGGGCCTACTTGGTCGCTACCAGGCCAAGTATTTCAACGACAAAACCTCGGTGAAGCGTGAGTGCGACGAGTGAGGCTATCATTTCATACTGCAAGCGATTGACACGTCTATAGCCCTGATTCACGCCTTGGTCTTCCTTGTCGGCATCGGCTACGCCCAAAACTACTACTTCCACCTCCGTAAGTTGCCGTCTCTTGTTCCATCCTCGCGCTACGTCGACTTTATCACCTGCTGACTGAATGGACTTTACAGGCCACCACAAGAACAATGTCCATTAGCTGGATCTAGAAATGTCGGGCCTGTGATGCGACGCGCTGGCATCTGATGATTAATATTAGTATGGCCTTTGGTGGTGTCGCCAAAGCACTACCTCTTTGAAACCATCCCATTTGTAACATTGTCGATAGAATTAAGTGTCTAAAGTATGACATTCGAGATGAAAGGGCAGGTCGCCTTGGTTAGTTCGCCGTCCAAAGTATGTCTTGCCATTTCTGTGTCAACTTCGGACACCTTTCGCGCAGTGTTGTTGGCAAATGAATGTGACTCATTAGTACCTCGACGTGGAGGAGCTCAGTCTGTTTGAATGCTGGAGGCGGCAATGGCTCAAATCACCAAGTGGTATAAACAGCGATGGCAGTGCTCAGTTCACACAGCAGGCTTGATGCAACATGACAGCTTTGCGGTGTGGCAGGGATATATATGCCAAGCCTAGCACTATTGACGAGTTGACGTCTTTCAGAATGGGAGATTTATACTGCACAGTGCCAAGCCGTCTTGTGCTCAATGCAAGATACAAAGCAGTGGGAAAATCACATCTTTGGCCGTCCAAGCCTGAGGTAGCCAGCTTCGTGTTGAACAGGAATGAACAGTGCCGTCGTCCACATGTGGGCTACTGGGTTCAAGATGTAAACGCCGTTGCAGCGAAAGAAGAAGAAAAAGTTTTTTTTTTTTAATTTTTTTTAATTTTTTTTTGTTGTTACGACCATTATGTATTCAATAGTGGGGGGGCTTCAGTGCAGTGCACACTGTCAATCCGCCAACGTCGGTGGACTTTTATTAGGCCAAAACCTGTCTTGGGGGCGACTTGGCGCTTATGCCTAGAGCGGGTGGCCGCAGCTCCAAAGCATTTGTCCTTGCTTCACCAGAACTTGATCCGGTGACCGATCAACATCAAGAAGAAGAAAAAAAAAAGAAAAAAAGGGAAAACCCCCCCCCCATCACACTGTGAGGCGCAAAGAGCACAACACCTCATCAAAACTGCCTACCACACCGAATTCCGTGCCAGAGCTTCATCTCTGCGCGATTCACCTCGGATTCCGGCTCTTACGGCAAAATCTACCGGCATCGCAACATCCGCTTCCACCGGGGTTTACGCCTAATCTTCTGACTGCACACACCTTTTGCATCTTACGACGCCTGCTGCTCTTCAGGCATATTCTCCGAACGTGCCCTCAACAACCGTCTTCGCTCGCACACAGCATCGTGACCGACCACAGGTCATTGAGAACACTGCGCCGGGTCGTACACCCAAGCACCCGCAGCGGATGATGGCAACAGAGCCTCCGGGCGATGATCCTGCTGCTCGTTCTGTATCATCCCAACTGCCTCCTGTAATCCCTTCCCCGTGGACCGAAGTCTCACACCTGCTTGATGTTTTCCCAGCCACCTGAGAGCTAGCTAACAGGATGCCTTGCCTCGGAACAGCACGACCTGCTCGACGACCTCCCCCAGCGTGACGTGTCTATAAAAAATGGACTCGACGTCACGGCAAGCAACGAACTCGCCGTCAAACCAGGCAGGGCTATTGAGGAGCAGTTGAACTCTGCAGAAGTCAGCTTGAGCGGTGGATCGGATACGGAGGCCTCACGGGCAGATTGGTCGAGGCAGCGAGACGCGGACAAGGGCCATGGACGATCTGCGTCTTCGACAAAGAAGCCCACAACCTTCAAAGCAGTCTCTGTCAACAAAACATTCCTCGCGTCAAAAATCAGCCCCAACGGAGCTGTGCCAAAACCCGCTGACAAGCCTGCGTCCGGCTCGAATACTCCGCCCCCCGGACTCTCGTCCTTGTCATCCTCGCGCCCACGCCTCATTGCGAAGACCGGTGCTGGCGCAAGAGACTCGACGCCGAGGTATTCTTCCCTGGGCAACAGCGCAAAACCCGTGTCAGCCCCAGACCCGGGTGCCGTTTGGAATAAGAACAGACGTGAGTTTTTTCGGCCTCCAAGCATCCTTCTGAACGCGCATGCGGAACTAACCATGATGGACCGTCTTTTTTTTTTTTTTTTTTTTTTTTTTTTTAGCGCCCGAGCCCAAGAAATTTACAGATGAGGAGCTGAAGAAGTATGGAATTCACATGGCCAGTCGTCTGAACGAAGATGACACACAGGGACAGAACAAGTGGGCGGATATCGACGAGGATGACGAGGATTGGGCACCGGAAGCGATTACCTGGGGCGATGGAACGAAAACCGCGCTGCCGCATCTGGACGAGCCGCCGGCTCCCACTCAGGACACGGCCTCAGTTTCGAGCGCAATACCCCCTCGACCGAAACCAAAATCGCCTGCTCCTCTCCCCACCGTCAAGCCGCCGGCCCCCAAACCCAGCGGGCTCGCTCCGGGCAGAGGTCTCGTCTTGAAGGCAGCTTCTTCACACGAGAAACCGAGTCTCGTCGCCAAACCAAGTGTTGCTCCTGCCACATCAGTCAAGTCGCCATGGGCTACGTTGCCTCCTGTGGATAGAGGCTTACCCGGACTGTCGGATAGCGCGGCAGTGGTTCAAGCCCAACCGAAAGAGGGCTTGCAAAACAAGTCGCTCCACCCGCAGCCGAAAGAGATGACTGCCGACGATTTCAGTCGGTCGTCGTGGAGGGACGGCTCGTCCCACGCCAGCAGAGAGCTCTACAACTCCCAGTCCGGACGCTACGAGCCTGTGCCCGACCGCCGCCGAGGAACTTCCAGATCTGATCTCCAAGCGAAGCAGCCGGCGCTGCTGCAACGTCTGCAGCCGGCGGACCAGACTGTGGATGGCTGTGGTCCCCAGCAAGCATCTCGGGCGCCCCAGGATGGTCCGCACATTGGCGGCCGCAGATCGTCCAGCGCAAGCATTGGCAACGACTCTTTGCAACAACAGCGAGGACCGAAGAGCCTCGATCCAGCAGCCATGGGGCCGAACATCCGGCCTTCTCAACAAGTCCCGAGCGAGAACCCTGTCTCGTCCGGAGAGGCATCGACTTCGACTTCGAAGCATGCGTTGCCCAAAGATGACCCGAACCCCCCCCGGACGGATAACACGGCCTCGGGAACGACTGCGCCGAGCCAAGGTGCGAGCAGCGCCGCGTTGGAGAAGACTTCGCCGCCCTCTGTGGCGGAATCCAAACCCGGCCTTGAAAACGAGTTGGAATACCAGAAGAAGCTCATGCGCGAAGGCATAGAGCTCGCCAGGAAGCGGCGGCAGGCAGAGGAGGCTCGCGAGGAGGCCGCGAGGAAAGAGCGCATCCAAAAGAAGCTGGAGGCTCTAGGACCTCCGCCCGAAAAGCGAAGCGACAGGAAGGAATCCTCGCCAATGACGGAGACATCCAAACCGACCCAGATTCAGCAGCGAGAGCGACCCACGTTTGGTGATTCCTCCCATAGCCGCACAGTCGACAAACCGTCCCCGAGAGGACAGACTGGTGGTCGTCCAAGCATCCCGCATCCGCCGCAGAGCCCGCAGGCCAGCGCCCAGCCGCCCTCGAACCCCCCTGCGCCTGCGGCATCGGCATCGTTCAGAAGACCCTCCCAGGGCCAAGACTCGCGGCGCAACGATCCGTGGGGAGGGCCGGGTCCGCGTCCCGACAGGCTCGCCTCCTGGGGCTCGGTTGTCCCGCCGACATTGCGCAATGTCTGGGGCTCTCCCGACAACGATCGCGGGCTGGGGAATGGGACCTTCAACCCTGATCTCGGACGAGTCACGAACACGCCGGCAGCACCATCGCAGCATGCGAAGGGGTCTCTGCCAATAGCACCTCCCACAAGGATCGGCCCTCCCGCGGCTCTGGCGAACTCGCAAGCACAGGCCAGCCAGGGCAGCCCGACGACGGATGCTCAAAGCTCCCGATACGCCCCCCCCGGATCGGACCTGGCGAGCAAATGGGTCGCCTCGGTGGCGGAGCATGACCAGAAGGTGAGCAACGCGAGGCTGGCGGAACGAGCAAGTCGTGAGCGCCAATTCATCGAGAGGGGAATGACGCTGGAGGATTCGCAACCCGTCATCAGAGACTCGTGGCGCCACGTCCGCGTCTCCGGAGACGGGACTCGCCATGCCATGGAACCGGTTGATGTGCAGTCCCACCAGGCAGCGACGTGGAAGCCAGCCCACGACAGCCTCGACAGTCTCGCCATGGGCGTTGCCGTCAAGGAAGACGCAGGGTTCCCGACCAAAGCCGGCATCATCGGATGCGCTGCGCCATCGCAGTCCAGATGGTCGAGATTTTTCCCCGCGAGGGATTACCACCAGGAGAGGGCTGCTGGCGGCACGTACTGCCCTCGTTCGAACTCGCCGACACCGCCGCCGCCGACAATGGAAGACCATCCCGTGTATGAGGGAGACGCGGTGCGGCCGCACGTGTCTCTGCCCAAACCCCAGCCTGTGGTGAAGCTTCCGCCGGCAATGGCGTCGGCCGAACGCGACTCCACGCGCCCTCATGGCACCACCTGGCCTGCCCCAGCCGCCGCCGCCGCCGCCGCCGTTGTCAAAGAAGACCAGCGCGGGGATCAAGCCCATCATCATCATCATCACCATCATCATCCCCACCATCCATCGCCTCCAGGCGGCGGGAGCGTCTGGCAGGCAAGGTTCAACAGGCTGTTGCACGGGGACAAGCCGTCTCAACCAGCGCGCGATATCGGCGTAGATGCTTCCAGTCGGGGATTCCTCGAACCCGCCTGTGCGCAAACATCCGCCGTTGTCTTGTTGCCGAGCTCGTCGTCGTTCCAGGCAGAAGGAGGCTCCCGGTCCTTGGTCACCAAGCCAATGGCGGAAGAATGCTTCGAGGAACAGGAGATGGGCTCCCTCCCCCAGATTCGACTTCCTCACAAGGTCCCCGAGGCGGCGTGGCAGCCCGCCACGGTCCAACCCAGGAGCCTCCCCAAGAGGTTTTCCGTGCAGGCCTCCGTCATGGAGCCCTTCCGGTTCTCCTCGGACAGTCCCGCCGGCGCGCGATCAGTCAATGTCTTGCTGCCGGGGATGAAGGAAACCAAGACGATCTTGCTGCCCGGCTCGTCATCGGGCCGAGGCCCACGAGCCTCTCATGGACAGAGAGCAGGAGGCGCTCGGCACCGTGGCTTCGGCAACGGGCCACGGAGCGGGAGGAAGGAAAAACGCGCCTCTCAAGATGGTGACGGCGGCGGTCCCCGTCGTAGCGGTCGTGCTGGGTTTCGAAACAAGAATCCCGACAGCTGGACACGGCAAAAGCCTCCCAAGCCATCTTCCTAATGGGCTTGTTCGAAGGGTGATGTTGATGTGGTGCCGGGTGTGTATTCGATGCCACGAGGGAGGGGAGTGTGTGTGTGTTTGTGTGTTTGTGTGTGTGTAGTGCGGAAAGGAGAAGAGAGAGGCGGCGCTCTCGAGGGAATTTCCTTAATTTCTTTACCTTTTTTTTTTCTTTCCTTATTTCTTTATTTCTTTCTTTTTCTTTTTCCTTTTGATCAGGCACCTGAAGCAGATTGATCTGGCTCGACCCCCATCAGCCTTGATATCATCATCTCTTGGAGTATCAAAGCCGGTGTTGACGCACCATTCCACGTTCTTCCCATCAATGAAGGAAAGGGGGGGGGGGGGGGGAAGGGCCTACAGTATCTGATGCCACGTTTCCCCCGATCACCCCTTTACCCTTTACCTTTACACGCAGTCACGGCACATCCCCAACCGTCTCCGTCTTCATATCCTATCATTTTCGCACCCCCCCCAACCCCCCTCCCTTTTCCTCTTCTCCGTCTTCCACCCCCCTCTTCAGGAACTAGGGTTTAACGGCAATGCGGGAATGGATCTTCTGTGTGGTTTGTCCTGGGAGGAGGGGTAAGGGGTGTAGATAAGTCTACGTTGGGAATAAGACAAAGATGGACACTAGCTTAGACCAAACCGTGTTGAAGTAGCACAAATGGAAAAGAGAATAAGAAAAAAAGAGAAAAAAGAAAAAAAAAATCGTCACACTTGTATGGTGTGTTTTCTGTCTCGTGCGTGCGGGCAGAGGGGGAGGGGACGTGTCGTTTCCTACGCGAAATCACCGACTAAGAAGGGAGGGAGGAATGAGAAAAAAATAAAACACAAAGTTGCTTGCTGGATATCAGTCTGATGGATGGGGCGCAAGGCAATCGCACATATACATCCCATCAGATATTCTTCTCTCATCTGGAACAAAGGTTTCGGAGCATCTCGCGTGTCCCGGGTTCCTCAGATGGGACGTGTCTCTTCTTTGCCATGGCCATGTTTTTTTTTTTTTTTTTTTTTTTTTGAAAAAGAAAAAAAAAATAATTTACAACCACAAGGAAAACTATATATAGTACAGAGGCTGGTCGTGGACCGGTCCGTCTACATGGCCTGGCAATGAGATGCATCGAAAGCGCAAACCGTTCCCCTTATTTCTGAAAATCGTCAAAATCTCTCGTCTCAGGCAGTCGAGACCATTTTGCGCCACCGTCGGTTTTTGTCCCAAGCACGTGTCCCCCCTTCCCTTACATGACTTTCTTGCTGCTCAACTCCGAAAACGCCAGACTCCCTCTCGCATGCGATGCAATGATTCGACTGACGAGCCCATAAAAACGAAAGGGAAGCAATGGGCAAATGAGAAAGAATGGTGGCGGACCGGTTTTTCTTTTCTAGGGAGGGAAAAAAAGAAAAAGAAAAAAAAAACTCCAAACGACAACATCGTCACATGGCTCAAAAATCTTCAACCGCACAGTTGGGGTGTAATACATATACCGTCCGCCCGGCATTGGATTCAGCCTGGCTGTCCAAACCCTCTCCTCGCAACGCCATCAAAATATTGTCCTGACGTTCTGTTAGCCCAGACCAGCATGCTAGTCAATGTTTCTTGTGTGTGTGTGTATGTGTATGTGTGTATGTGTATGTGTGTGTGTGTATGTGTATGTGTGTGTGTGTGCGCGCTCACCTTGACCATCTTCTTGAGCACCATGTTGGCGAGTGTCTTTTCAGAATTGTAGTCGTCTTCGCCCTCCAGCTCATTCTCCTGTTGTTCCAGATACCAGTCGATCAGTTCCTGGCCGTCCACGCCGCTGCCGCTTCCGCTCTCGTCCTCGCTGATCCTCTGAACAATCATGTTCACGATTTTGATGTACTTGTCATAGGTGACAGTTCGCTTTGATCTCGCACCGGATCTCTCCGTGTTTTCCGACACGTCGTTGGAAGCTTCCTCATCTTCAACACCCATTGCGTCGGCGTCAGGTTGTCTTCCGGCAGCGGCATCCGCGGCACGTCGGAGAGTGTCGCCATCTTCTGGGAGCTCGTCCTCGGCCAGGATTTCCACATCATCGTGCTCGACCGAGATGATGCTCTGCCTCAGCAAGTCGTATGCCTCGCACACCATCTTTTCATCAATCTCCTCGACACAGTTCACCTTTGCGATGGCCTCGCTGAGCCTGATCATGCTCTCCAGTTGTCGAACCGTTATGCGGTACGAGTTCTTGCCCACACCTCCCTGCGCATCGTCAGCGCGCAGCTGTTTGTATTTCTGGACCAGGGCCTCCTTGGCCTCGTCCGTGAACTCTGGTCGAAACGTTCGGGCAAACCGAATATATCGCTGAAGCTGCTCCGTGCTGAACTCCGGCTCCACCGCCTCGTCCCGCAGCTGATGGATCCCAACAATGTGTTCTGCGAGGTGGCGATCGATTTGTTCGTTACACTCGTCCAGGATGACAAAGAACAGATCGAACCGTGACATGATGGGCGCCGACATATTGATATTGGCCCTCAGGGTGGTTTTGCGATTGTAGCGTCCCCCCACAGGATTTGCGGCGGCGAGTACACTCGTTCTCGCGTTCAAGGTAGCTTGAATACCGGCTTTCGCTATGGATATTGTCTGCTGCTCCATCGCTTCGTGGATGGCCACTTGGTCGCCAATGTCCATCTTGTCAAACTCATCGATGGCGCAGATACCATTGTCCGCCAGCATAAGTGCACCGGCTTCGATGGTAAACTCGCCCGTCTCTTCGTCTTTGATCACCGCCGCGGTGAGACCGGCGGCGGAAGATGCTTTCCCGCTCGTGTAGACGGCCCGCGGCGCGAACGAGCAGACGTATTTCAGAAACTGTGATTTCGAGGTCGACGGATCACCCACGATGCAGATGTTGATGTCGCCACGCAACTGCATGCCTTCCGCCGTGGTCTTGTGCACGCCGGACATCAGCTGCAGCAATATACCCTTCTTGACAACTTCATGACCGTATACCATGGGAGCGATGGATTGAACCATACGGGAATAAATGTGGTCGCCGTGGACCATGGCCCTGAGGTCATCGATTTCCGACGGATTCATGGAGGCGAGGACAGCGGCCTGTGCGCTCTCGACAGATTCTTCGCCCTCGCCAGCGTTGCTCTGCGTGAGGGCGTTGACGATATCAGCCGCGCTGTTTGCCGCGTGCTGCCCGGTCGTAGAGTTGTCGGGCGCCACGAAGCAGGAGAGGAACGCCAGTCGATACGTGAGGTCGCGAACACCAAGGGCCCTCAACCCCGTCACGCCCGTTCCGCCAACATCGTTTCCACGAGGCCCCCCCCGGTCGTCGCGGACTGCGGTAGGTCTAAGGCCCGGCAGACCAAGCTGGCTGACGTCGGGGACGACGATGAGAGCGCCAGAGAAGATGCACTTCTCTCCGGCTTTGGCTCTGTCCACAATCTCGCCTCGCAGGATGACATCGAGAGTCCTTGGCATGCTGCCAGTGGGGATTTCGGAGCTGTTTTCCTGAATGCGAACCTTTTGCCAATCAACAAAGGTGCTGCGGCGAATATCCAGTTGCCAGGCGACACGGTTTTGACAAGTGGTATTGGGACACTGGGTGGGTTCTGTGTATCGAAAGATTTGCTCGACATTGGGAACAACCGCCCGACACGCCTCGCAGACGAAGGTGGCCAGTGACAACTCCGGCCGCACTTCTGAGGTGCGCGTGACTGTGCCTGAGATGGAAAGCAGCTGGCCAATGTTGGCCGCACGCAAGCTACGCACGCGCGAAACAAGGGGCAGGTTGTAAAAGGCTATCGAGAACAGCTTGTCCGTCTGCTGGTGTTCGTTCTTGCGCTGGGAGCTGTCGGCTTGACTGCCAGTTCCCGCTTGGCTTGCCGCAGACGTGGAGAGGGCGCTCGATGTTGTGGGCTGACGGTGCTCCCGAAAATATTGAGGCTCGTATTTTGCAATCATGTTGTGCAGCGCAGCCGTGAGAAATGGCATGAAGCGATAATATTGACGCATGACACCGTCTGCGAGACTTCCGTTTTCCCACGATGAAAGGTGCTTGAAATCGACGTAGAACGTTGACAATTGCATGGCTTTCATGCCTCGTAACTGCGCCACATAGTACTTTTCGGTAGTGACTGCGCTCGACGTCGGTACGCCAGACGGGCTCGAGTCCTCGACGAAACTGCAGGAAGAATTGCATTAAGCTTCTTGTCGCGGCTGAGCATGCAAATTTCTTCTCGTGGCCGATGAACCGAAGCGACGACGGAGGAGGGCATTGACACGTACCTCTCGATGAAGGACTGGAAATGTTCCTGGACAAGGAGTCCAATACGGTCCTCGACTCGAGGAACATTGGCCGCATTTCGATTGCGTGAGCTTCTCGGGACTTGATCGTCAGCAAACGCGTCCCCTTCGTCGTCACTGGCCGCACCGAGACTTTCCGACGGCGGGCCTCGAGGTCGGGCTGACGAAGACGATGATAGCTTGACCGGTCGTCTCTGAGAAGCGAGGGAAGGTGCGTCGGACATGGGAAACCCCGCATCACTGGGGGTAGCCATGGTGATTCTGCCCACGCTGGCAATAGTGTTTTTTCACTGGGATGTTGTTTCTTTTCCACGAGAGAAGAGCGTTGGCGGCGTCCGGTTTGGCATTGGGTAGAGGATGAGTCCCAGGGAGACGCGAAAACGCGTTAAGAGGGGACTCGGGACTCGCTTTGACGCGACGGCGGTAAATTGAATTCAGTTGTACAGGTTCTAGCCTAGCAGCCTAAGGCACAAACTCTTGTGGCGTGGCCACCACGCCCGGTTTAATTCCGGGGTCACTACTACTACGTAGTACGTACTACTGCTACTACTACTACTAGTAGTATGTGTTACATCCGGAATGGAGTAGTATGTATTGATCATCTATTATGAAATACAGATTGTGTGTGAAATGTATGGTGTGGGTATCTTAGGCGAGATGCCTGAGATATAAGGCTAGATACAGGGATTGCGCGGTCCGCGGGGTCCGGATAATCGAGGACCTGAGGAGTGCTGCAATGTGCAACAGTATGTACTCATACTACTAACTGCTAGTACTAACTACTACAGTAGTAGTAGTATTACTAAGAGTACTAATGTAGTGCGTACTACGTAGTAGTACTACTACTACATAGTAAGTAGTAGTGATTGAGTGAGTGAACCTTAGCCCTTTAGAATAAATCGGTGGAAAGGACGCCTTTCGAATGACGAGAAAAGAAGAAAAGCCTTGTCAAACGTTGCAAGGGCCAAAAAAAAAGGCTTCATTGGCTCTTTGTATTTGTACTTTTTTTTTTTTTTTTTTTTTTTGCACACTTCGAAGCCGTCAAACCTTGAAACCATAGAATATTGCAGGAAGATGTCAATTGTCCGCAGCTGATGAGCCACATCGACTGCCGGGCCATTCATTCATCGTGTGTCAAATCAAACTTGGAAGTCAACATGCGCAGGATGATCCAATCTGTAAAATTCGACGATTGGTATGACCCAGCCGATTGCTCCTCTATACTATGCTAAGACGGCTGTACTCGTAGGTGGTTGTCACCGCGAAGTTGCACGTTGTACCATCGAGTCCCCAAAGACTAACCTCGTTATGGATCGAACGATACTTCCATGCACCTTTTGACAGCCGATACATCTGCTTAGCGGCACTGAATGCTCATTGACGCTCACGCCGAGGTCAAACCCCCCCCCCCCCCCCCCCCAACTTCACCGTCTCGTCTGCTGCGGTGTTGAAATGCATCATCTCGATTTCAAGAATGCCATACCTGCACTCCCACGGACTCCTCTCAGCAAGAGAGTATGGTGAACCCTCAGTCCATGCCATGGGTCATTATCATGTTATTTTATCGAGATGCCAGATCGTATGTGAACTTTCGGTGTATTGAAATTGATTGTTCGGCTTAGTATTCGTTGGCCTGCTGCGATTAGTCGAGATACGCCACGAGACCTTGGGCTGCCATTGCCTACCCTCTCAGCCGTATATAACCACTCGTCCACACACTTTGTATATGGGTCGGGGTTATGGCTGGACGGACCATGGGTCCAGATACGCATCTCATTGAACGTGGAGATTGTGTGAAAGCCTTTACCAGCTGCTTTGGCCTCCACGTCTGTTGCGACTTTTGCACCCGTCATGTCCGGGTCATCCTTTTGTTGTTCATCATCGCTCTTGATCTGGACGATGGCTCCTATGTATTTATCAGGGATGCCAAGACGTTTGCCCGTCAATTTTCTCCCTCGAAAGTACGCTGTTGGATCGTCGTCTGCATCCAAGCTGGGTCAATGGGCTGATATCGGACGATTTGATTGCGAGGTGCAAACATGCTTGAGCGCTCCTACCTGACGGCGTCGTTGGGTTCCAGAAGTTCGCGGTTTGGCCAATGCAGCCGTCATGACGAACACGGCAAGGAAGCAGATTCACCACTGTGGTGCCGTCCTTTGCGCCCTCCTCGCCGGTTGACATGATGCGTTGTGCGGCTTCGGCTTTCGCTTTCGGTCGATTTTTGGCAGTTTATGTTTTACGTAGTGCTATGTCGCAGTCGTTGCCAATCTGTTGCTCTTCGTCATTGGACGGCATGACCTGGCCCGACCCCGCAGGGCCCTTCAATTTATCCGCTTTTCAATGCGATGGCCTCAGCATTCCATCCCAAGCTTCTGTCAGCACGACTCCGCGCGGTGATTGGCCATTGGCGGGCGCGGCTACTACTACGTATGTGGGTCCGGAAGCCCAAATACCACCCCGGGGGGACGTATCTTTGGCACTTCTGCGCTAATAAATTCGATAGATGTACGTAGTAGATTAAATCCCGACAAGGCACCGGGCTTATTGTCGATCCCGATCAGCGGAACCAGTTTCTGCCAATATCCGTCGCGCGCACCCTGGTCAGTGTCAATTACCATTACATTCTCAAGTCTCAATGAACTGCATCGTCCATGATCCACCGTGTACCAGCATGCTGCTGTTAGGGCGGTCTGCAACTTATTTATTATATTATGCACCAAATAAATCTGCACCATGTTTCACCTTTCGGTGGTTCCAAAACCCTCTTAAATCCCCCTCGGAGGCAGACGAAAACCTGGGTGAAGTACCATTGGGTTTTCCAAGCTGCCACAGTAGTAGCTGTCCGTTTCGTCCATGTTTCCCAAAGTCCTCACCAAGCAGGCTCGTGATGGCGCTGAGCTTCTCCGTGGCACCGTGGGCGGCTGGGCATGGCCCCCCCTCGTGTCTGTGGCTCGAACTGCCGTACTGAGCACCTTGGCAAATATCGAGACCGGGACCTTGCTTCTCGTTGATGAGCCTTCGGAGACGCGACATGTCTTCGGTCAGAAGCTGTCCGGCTCTTCTGTTCATGAGCATGGCCCCGGAGAACCCTGCACGAGAAGGGCTGATACGACACCCCGAGTGGAAATTGTCGTGAGACGGGACAGCTTTTGGCCGAGGTTGCTGCTGTTCGCTGATATTGGATTCTCCGAGGCGTACATGTTGGGCGATGTGTATTGCCAAGACTTGACATCTTTCTTCCAAGTAAGTGCCACCAAACGACCGGAATTGGGCTGGAACAGCCGTGGTAACAAGGCCGTGCAAAACAGCTCTTCATCGTCAACAGGGAGCGCATGAACAATGGCACCACGCTGGTGTCCAGCTTGTCGACCTACGTATCGTACCTGGCTCGGTCCACCAACACGCTGTCCAATGCCTTGTTGAACATCTCCGCGCACTACGACATCAGCAACGACATGTTTGCGGCCTTCCTGTCGGAAGATATGACATACTCCTGCCCGATATGGCGACGACAGCATCATTCCGTGGTAGAGAATGAGACCCTCGAAGAGGCACAACATAGAAAACTTGGTCGTTTTATACACGGCGCAAAGCTCAAACCAACTGACCGGGTACTTGAGATTGGTACTGGCTGGGGCTCTTTTGCCATCGAAGCCGTCAAAGCAACAGGCTGCCATGTAACATCAATCACACTCTCGAAGGAGCAAAAAGAGCTTGCCGAGGCACGGATAAAGGAAGCTGGCTTATCCAATCGCATCGAGGTGCGGCTGATTGATTATCGCCAGTTGCCTCAACCAGAGCAACCGTATGACAAGATAATCTCCATCGAAATGCTCGAGGCGGTTGGTGAAGAATATCTCTCCACGTACTTCGGTTGCGTCAACAAGCTCCTCAAAAAAGAAGGCGGCATCGCCATGTTTCAATGCATAACCATGCCCGAAGGCCGCCACCGGGACTATTCGAAATCAGTAGAGTAAGTCTTCGCCCCTCCCCCCCCCCCCCTGGAAGAATACCAACCAAGCCCATGTCAATATCATGACTGGTAACACATTCGCTTTGTAGTTTCATCAACCAGTACATCTTCCCTGGTGGCTACTTGCCCTCAATTACGCAATTACTCGGCCACATAAGAGATCAATCCAACGGAACGCTTATAGTCGAGAACGTGGAGAACATTGGAGGGCATTATGCGAAGGCCCTACGTTTGTGGAATGAGAAATTTCAGAATCATTTCCATGACAAAATCAAAGCGGCATTGTTGCTAAGCCATCCGGGAATGTCCAAAGAGGAGATCGAAGTCTTCCGCCGGAAATGGGAGGTTCGTACGAAACCTGAATCTCATATTGTTTGATCAAGGCTGACACCTTTTTTTTTTTTTTTTTTTTTTTTTTTCATCACCAGTACTATTTCACCTATTGTGAAGCCGGGTTTCTGACCAAGACTTTGGGGGACGTAATCATCACGGTGGGGCGGGAGGGGGCACTCGAGCTGATGGAAGGTATACCTCTGTGACATGTTGTTTGACATATCATGTTGTGGTGTGCCGTCATGAGACTTCCCAAATCAACATTTCCCTGTCGACGGGAGACATGAAACTATAGAGCAAAGGCTGGCGGCATATTCTCCGACGACTTATTCGCGCCGAACCTAAAAGACTATAACATTAAACTTGCGATTTATGGTGCCTCAACTTGAGCTTCCACGTTCTCTGCGAGATTTGAGAGGTGTTTGTTCTCCTCCTTCTTCCGTCACCGCTTTTGCTTATGCTTTTTGTGTTCCTTTTTGCGATCTGTCGTAATGGTCTGACGGTGGCGATTCGCATGCTCGACATCAAAGCTGGGTTTATCTTTACGAAAGAGGAGCATCGTGGCGCGCGCATCTTCGGTACTAGAATGTGAATCTTGTTGTATGTCGACACCAAGGAGCTCGCGGGTCAAATTCCGCAGAGCAGGTTTCCGGCCGTTACCAAATTTCCTGAACGCCGGGTGCTTGGCGGTATCTCGGATATCTTTGAGGGGATGGGAGAGTTTCAAAGCTGCCAAATCGTGCTTGATGTCATGTCCTACCAATATTCGTCCCTGTATGATACTAGCGATGTCCTGCTGTACTTCGGCAAAGTCCCGAGCAAATCTCATTTCCTTTGGAGATATCCCACTGACATGACTCCTCCAGTCTGTCACTCTTTCCGTCGGTTTGACATAGGAATCATACACTTGACGCCCATGAAAATCAACCACACTAACCCGGGCAAGAGCCGACTCGTACCCACCAGCCCCGACCCCAACCATTTCGCAATCTAGAGCAACATATTTGCCAATATCGACATTTGGAGAGCGGCCGTGGTTGACCTTATCGGCATGAGAGGTCATGACCGGAGGAATGTCTTTGATACCAAGGCCATACGCGTCCGCTATAGACTCGCTCGACGTGCCATCCTTGTTGGCCCAAAGTTCAAACGATGGCATCTGACTCTCGCCCACGTTGTTGCTCCTCCTGGAACTACTATGTACACCGCCCATCTTGTCAGGCCTTTGACATCCTTTCCGGTAAGAACTTGGTAGGCCCGGTTGCTTTTTTGAAGATTTTCGTACTCCGGCTGGGCGTAGTATTTCACCAGTCGCTTTTCTTCCGGCTGTGGTCGTTTTCGCTTGCTTTCGATCTGAGAGGGTTGCTTGCAGCTTCTTCCAATTAGAAGAAAGCTCAGCCATTGTCGAGGTGCATGCTCTGGTCAAGGATGCATGTGAATGATTGGTTTGCGCTTCTGTGGGTCAGCGTTGAGAATTTGCTTGAACATGGTCGGGGGTTCGACATCCATCGACATGAATGCAAGATGCAAGAGACGATTTTGCAGACTATCCCTGTACGTGCATAGTAGGTACCAGATACTTCCTGGTGGCATATGCATTTAAAGAGGTACCGACAAGAAAAAAAAAGAAAAAAGACCCGAGTGACGTCGAGGTGGGGAGAGGAGGGAGTCTGAGAGAGGAAATGGAAATGGGAATCATCAATCATGAGGCACGACGCAAACCAACAAACAGATCCTGGTAGACTTCACCAGCCGTTCTTGTCCCAGAAAATGATGTAGTGCTTTTTTTTTCTTTTCGGAATCAGTCAGTTTGAAAAGGAATAGACGAACACAATGGCAGCGGGCGCATCGGCGGGAGAACCGGGGGGGGGATCCGATGCATCCCGGGAGAAAGGTCTAGCGACACCTGATACGCTCAAAGCTGGCTGCATCGCCTGGGTTGTGAAGGACGGGCAACCGCGCCGCGCCGAGATTCTGAGCATCAAAGACACGAAGAGCGGTAAACAGTTCTACTGCAACTTCGATAACTTCAACAAGCGACTGGATGAGTGGGTTCCGGTCGCGAGAATCGACTTCACACAAGATGTGGAATGGCCGAACCCCGACAAGGACAAGCCGAAGGACTCCAAAGCGAAGAAAGTACCCTCACAATTCAAAAAAGCGCCGATTCCCAAAAAGGGTCAGAAGAGACCCAGCAAAAGGGAACAATCGGTGAATTCCGAGGCCGTAGCGCCTCATCCCTGGACGGGTATGATAGAAGCTCTCTTCGCAAATCAAACGCTTGCCCCTAACGCCAAGTTTCTTTTGATCAGAATTCGTTGAATCGCAAGGGACATCGCAAACACCGTTGACGGGACCCGAAAGTGAATCGAATGTCGATACCGGCGCCGATGCAACCTTGACACCAGCCGCAGGGGACGATGGAGATGCGGACGACAAAGATGACGATGAAAAGAAGGAAGTCAAGTTTAGCAGAGAACAAGAAATAGAGAAGTTGAGGACTTCGGGGTCCATGACGCAGAACCCTGCGGAAATATCACGTATTAGAAACGTCTCAAAGGTTCAGTTCGGCAAGAATGACCTTTTCCCATGGTACTTTTCCCCTTACCCAGAGTCTTTCAGCCAAGAAGACGTAATTTTCATCTGCGAGTTTTGTCTGAGCTATTACGGCGACGAAACTGCCTTTCTGCGGCACCGGCGGAAATGTACCCTGCAGCATCCACCCGGGAATGAGATTTATCGGGACGAATATGTGTCGTTTTTCGAGATAGACGGTCGACGCCAGAGGACTTGGTGTCGAAACCTGTGCCTCTTGTCCAAGATGTTCTTGGATCACAAAACGCTCTATTACGACGTTGACCCGTTTCTATTCTACGTCATGGCCAGCCGCACCGACAAGGGCTGTCACATTGTGGGATATTTCTCCAAGGAGAAAGAAAGCGCCGACGGATACAACGTTGCCTGCATTCTCACACTGCCCCAGTATCAACGCAAGGGATATGGCAGGTTACTGATACAGTTCTCGTACGAGCTGTCGAAAATAGAAGGCAAACTGGGGTCGCCAGAGAAGCCTCTGTCGGATTTGGGCTTACTCAGCTATCGCCAGTACTGGTCGGAGAACATACTCGATCTGTTGATGAGCTACAATGAACAGGACGAAAAGGTGACGATTGAAGCAATATCATCAGCGCTTGCCATGACCACCCAAGACGTGGAGCATACGCTGCAAGCCATGAAGATGCAGGTTTATCACAAAAGCGACCACAAGATTGTGATTCCGGAGAGCCTCATCAAACAAAGAGAAAGGCAGAAACTCAAGCCGAGGAGAGTGCTCGACTCTTCTCGGATCCAGTGGAAACCGCCCGTGTTCACAGCGGCCAGCAGGACATGGGGTTGGTAGAATTGTTGGAATGGGGCGCCACGCCGCGAGTGAAGCAGGTGTCGATGACGACGCTCGAAGCTTGCTGTCATGACACCATTGCTAGAGCGACGAGGCTTTCGTTGTTATTATTGGTGTTGTTTGCGTCGGGAGAAGCAGCGGGCGGCGGTTGTTTCCCATGATGACGGAAACAGCCTCAATGAGTAGTAGTACTGTCTACTATTACTGCCCAGATGCGGATGAGCAAACAACTAAACTTAAGGAAAGAAATTGCTGTAGGATATCACGTTGTACATAAATACGTGGTACTTACATATATGGCATAAATGCGTGTATTCAATCAAACATTAAGGAGGCGCCGCCCCACCCAGGAGGACATGCTGCCAAGGTACTATTACTAGTATTTAGTAGTACTACTTGGTTCTACCTTGGTAGTACTACTAGTAGTACTACTACTACTAGTACTAGTACTAGTAGTAGTAGCACTAGTACTAAGCTACACTGCTAGTACTACCAGTACTAGATGACTACCACTCAGTAGCAAGAGACGAGACTGTTGCACATTGCAGCACTCCTCAGGTCCTCTTTATCCGGACCCCGCGGACCGCGCAATCCTTATATCTAGCCTTATATCTCAGGCATCTCGCCTAAGATACCCACACCATATAAAACACACACAATCTGTATTTTACTTTAGATAATCAATATATAATTCTCTATCTTAGATGTAATAGGTTATAAGCCTAGAGCATTCCCGATTTTTTCAACGTTTAAAATACATTATTTTTTCTTTTATTGCTTTCTACTATATAATACACACCTAATTAGTTAACACCCTATAAAAACGCAGCATTAACCAAACCTATTTGCCCCTTTTAGTGCCTTATTGCTGTATATTACCAGCCCCCCCCCCCCTAACTACTAAGCCTAATATTACAGCTTTAATTAGCTTTAATTAAGTTAATTAACCTTAAGCTAACCTCTTTTTATAAAAAAAATACTTATATATATGTAGTATAATTTAAATACACAACCTTTTTTGCGTGTAAGCAAAAAATAATAACTATATATATAGCTTATATATAATATAGCTACAGACATTATAAGGCTTTATACACCCTCCTATATAAAAAAGGGGGCCCTTACTACTCCTTCTTTATTACTAGCTAGAACTTAATATTCTATATAAGTATAGAACTACCTAGACACTAGTTTAACTAAAGGAATATTATAGATTATTAGGTATTAAAAATTAAAGTATTATAGTGCCTACTAACTAGGCTAAAGGGGTAGAACTCTATAGGTGTCTTCTTTTCTATTAAGGTAGAGAAGCTGCCTATTTAAAACCTAACTATTATAAGCCTTATACTCTCTATATAGGTATAGGCTATATAATAATTTAACCTAATAGTATGCTTCCTACACTTATACTATTAGACTAAACTAATAATTATTTAGCTCTTAACTTAAGGTTAAAGGCATTTATAGTATTATTCCTTATAATATATTTAACACTTATTAATTTAAAGCTATTATAGCTAACTAATAGATAGCATTGTAACTATATACGCTAGACTAGGAGTATAATATAGAACCTACATCTAATATAAAGGATATAATCTCTAAGTCTATATAAATTACCCTATTAAAGGGTTCTAAGAATTTTAAAGAATAGGAAATCTTAATTAAGATATATATACACATCCTTAGCCTTACTAGCTACTTTAAAGGCATAATTAGATAGTTAGAGGCAACTAATATAAAGTATGCCCTATTAATATACTTTATATAGTAAACACTCTCTATATATATTTAAAAGAATATTCTATATATAGGTTAGGACTACTATAGTAAAGTAACTAACCTTATAACCCTAATTCACAATAATTATAGCTTCTAAGCTAACATTACTATTATTAAGCTTTTAGATAGCTTCTTCTAATTAAAGAGGTTAGATTTCTTATCTATAAGAGCCTAGCTTAATTATTACTAGAATCTATAGCAAAAAATTAATAATGTTGCGATTTTGCCTAATATTATGTAGGTTGCTTAGATGCTTTAAGCTGTTAAGGGTAGTATACTAGATATATATAATACATAGCAAATCTAAGGATATACCTTTACTAGCCTATAGAAGAAGGAGATGTTAAAGTATCTTATATATAAATCTAATTATCTATTATAGGAGCAGAAGTCTAGCTTTATAATAAAGAGATCTTTATAATAAGTATAGTAATAAACCACGCTTAAGTGCAGCTATATTATCTAATTAGGCAGAGCTAAGTATACTAAGGAGAATTGCTAGATTCTACACCCTAAGCTTATATCTCTAGATTTATAAGCACGTTAGGAAGAGCAAAAAAAGAAGCTAAAAAGTAAGGCTTCTGTAGATATTACGTAAGCTAGGAATACCTTTAGTAGTATAACCATTGCTGCTAATAATAATTACGCTACTGCAATTAGATTCTAATAACTTATAAGAAATAATTACATTCTTAATACTAGCTGCAGCAACCATACATTTAATTCCACTAAATAGTTTACTTATCTTAATATTAATATTAAAATTAAACCTATAACTATAAGTAATAGTTAGCCTCTTACTATAAAAGGCATTAGTATAGTAAAGCTACCTATTACTAAGGGATATCTTAAGCTGCTAAATATATAGCTTGCCCCTAAGGCTAAAGTTAATATAATCTCCCCTAGCCTTCTTTACAAAGCTAGCATTAATATAGAAGGGTTCTTAAACTAATTAATTATAAAGTCTACACAATAGCTAGTAGCTTCTTTCTATTAGATTTCTAATATTACTATACTTAATATATATAATAAGAAACTAAGCTTTAATTTCACAGCCCTTTCTACTAAAGCTATTACTAAAAATATTAAATATAGCCTCCTATATAAGAGGCTTAGGCACACTAGGAAGGATTGAATCCTTTATGCTTATAAAGAGGTAGGAATCTTAATTAATTCTGCTTCCCTTAGCAATTTTTATTATAAAGCTTACTATCTTACTAAAGCTAACTAAATTATTTATTGTAAGCCTTAGACTAATGCTTATTGCTTCCTAGCTAGGGTTTTTTAGGACTTTATTATCTATAAACCTAAGGGATTTAGAGGTAAGAACTATACTTTATACGTAATTAATGCCTATACCTATTTCCACTAGGTAATTCTAATAGTTAATTACAAAAATTACTAAAAAGCTATAGAGATATAGCAAAATGCTATAGAAAATGTAAGCAGTAGCTTTACAGTTAAGTACTTCTATACTAATAATGCTATAGAATTTCTAGGCGAAAAGCTTATTAAATACTATAGAAAGAAAGGCATTATTCTATACATAGAAGCTCCCTACATCCCTATCTACTAAGGCCTTATTAAAAGAGTAGGAAGAACCCTTATAGATATAGTATAAGCTTCTACAATTAGTGCTAAGCTTCTAGATAAGTTATAGCTATATATAATAAAGCATACAGCTAAGATTACAAATCTATTGCCGTTAAATAGCACTCCTAGTGGAAAATTGTAAGGTGCACGCATGGGATGCGTGCAACCTTACATAAGCGCTGGGTGTGTGCACAGAGTGCACACAACCTTACGTAAGACCCACACCTACTACACTATAGCAGGACTAATGCATCTATAGTGGTTAGCCACCCTCTTACTTATAAGACGCTAAGGGTGCACACCCTAGACGCTATACTCTACAAAAGGAGCTGCACCTAGCATAGTCTTTAGAAGAAGTAAGCTTTAGTTCCTTAATATACCCTATACCTAACTATTAACTCTACCTAGTTCTACACTCCTTATAATTCTAAAGCTTCTCTTAAACCCCCTAGATTTAATATATTAGCTAGGAGAACCTAATCTACTACTACTACTTAGGCAATTCTACTTTCTAATAATAGTTACTTAGAAGTAATCCTAACCTCCTAACTAAAGGATCTAGACTAAGGAGTAGATATAGAAGGGATGTAAGAAAAACTTAAGATATTCTAAAGATATTAATATATAAAGGGTAAACTAGCTAAAATAGTATAGGAGCTACAATAATTTACTAACCCTATAGGACTAAATTACTACCCTTAGGAAGCTATATAGAATAAATCTATAGAAAAGCTAAAGAAACTACTTAACATAGAGGACCCTAATATATCCTACTAGAATATCCTATACCTCTAGCAACTAACTAACCCCTCTGCTTACCTAATATAGCTTAGCAACCTTAAGCATACCTTTTTAGGAGAACTATATAAATTCTAGAAGGATAGGAGAAAGGTTCTATATACCCTAAACTTTATTACTAAGAAAGTCTAATAGAAATAGAATAGGTTTGTATATAAGCAGCTAGTAAATTACTAGGTAGAATATAAAAATTTATAGGGACTATTTAAGGAATAGTCTTAATCTCTAGTCTATAAATCTACCTAGTAATATAAGATACTTTAGATTAAGCTAAGAGGGGTATAGTAGTAAGATAATTAAGACCCTAATAATTTTAATACTTATCTTAAGGGAATTAAGCTATTTCTCCCTAAAGAGCCTAAGACTATATAAGCTAGCTAGTTCTTTATAGGGCTCCTACCTACTCTATAGTCCTTTATAAGGCACTAGGGTAGTATTTATAATATAACTAGAGCAGAAGTAGTCTACTTTACCTAAAGACAATAGGAGTCTATAGCACTATATTATAAGCAAAAGCTAAGTAAACAGCCCCTAAGATAATAATATAAGGCACTATAGTAGGGCAACTATAGGATAGCATTCTAAACCCTAGCTAAAAAGGACGCTATAGGCCTAGCTATATTGCTAAACAATAAGGGCGTACCTAGGAAGATTATCTACTATAACTATAATAAGGAGGGCTATATAGCTATAAACTGCTTATAGCTAAAATAGTTAGGAAAAGACTTATAGTAGTAGTAAGCGCCTATATAGCTGCTAAACCTATATATATACCTATAGGCACATATTTTAATACACTAGTTACAATTGTAATTAGGGGGTGAAACACTATTAAAACCTTTGTAGATTTAGATAGCTGCTTAGAAGTAGACATTATAAGCGCAGCATTTGCAAGGCAATATAGCCTCTATAGAACCATAGCGCTAGCACTAACCTTATAAGCAATAGAGGGTTTTACTATCCTATAGTAAGGAGTATATTAAATTTATACAATACTATATAACTCCTAGGGATAAAATAGGACCCTTACCCTTCTAGGGATTACTATAGATAGGGACCTAGATATATAGGGTAGCCCTTTACTAATTAATATATATACGCTAGCTGCCTACTATATATACCTCTCCTTATAGGACTAGAAATAGTAGTTTAAGGTAGGGCAGAAGGATATTACCTACCTTCTACTCTAATAGTTCTAGAAGGAGATACATAATAAGGCAATAGTATTTGCTATAGAATGTATCTTTAGAGACAGATTTATTCTACTATATAATAAAGAGATAGCTAAGGAAGAGGAGAATATAGACTAAATCCTAGATAAGTTTTAGGAATATTAGGACGTTTTCTTAGTAGATAGAGTAGGAATCTTACTATAACAGAAGGAGACTAATTACTTAATTAATCTATAACTAGATATAAGCCCCCTATACAGCCTAATTTATCTACTATTCTAATTAGAACTTAAAGAACTCTATAAGTATTTAGAAGACAACTTATAGAAAGAATACATCTAATACTTAAAGAGCCCTACTAGGGCACCTATTCTATTTATCCCTAAAAAGGATGATTCCCTATAACTATATATAGACTACTATAGTATTAATAAGATTATACTAAAGAATTGCTATACACTACCCCTTATTTTAGAACTTCTTAACTAATGCTAAGGCGTAAAGTTCTTCTTAAAAATTAATATTAAGGATGCGTACTATTGTATATAAATTAAGAAAGGGGATGAATAGAAGACTGTATTCTATATAAGATATAGTTACTTTAAGTACCTTATAATACTGTTTAGGCTTACTAATACACTAGCAACGTTCTAGAACTACATTTACTAGGCACTTTAAGGGCTTATTAATATAATCTGTATAGTGTATCTAGATAATATACTTATCTTTTTACTAGACTATACGCTATATATAGAGTATATTAAATAGGTCCTAGAGAGAATAAGAGAGGCAGAGCTATACACTAAACCCTCTAAGTGCGCCTTCTACTAGGATTTAGTAGAATTCCTAGGGTTTATACTCTTAATATAGGGTATTATAATAGACCTAGGAAAGGTAGCTATAATCTAGGAATAGGCATACCTAAGGAACCTATAGAATATATAGGTCTTCCTTAGTTTTTATAACTTCTATTACTGCTTTATCTATAAGTATTTAATAATAGTTACACTACTTATAGCACTTATAAAAGGTAGAAAGAATAGTAAAAAGGGAAATTTCTACTTTAGTAATAAGGAATAGATAGCATTTAACTAGCTAAAATAAGCCTTTTAGGAGGCGCTACTCCTTATACACTATAACCTAAAGCAACTAATATAAATTAAAATAGACGCTTTAACCTTTATAATAGTAGGCATCCTAGCCTAACCTAATAATAATAGATAGTACCACTCTATTATATTCTAGTCTTAGAAATTCTCTAACACTAAACGCAATTATAATATAGGAGACTAAGAGCTATATATAATTATTAAGTTGTTTAAGTACTAGCAACACTATATTAAAGGGGTGGATAAACTAGTAGAGGTGCTGTTAGACTACTATAACCTATAATTATTTATAATATAAAGTAAATTAAATAAAAGGTAAGTGCAATAGTATATATTCCTTAGCCTATTTAACTTCCTTATTAGGCATAGGCTAAGGAAAAGCAACCTAGTAGATACACTATTAAGAAGACCTAATTATAAAGGCAAAGCACCCTTAAATCAGCAGCTAATGCTAGGGCTATAAAAAAGACTAGTTAGTTACTTAGAAATTAAGGCGCTGCAACCTAAGGGGCTAAATATTAATACTACTTAAGAGAGCAGAGACCCTATAGATTAGAAGAGGAGTAGAGAGATACTACCTAGTGAATTACTAAAGGAGCAATAGGTAGGCAGTAAGGACGTGCCTAGCCTTATAGAGACACCTATAAGTAGGGAAGGGGATAATAAACTATTATGCCCTAGGTTATAGGTAGCTAATACGCTTTATAATTAGAAGGTTCTAGTAGGCTATATAACTATAGAAGAACTACTAAGAAAAGGGATAGTAGAAGGTAATCTACTAATACTACTAGGATATATATAGTTAGTAACTATACATAAAGCTAGATAGATAGATGTAACTCCTAGCCTATACAACCTTAGCATAGAGAGACTACTTATTTAGTTACTTTAAGAGGCCTAGGACTATAACCACAACCTCTATTAGAAGAGTTAAGATAAACTACTTATAAATTAGAAGGGGAAAACTAGGGGATGGGATTAATAGAATAGCCTTATCCTATATAAGGGTAAGGTTATAGTCCCTAATAATCCTATAGTATAAAGGGAACTCCTATAGCTATACTATAATAATCCCCTAGCTAATTACTTTAGAGTTGCCTATATATTAGAGCTATTATATTGCTAGTTCTACTAGCCTAGTATATAGAATGTAGTGTCCTTATACATTGCTAGCTGTATAACTTACTAGTAGGTAGTAGTATAATAACACTAACTATATAGCTAATTAGAGTTACTACCTCTACTAAGCTAGCTGTAGGCTAAGCTATTAATAGACTTTATTATTAGACTACTAGGGGCATCCTAAGGAGTAGATAAAGTTAATGTAATATTAGTAATTATAGACTAATACACTAAGTATACCATCTTTATTCTAGTAGCTACTACAATTAATACTATAGAGCTTGCTAAGGTCTTCTATAATAAAGTAGAATTACAATACAGCGCCCTAGAGGGGATTATATTAGACAAAGGGTTAGTATTTACCAGCTAGTTTTAGTTAGAATTATACTACTATTTATAAGTAAAATAGAGACTATCTACAGCCTTCTACCTATAAATAGATAGATAGATAGAATAAGCAAACTAGGTACTAGAACATTATCTATAGTACTTTATTAATATAAACCAGCTAAACTAGCTAAACCTACTGCAATAAGCGTAATTCACCTATAATAATACAGTTAATTATAGTATAGGATAAGCACTATACTATATACTTATAGGATACTACCTAGAGTTTTACCTATATACTAATAACCCTACTATAGAGGGTATAGTCTCTAAAGTAGGAGTATAGGTTAGGAAACTATAGGACCTTTAAGAGAAACTTAAGGAGATGTAGGAAGTAGCAACAGAGGTATAGGCAAAATACTATAATAGATAATATATACTAAAAGTGTTTAAGAGAAATAACCTTATCCTACTATTAGTATAAAACATCTAGATAAAGGAAGCAAAACGCAAGCTAAACCCCTATTTTATTAGCCCTTTTTAGGTAATCTAGGCAGTTAGGAAGTAGGTATACTGCCTTACACTCCTAGATAAGTATAGATAACTCTATAATATATTCTATATTAGTCTACTAAAGCTATAGAACCCCTATAAGAAGGAAAAGGAAGCGAAACCCTACCTACTAGACCTCTAGGATAATAATAAGGAATATTAGGTAGAGGAAATTAAGGGCGAAAAGACTATAAGCAATAGAATCTTCTACCTAGTAAAATAGAAAGACTAGCTAAGTAAATATAACTAATAGGTGGCTTAAGAGGATGTATATGCCCTAAAGCTAGTGGTAGTATTTACTAAATAAAATTAGGAAAAGGCAACGACTATCTAGCAAATATATAGCAAAATAGGGGCTAGCCTATTATATAGTAATTATTGTAAAGATTACTCTAATAAGATATAGATGTTAAATATAGGAAACAAATAAAAATAAATAGAAGGTAGGCAAACCTAAATAAAGAAAAGATAAAAAGAGTGTGTAGGTAGCAACCCTAATAAGAAAATATAAAAATAAACAATACTAAACGCTAAACACTAATAATAAAGGAAAAATAAATAAAACGTAGGCAAACCTAAAATAAAAGCAAAGAAAAACACAATCTAAACCTAAAAAGAATAAAATAAAGGAAACCACACCCTATACCTAGGAGAGGCTAATAGGGAACTCTACTATAGTAAGGCTATAAGCCTTACTACTATCCCCTAAGATAGCCTCTACTACCTAGTAGTATTGCTAAAGCAATACTACCTATAATATATATATAGGATTACTACACTAGATATATAGTAATTACTAGGAGTTCTACTCTATAGTATTATACTTATAGTTTTCCTATTAAACGGTTAGGAGAGCATAGGTAATACAAAGGCAAATTATCTATAACATACTATTCTAGGCGTAGGGCAAACCCCTATAATAGATTGCTAGAACTAATCCTATATATTAACAAACTTAAGGTACCTAGATATAGTGTTAATCTGCTTTAATGTCTTACCTATAAGTTAGTAGGCACTGTGGTTAGCCTACTCTAGCTGGTTAAAACCATATAGGAGGGCAACTATAGTACCCCTAATTTAGCGTTAGGCTGTAGGCCTAAGGATAGGAATACTATCCCTATCCCCCTCCTCTTTATCCTTATTATACTATTATTAAGGATAGGTAGCTGCTAATAGATAACCAACCTACTCTAAGATTAACTATATATTATAGAAGTTGCCCTCTATAAGACAAATAGGCTAGCGATTTATTAGTAATATTTTAGTAACTATATAATATAATAATAGTAAGGAATAAAAGACTTATAGGAATGTATAAATTATTCCTCTTATTATACTATAAGCAATAAGTACTCTAGCCTGCCTTTCCCCTATCCTATATAATCTCTATAGGGTGTATATAGTTAAATATAGGTATAAAGAGAAAGGGGAACTCCTAGGTCTACTATAGTATTATTATTTAGAAGCAATACATATAGTAGAGACTAAATAGTATTACTATAGTAGATAGATTAGACAACCCTATAGACTAGCTAGCTTAATATGCTACTATTACTACTATTGTATAAGTGCTTTAATAACTATATAGTGTTATTACTACTAGAGCAATTTAGCAAGACTGTGTTACTAGTACTATAATAGGTAATAGTAATGCCTTATAAGACAAACTTAGCAATATATATAATAATAGCGCTGCTAACACCTAAGGTAATAGCATTACTAGTAAAGCAGATGCTACTACTATATACTAGGATTAGCACCTTATCTCCTTAGAAGCCTTAGCTTTATATAAAGCTATAGCCTTCTATAATATAGACACTATATTAGGAGAGGAAGAGTAAGATAAGGTAGGCAATGCCTATAATAATAGAGCTGCTAATGCCTAGGGTAACAATACCTTTAGTAAGGTAGACGCTACTACTACACAATTAGATTAGTGCTTTATCTCCTTAGAAGCACTAGACTTATATAAAGTCTTAGCTCTCTATAATAGAGGCACTATATCTAGGGAGGATAAGTAAGATAAGACAGCTATATCTCTAGCAATAGACTTAGTAATTAATAATGCTAGTAGAGGAGGGATAATAGCTTTAGTGGATAGAGGTGTTATAAAAGCTACAGCTTTTACTACAGACTCCCCTCTATTAATAGAGGCATTTGCCCTATCCTTAACAGTATTAGCTATAGTAGCCTACTTAGCAGCCTTCTTTTTAGTATAACACACCTTTTTCTTTGCCTATTAATTAGCTTTCTTATCCTTAGTATAAGGATGCTTAGTGTATAGAGGCAAGGGCATCTATATATATATATATAGAATCATTATTAGCAGTAAGATATATAGAGGACTATAACACTAGTAAAATAATATATAACATAGAGTATATTAAAAACATTACCTTAGTGTAATAGGATGTAAGGGTTAATTAACTATTTAATTAATTAATTGATTATTAATAGCGCAAAGCGATTTTAGAAGTAGGATAGAATAGATTATAAATAATAAAGAAGAGAAAGAAAGAAAAGCAATATAGGACTAATTAATACGTAAGTTATTATTAATAAATAATTGCTAAATTAGGATATTTGTTATTATTACTATAGTACTTATAAAAATAAATTTCTAGTACTGTAAACAGCTGGTAAAGCTATTGCAATAGGGTAGGGTATATAGTTATTATACTAAGTATAATAGCTAGCCGTTTAGGCGCATAGTATAGAAGTAGGGGGGCAATTATAAGATGTATGTATAGGATATGTATAACCTTATATAAGCGCTGGGTGTGTGCATAGAGTGCACACAACCTTATGTAAGACCCACACCTACTATACTATAGCAGAACTAATGCATCTACAGTGGTTAGCCACCCTCTCGCTTATAAGACGCTAAGGGTGCACGCTCTAGACGCCATACTCTACAAAAGGGGCTGCACCTAGCGTAGTCCTTAGAAGAAGCAAGCTTTAGTTCCTTAATACACCCTATGCCTAACTATTGACTCCGCCTGGTTCTACACTCCTCACAAAAATCGCCCTAATAAGCATTGTTTAATAAACTTAGCCTTATTAACAAAGCATTAATTTAAAATCTACATATATAGGGCTGTATAGCTTATATATATATCCTAGAAGATAGGTGTATTAAAGCTATAAAGATAGCACCCTAAGCCAAAAAGGGCTACCTTATTGGTATAGAAGGGCTAAAATATTATCTTTATAAGGTCTAGCTGCCTAAAGAAAAACGCATTATATATGCAAGAGATGTTAGATTCTAGGAATCTTTATAGATATTATCTAATTACGTAGATAAGGTTGAATTCGTTGCTAAGCTTATTAATCCAGCCTTTACAGAAGAAGGCTGAAAAATCGTTACATTACCCTTTAAGATACCCTTTAAAGAGCCTAAATGTTACAGTCCCAACCGGGAACCTCCATTTTAGGGAGGCCCCCCACATCCAGTGGGGGACATCCCTATAAAAGGGGGTTTCCCCAAGTCGTAGAAGGATGTAAGGTGCACGTATGGGATGCGTGCAACCTTACATAAGCGCTGGGTGTGTGCACAGAGTGCACACAACCTTACGTAAGACCCACACCTACTACACTATAGTAGGACTAATGCATCTGCAGTAGTTAGCCACCCTCTTGCTTATAAGACGCTAAGGGTGCACGCCTTAGACGCTATACTCTACAAAAGGGGCTGTACCTAGCGTAGTCCTTAGAAGAAGTAAGCTTTAGTTTCTTAATATACTCTATGCCTAACTATTAACTCCGCCTAGTTCTACACTCCTTATAATTCTAAAGCTTCTCTTAAACCCCCTAGATTTAATATATTAGCTAAGAGAACCTAATCTGCTACCACTACCTAGGCAATTCTACTTTCTAATAATGGTTACTTAGAAGTGATCCTAACCTCCTAACTAGGGGATCTAAACTAAGGAGTGGATATAGAAGGGATATAAGAAAAACTTAAGATATTCTAGAGATATTAATGTATAAAGGGTGAACTAGCCGAAATAGTGTAGAAGCTACAATAATTTACTAACCCTACGGGACTAAATTACTACCCTTAGGAAGCTATATAGGACAAACCTATAGAAAAGCTAAAGGAACTGCTTAATATAGAGGACCCTAATATATTCTACTAGAACATCCTACACCTCTAGCAACTAACCAACCCCTCTGCTTACCTAATGTAGCTTAGCAACCTTAAGCATGCCTTCTTAGGAGAACTATGTAAATTCTAGAAGGATAGGAGAAAGGTTCTATATGCCTTAAACTTTATTACTAAGGAAGTCTAATAGAAATGGGATGGGTTTGTGTGTAAGCAGCCAGTAAATTGCTAGGTAGAATACGAAAATTTATAGGGACTATTTAAGGAATAGTCTTAATCTCTAGTCTACAAATCTACCTAGTAATATAAGATGCTTTAGATTAAGCTAGGAGGGGCATGGCAGTAAGATAACTAAGACCCTAATGATTTTAATACTTATTTTAAGGGAATTAAGCTATTCCTCCCTAAAGAGCCTAAGACTACATAAGCTAGCTGGTTCTTTGTAGGGCTCCTACCTACTCTATAGTCCTTTATAAGGTGCTAGGGTAGCATTCATAATATAACTAGGGCAGAAGTAGTCTACTTTGCCTAAAGATAATAGGAGTCTATAGTACTATATTATAAGTAAAAGCTAAGTAAATAGCCCCTAAGACGATAATATAAGGCACTATAGCAGGGCGACTATAGGGTAGCATTCCAAACCCTAGCTAAAAAGGACGCTGTAGGCCTAGCTATATTGCTAAACAATAAGGGCATACCTAGGAAGATTATCTACTATAACTATAATAAGGAGGGCTATATAGCTATAAACTACTTATAGCTAAAATAGTTGGGAAAAGACTTACGGCAGCAGTAAGCGCCTATACGGCTGCTAAACCCACACACATACCTATAGGCATACGTTTTAACACACTAGTTACAATTGTGATTAGGGGGCGAAACACTGTTGAAACCTTTGTGGATCTAGACAGCTGCTTAGAAGTAGATATTATAAGCGTAGCATTTGCAAGGTAATATAGCCTCTACAGAACTGCAGCGCTAGCACTAACCTTACAAGCAGTAGGGGGTTTTACCATCCTATAGTAAGGAGTATATTAAATTTATACAATGCTATATAACTCCTAGGGATAAAGCAGGACCCTTACCCTTCTAGGGATTGCTGTAGATAGGGACCTAGATACATAGGGTAGCCCTCTGCTAATTAGTATACATACACTAGCTGCCCACTATATACACCTCTCCTTATAGAACTAGAAATAGTGGTTTAAGGTAGGGTAGAAGAATATTACCTACCTCCCGCTCTAATAGTTCTAGAAGAAGATACATAATAAGGCAATAGTATTTGCTATAGAATATATCTCTAGAGATGGATTTGTCCTACTACATAATAAAGAGACAGCTAAGGAAGAGGAGAATATAGACTAAATCCTAGATAAGTTTTGGAAATATTAGGACGTTTTCTTAGCGGATAGGGTGGGAATCTTACTATAACAGAAGGAGACCAATCACTTGATTAACCTACAACCAGACACAAGCCCCCTATATGGCCTAATTTATCTACTATCCTAATTAGAACTTAAAGAACTCTGTAAGTATCTGGAAGACAACTTACAGAAAGGATACATCTAGCACTTAAAGAGCCCTACTAGGGCACCTATCCTATTTATCTCTAAAAAGGATAGTTCCCTATAACTATGCGTAAACTATTATAGTGTTAATAAGATTATACTAAAGAATTGCTATGCACTACCTCTTATTTTAGAACTTCTTAATTAATACTAAGGCGCAAAGTTCTTCTTAAAAATCAACATTAAGGATGCGTACTATTGCATATAAATTAAGGAAGGGGATGAATAGAAGACTACATTCTGTATAAGATACAGTTACTTTAAGTACCTTATAATGCTGTTTAGGCTTACCAACGCGCTAGCAACGTTCTAGAACTACATTTACTAGGCGCTTTAAGGGCTTGTTAATACAATCTGTGTAGTGTATCTAGACAATATACTTATCTTTTCGCTAGACTACACACTACATATAGAGCATATTAAATAGGTCTTAGAGAGGATAAGAGAGGCAGAGCTATACACTAAACCCTCTAAGTGCGCCTTCTACTAGGATTTAGTGGAATTCCTAGGGTTTATACTCTTAACATAGGGTATTGCAATAGACCTAGGAAGGGTAGCTATAATCTAGGAATGGGCATACCTAAGGAACCTATAGAATGTGTAGGTCTTCCTTAGTTTTTGCAACTTCTATTACTGCTTTATCTATAAGTACTTAATAATAGTTATACTACTTACAGTACTTATAAAGGGCAGAAAGAATAGTAAAAAGGGAAATTTCTACTTTAGCAATAAGGAATAGGTGGCATTTAACCAGCTAAAATAAGCCTTTTAGGAGGCGCCACTCTTTATACACTATAACCTAAAGCAACTGGTGTAAATCAAAACAGATGCTTTAACCTTTGCAATGGCAGGCATCCTAGCCTAACCTAATGACGACAGATGGTATTACCCTATTACATTCTAGTCTTAGAAATTCTCTAATGCTAAACGCAATTACAATATAGGAGACTAAGAGCTATATGTAATTATTAAGTTGTTTAAGTACTAGCAACACTATATTAAAGGGGTGGATAAACTAGTGGAGGTACTATTAGACTACTACAACCTATAATTATTTATAACGTAAAGCAAATTAAATAGAAGGTAAGTGTAATAGTGTATATTCCTTAGCCTATTTAACTTTCTTATTAGACATAGGCTAGGGAAAAGCAACCTAGTAGATGCACTATTAAGAAGACCTAATTATAAAGGCAAAGCACCCTTAAATTAGCAGCTAATGCTAGGGCTGTAAAAAAGACTAGTTGGTTACTTAGAAATTAAGGTGCTGTAACCTAAGGGGCTAGACATTAACACTACTTAAGAGAGTAGAGACCCTATAGATTAGGAGAGGAGCGGAGAGACGCTACCTAGTAAATTGCTAGAGGAGTGATAGGTAGGCAGTAAGGATGCGCCTAGCCTTATAGAGACACCTATAAGTAGGGAAGGGAATAATAAACTATTATGCCCTAGGTTGTAGGTAGCTAACACGCCCTGCAACTAAAAGGTCCTAGTAGGCTATGTAACTATAGAAGAACCACTAAGAAAAGGGATAGTAGGAGGTAACCTACTAATGCTACTAGGATGTGTATAGTTAGTAACTACGCATAAAGCTAGATAGATGGATGTAACTCCTAGCCTATACAACCTTAGTGTAGAGGGACTACTTATCTAGTTGCTCTAAAAGGCCTAGGACTATAACTACAACCTCTATTAGAAGAGTTAAGACAAACTGCTTATAAATTAGGAGGGGAAAACTAGGGGATAGGATTAATAAGATAGCCTTATCCTATATAAGGGTAAGGTTGTAGTCCCTAATAACCCTATAGCATAAAGGGAACTCCTATAGCTATACTATAATAATCCCCTAGCTGGTTACTTTAGAGTTGCCTATATATTAGAGCTGTTGCATTGCTAGTTCTACTAGCCTAGTATATAGGATGCAGTGTCCTTATACATTGCTAGCTGCGTAACTTACTAGTGGGTAGTGGCACAACAACACTAACCGTATAGCTAGTTAGAGTTACTACCTCTACTAAGCTGGCTGTAGGCTAAGCTGTTAATAGACTTTATTACTAGACTGCTAGGGGCGTCCTAGGGAGTGGATAAAGTTAACGCAATACTAGTGATTGTGGACCAATACACTAAGTATACCATCTTTATTCTAGTGGCTACTATAATTAATACTATAGAGCTTGCTAAGGTCTTCTATAATGAAGTAGAATTGCAATACAGCGCCCTAGAGGGAATTGTATTAGACAGAGGGTTAGTATTTACCAGCCAGTTTTGGTTAGAATTATGCTACTATTTATAAGTAAAATAGAGACTATCCACAGCCTTCTACCTACAAATAGATAGATAGATAGAATAAGCAAACCAGGTACTAGAACATTACCTATAGTGCTTTATTAATACAAACCAGCTAAACTAGCTAAACCTACTGCAATAAGCATAATTCGCCTGTAATAATACAGTTAATTATAGTATAGGATAAGCGCTATACTATACACTTATAGAATACTACCTAGAGTTTTACCTACATACTAATAACCCTACTATAGAGGGTGTAGTCCCTAAAGTAGGAGTATAGGTTAGGAAACTATAAGACCTTTAAGAGAAACTTAAGGAGATGTAGGAAGCAGCAATAGAGGCATAGGCAAAATACTATAATAGACAATACACACTAAAAGTGTTTAAGAGAAATAACCTTATTCTACTGTTGGTGTAAAACATTTAGGTAAAGGAAGCAAAACGTAAGCTAAACCCCTATTTTATTGGCCCTTTTTAGGTAATCTAGGTAGTTGGGAAGTAGGCGTACCGCCTTATGCTCCTAGATAAGTATAGACAACTCTATAATGTATTCTACGTTAGTCTATTAGAGCCATAGAACCTCTGTAAGAAGGAAAAGGGAGCAAAACCCTACCTACTAGACCTCTAGGACGATAATAAAGAATATTAGGTAGAGGAAATTAAGAGCGAAAAGACTATAAGCAACGGAACCTTCTACCTAGTAAAATAGAAAGACTAGCTAAGCAAATACAACTAATAGGTGGCTTAAGAGGACGTATATGCCCCAAAGCTAGTGGCAGCATTTACTAAACAAAATTAGGGAAAGGCAACGACTACCTAGCGAATACACAGCGAAATAGGGGCCAGCCTATTACGTAGCAATTGTTGTAAAGATTACTCTAATAAGATACAGATGTTAAACATAGGAAACGAACAAAAACAAATAGAAGGTAGGCGAATCTAAACAAAGGAAAGACAAAAAGAGTGTGTGGGTGGCAATCCTAATAAGAAAACATAAAAATAAACAACGCTAAATGCTAAACGCTAATAACAAAGGAAAAACAAACAAAACGTAGGCAAATCTAAAATAAAAGCAAAGAAAAACACAACCTAAACCTAAAAAGAATAAAACAAAGGAAACCACACCTTATACCTAGGGGAGGCTAATAGGGAACTCTACTATAGTAAGGCTATAAGCCTTACTATTGTCTCCTAAGACAGCCTTTACTACCTAGTAGCATTGCTAAAGCAACACTACCTACAATGCATACATAGGATTGCTACGCTGGACACGCAGTAATTGCTAGGAGTCCTACTCTATAGTATTATGCTTATAGTTTTCCTATTGAATGGTTAGGAGGGCGTGGGCAATACAGAGGCAAATCGTTTATAATATACTGTTCTAGGTGTAGGGCGAACCCCTGCAATAGATTGCTAGAACTAATTCTATATGTTAATAAACTTAAGGTACCTAGACATAGTGTTAATCTGCTTTAACGTCTTACCTATAAGTTGGTGGGCGCTGTGGTTAGCCTACTCTAGCTAGTTAAAACTATATAGGAGGGCAACTATAGCACCCCTAATTCAGTGTTAGGCTGTAGGCCTAAGGATAGGAACACTATCCCTATCCCCCTTCTCTTTATCCTTATTATACTATTGTTAAGGATAGGTGGCTGCTAATAGATAATTAACCTACTCTAAGATTAACTGTATATTATAGAAGTTGCCCTTTATAAGATAAATAGGCTAGCAATTTATTAGTAATATCCTAGTAACTATATAATGTAATAATAGTAAGGAATAGGAGACTTATAGGAACGTATAAATTGTTCCTCTTATTATACTATAAGTAATAAGTGCTTTAGCCTGCCTTTCCCTTATTCTATACAATCTCTATAGGGTGTATATAGTTAAACGTAGGCATAAAGGGAAAGGGGAACTCCTAGGTCTACTATAGCATTATTATTTAGAAGCAATGTATGCAGTAGAGACTAAATAGTGTTACTATAGTGGATAGATTAGATAACCCTATAGACTAGCTAGCTTAATGCACTGCTATCGCTGCTGTTATATAAGTGCTTTAACAACTACGCAGCATTATTACTGCTAGAGCAATTTAGTAAGACTGTGTTGCTGGCACTATAATGGATGATAGCGACGCCTTATAAGATGAACTTAGCGACGCATGCAATAATGGCGCTGCCAACACCTAAGGTAATAGCATTACTAGTAAAGTAGACGCCACTGCTATGCGCTAGGATTAGCGCCTTATCTCCCTAGAAGCCTTAGCTTTGCGTAAAGCTGCGGCCTTCTGCAACGTAGATACTATATTAGGAGAGGGAGAGTAAGATAAGGTGGGCAACGCCTATAATAATAGAGCTACTAATGCTTAGGGCAACGACACCTCTAGTAAGGTAGACGCCACTACTGCACAATTAGATTAGTGCCTTGTCTTCTTAGAAGCACTAGACTTACGTAAAGTCTTAGCTCTCTATAATAGAGGCACTACGTCTAGGGAGGATAAGTAAGATAAGACAGCTGCATTTTTAGCAATAGACTTAGCAATTAACAATGCTAGTAGAGGAGGGACAATAGCCTTAGTAGATAGAGGTGTTATAGGAGCTGCAGCTTTTACTATAGACTCCCCTTTATTAACAGAGGCACTTACCCTATTCTTAATAGTGTTAGCTATAGTAGCCTACTTAGCAGCCTTCTTTTTAGTATAACACGCCTTTTTCTTTGCCTATTGATTAGCTTTCTTATCCTTAGTATAAGGATGCTTAGTGTATAGAGGCAAGGGCATCTATACACACACACATAGAACCATTGTTAGCAGTAAGATGTGTAGAGGACTGCAATACTAGTAAAATAGTGTATAACGTAGAGCACATTAAAAACGTTACCTTAGTGTAATAGGACGCGAGGGTTAATTAATTATTTAATTAATTAATTGATTGTTAATAGCGCAGAGCGATTTTAGGAGTAGGATGGAATGGGTTGTAAATGATAAAGGAGAGAAAGAAAGGAAAGCAACATAGGACTAATTAATGCGCAAGTTATTGTTAACAAACAATTGCCGAATTGGGATGTTTGTTGTTATTGCTATAGTACTTATAGAAACAAATTTCTAGCACTGCAAACAGCTGGCGAAGCTATTGCAATAGGGTAGGGCATATAGTTATTACACTAAGCGTAATAGCTAGCTGTTTAGGCGCATAGTATAGAAGTAGGGGGGCAATTATAAGGTGCATGCATAGAATGTGTGCAACCTTATATAAGCGCTGGGTGTGTGCATAGAGTATACACAACCTTACGTAAGACCTACACCTACTACACTGTAGCAGAACTAATGCATCTATAGTGGTTAGCTACCCTCTTGCTTACAAGACGCCAAGGGTGCACGCCCTAGACGCCATACTCTACAAAAGGGGCTGCACCTAGCGTAGTCCTTAGAAGAAGCAAGCTTCAGTTCCTTAATACACCCTATGCCTAACTATTAACTCCGCCTGGTTCTACACTCCTCACAAAGGAGAGGAACTTAACAATAATTATACATATCACTTTACCTTACTCTTACACTTAATTGCCTATATAATTGTATACTAGTGTATTCCTCTTCTTTTATAACAAAGTCTTAACAGGTTCTGCAGACTTCCACCTTTTATAACGTATCTCGACGTACGCGCAGATACCCCCTAAGTTACGTGTTGACTAGAGCCAATAATACAGCGGCTTTAGCATATAATAACTAGTAGCAATTACTGTTTCTTTTGTACGCCTACTACTATATAAGAGGCAACCATTTCTATGCTAACAACCCTAAATAACCAGTAAACTCAACCTATTAGTCTAAAATCCCTAACCCTTACATTAATATTAGAAAACCAGATACGCCTTATACACTATCTCTAGGCCTTTTACTAAGAATTCCCTAACTATAGAAATAGGGGAAGACTATTTATATCTCCTAAGGAAGCAGGAAACCTCTACTCCCTTACTAAATATTAGCATATTAACAGCAAACTTTAACTCTAAGCAGAACCTATAGTTGTTAAAAGACTATCCTACTAGAATCCTATAGATCTTATTATAGTAAGTACTAAGTAGTAAACTATAAAAGGCATTATCTACATTGCCTAAAAGGACAGACTTTTTAACCTTAGCAGGGACCTTAAAGAGACAGAGTCAGTACCTATTAAAGACAGCACTATACTACTAGAGACAGATAATAATATAGGAATATTTAGCGCACCCTAAGAAGACGCCTTAATAGGAGAGAATTCCAGCCTAAGGGAGAGGGGACTACTAAAGACCCTAAATCTTATCTTACTCCCTATAGAAGACACTAACTTCTCTTTCTAAGAAGGCAGCTATTATAGCGCTATCTCCTAAAGGGAAATATCTCTTAGAATTCTAATTGTAAGGTGCGCCGTGTGCAGCTGCTGCGATTGATGCACAGCTGGCACGGTCGGCCTCATATATCAATGTAAGGTGCAGTGATCGCAATGAGCGATTACTGGCGGATCTTTTGATAGTGACCATTGGTGTAACGGGCACACCTTCCTGTTATCTCACAATAGTAATCGCTCATTAGTGGTCTTCTGGTCTAGAGGTTGCATGTTCGAATCCTATCGGTGGGTGGTTGGTTGGCCTGCAGGGGAAAAAGTCTCTTAGGGACTGATTGGATTGCGATAGGTCACGTGGTAGGGCACGGCCACATGCTTCAGACTTACGTGGGGCTTACGGGGCCAATTCCCTGGGGGTTCGCATTGGTGGCAATTATTCGGCTCTGCTTACGTAAGCGCCGGCGAGGACGCGGCTTAGTAAGAGGGGGGATAATTGTAAGGTGCGCCGTGTGCAGCTGCTGCGATTGATGCACAGCTGGCACGGTCGGCCTCATATATCAATGTAAGGTGCAGTGATCGCAATGAGCGATTACTGGCGGATCTTTTGATAGTGACCATTGGTGTAACGGGCACACCTTCCTGTTATCTCACACTAATCTACTATTACGCTATACACAATAAGTTTAAGGCCCCCTCTATTACTTCTATAAGCCCTATAGGCTTTAACTAAGCAGAGAAGGCAGTGCCTTACTGTAAAAAAAGGAAATTCCCCTATCCCTATAACAACAACTACTATTAATAATAGGAGTCTAGTATATTTAGTAAAATTAAGCAAATATTGCTTAACATAAGAGAGCAGTAGGAAATTGTACTTAACAGTATCTATTACTCTACGCAAAATAACCTTAATAAGGCTATACACTGCTTAGAGACTAGGACCTACTCTACCCTAGCTCTAGAGCTAGCTACTAACTAAGCAGCACCCCTTTCAGCGGAATTTTAGCAGTAACTATCTAAGTCTAGACCACAACCTATAGCATTTACTAGATAGACCTTTACTATAGACGCAAAATAACTTATAGCATCCTTTAGATCCTAAGGTATTAGAACAACCTTAGTAAGGCATATAGAACTTAGCATATAGAAGATAGAATACCCCTATACCTAAGCTAACTACCCCTAAAATAACACCCACTCTACTATCTACTATAAGAAGTATATAACTAAGCTACCTACTGCTTAAAGCATAGGATATATACCTCCTACAGTAGAACACCTCTAGAATAGAGATCCACCCTATAAGCTAGTAAATGTAGGCTAAGTTGCAACACTTATTAATAAATTAGTTAATTCCTCCTAGAAGATTAGGGACATTAGGTACCTAGACCCTAAGATAAATCCTAAGGATATTAATAGCGTAGCTATTAAGTATAAAGGTAAGATAGTAGTCTTTATAGACGTAGACCTATAGATCTAATCCGTTAAAGACTACTTTAACTATACAGAACCTAGCTAATAAGACTAGATTCTACACTAGATATAGTATCTTTTCTATAGCGCTGCCCTAATATAGTACTGCTAGCACCTTAACAATAAAGAAAAGATTACTATTTTCCACAATTTAAACACAATATTTGCCGCTATCCAGAAGGAATTTAGCATTAGGGTCTAAGATGCTATAGCATAGCTTAACTAAGCTAAGTTCTCTAGTAAAGACATCCTCTCTAACATATCCTTACGCAACTTTACAGCAAAGGTATTTTACTATACTTAGGCAAATAGCAAATCTAGTGATTTCTAGCTATTAGTTTGTCTTTACTATAAGCTATGTCCTAAACTTAGGCAAATTTGCCTAACCCCTATAGAAATAGACTGCTACAACGCCTACGTTAAACTTATTAATAGGAAAAAACACAACCTTAGGGATTTCCTCCTTAAAAGAAAAAACCACTAATAAGCTAACTAAGGCAAAGATTCTACAATTGCCTATATAGTAGCTAATAAATTGGAATCTAATAATAGGGACCCTATAGACATAGGCGTAGAAGCACACTAGAACTAATAACTATACTATTAAGACTAGTAGGAGTATAGCAGAAGCCCTTACTAGCAAGAGTACTCTAATTACTACTACAACCCTTATAGCCCTAATAGGTAATAATACTTAGATAGAAAGTAAAGTAATAAAAACCCTCCCTAGTAAGGATATCTCTACCCCTTTTCTAGGGATAGAAGCTACCTATAGGAAGGCTACTACTAAGAACTATAGTAGAGTAGGGATAATAATAAGAGGACTAAAAATAATGCAGACTCTAGCAAAAAGATAACTAATGCTCTAAAACAGCGCGAAGAGGGGCGTAGAACCTATTTTAAGTTGCCCCTACTACAGCCTTTTAGGCGTAATAAGCGCTATTATAAGAAATAGGCTCTAAGAAACAGCAACAGCGCTAATTATATTATAGTTATTAACAACTTAGATGCTAAAGCTAAGGAAGCCCACCTTGCCGCGTCTAGATACCACATTATTAAGGAAGGTGTTATTAAAGACAATAGTAATAAGGAAGAATCTAACTTTATTAACGCCTTTTATATTAGACTACCCTATATAGTAGGGATAGACTAGACAAAAGGTATTATTATATCTAGAGGACTAGTTAATAGTTAAGTAATTAAAGCAGTCTCTTACCCTTACTAAGTAGAAATCTCTAGTAAGACAAAAACAATAACATACCTTAAGATAAACCTTTATTTTAATAACTAAGGTGCAGACTATAAAATTTACCTTAACACTAATACTTTATCTATCCTAGTTAATAAAGAATAGCTTAAGCAGCATAGCTATAATATAATATAGGGCACCTAGTAACTAAAGTCTATAAATAGGGTGAATTCCTTCTTCTACATTACTAAAATAGCTACCTTTAACTTCTATATTAGAGGCAAAGCTAGAGGTAAGTTAGTATTAGGCTACTTTACAGTAATTATAGATGTAATAGAGAAACTTGCTCTAAAAATGCTGATTAGCATGGATTTTATACACAATTATGGCATTAAGATCGATTTCGTTAAGCTAAGAGTGGTTTTCCGCTTAGTTTACAATATAATTACTCTAGGCTAAATCTTCTGCCCCCCTTAGCTTATATCTATATAAAGGGTTACTATAGTAAATAATATAATAATCCTACTATATTACACAGAGGAAGTATAGGTCTACTAGGAGGACCTTAAGGACCTAAAAGATATAAGTGTATACTATTTTGTATTACAAAACCACTAGATTTTTAACGCTATACTTAAGAAGGGCTAGGATAAGACTCTCCCTATATACAATTACTTAGATTACACACTCTACATCTAATTAAATCAGCGATTAGGCCACCTAGAAGGGATGGCCGCAGTTAATTCCCACTATGCTATAGCAAACATCCGTAAATATTCCAAATTTTGCGGCAAAAACATCAACGTTCCCTGGTTTAGCGAAGGGACTTAAGAGATAGAATACACCTTTTCTATTACTAAAACCTATAAAGCAGAGGAAACTATTAATAACCTAGACCTAAAAGCAGTTAATAGGGGAATCCTATTATATAGAATCTTTTATCTAGATAAAGTGCCCTTTATCTTAAATAAGTTTAGCGTTAAAGTTGCAAATCTTAACCCTACTGTAGCTAAGAAGTTGGTAGACCTTACTAATAAATATAATATATACTATAATAAAGGTATAGTGCCTATGCCTAAAGAAGAGCAGATAAAAATTAACTTTATTAATAGATAGCAAAACTAGCTTAAGCTACTATAGGTATACAACCTTAGCTATAAAGATTTTAAGAAATTCTGTAAAATCTTTAACAAAAAGCATAAGGCTAGAAAGGTATTATACCTAGAAGGTAGAGAAAAGGCACTCTACCTATACCCTAGATTCCTTATATAGAGAGATATAGGAAAAGAATGCAAAGGATAAGCAGTAATTAATATAAGGCCTATTAATAGCATTACTGTCCTAGATGTCTACCCACTGCTAGACTAAAGCAATATTATAGGGGACGCCTATAGTAAAAAATAGATATCCCTCCTTAACGCATCTAGTTTCTTTAACTAGCTCCTAGTGTAGTAAGAATACCGTAATTAAATAGCCATTATCTCTAAAAGAGGTATTAAAGTATTATACATAGCTATATAGGGTTTTAAGAACTTACCTATGTATATATAATAATTTATAGACAAAGAATTCCACAACTATAGGGCGTTTATCTACGTCTATATTAATAATATTGCTATCTTCTTAGACACTCTTAATAAACACCTACAGCACCTTAAAGTTATATTCTAAATCCTTAAAAAATGCTAACTTTACATTGCTATAAAGAAATTATTCATTAGGTATCCCTCTATCTAACTACTAGGATTTATTATTAATACAGAAGGCATTACTAACACTAGCAATTAGATTAAGGTATTTAAGAACCTATAAATGCTAATAACACTCTCTATACTTAAAACCTTTATTAGCATAGCAGGATTTCTCTAAGCTAGCGTCCCTTAGTATAATATTTATATTAAACCTCTATAGGAGAGAAAGACAGCCTTGCTTTAGGAGCTCTGTATAAAGAATAAACTGCTAATTAGAGCGTTAAAGCAAACGTAGAAACACGCGGCTTAATAGGCAAAATTTACCCTATTAGAGCAGGAAATCGCCTTCTTTAAAGCTATTAGAAATCTGCTTTACACTAAGGTTCTGCTATAGTATTATAACCTAGAGCAACCCCTCTTCTTTAAAGTTAATGCCTATAAGGAAGGATTTGGATTGTATGCCTTCTAACTAGCTATTAACTAGGATAAAGAAAGTATCCCTAGAAAGGATATTAGTAGCAACTAACTATAACCTATCTTATTCCTCTCTAGGCCAACATCTATAGTTAAAAAGCAATATAGCTCTATAGAAGCAGAGGTTGTAGTAATTGCCTAGAGAATGCGTAAGCTATAAAAAATAGCTTAGTTAAATTCCTAGCCTATAAACATTATTATAGATTACTCTCTAGTAAAGGGTATAATCTAGCACACCTTACTTACTATAATAGACCTTAATAAGGCTAACCTTAAATTAGTAAAGGTTGCTAATTACTTATTGCAATTTAAACTCTAAGTGATTTACATACCTAGAACGCTAAACGTAGTCCCTAACGCGCTCTCCTAATTACTAGTAGACATTAGCTATTGTAAGGCAGCAGATTGCAGCTATTTTAATGAACTTAATGCGTGCGTATACTTTAGGGAAGATTTCTTAGCAACTATAATTATTAATAATAAGATAAAAAGCTCTATTATAACAGAATACCTACATAATATAAAATACAGCTAGATTATTAATAGAATAAAAGCCTATAGGGAGAAGCAGCAACGCACTAATAGAAATCAACCTAGAATCCCACTCTATAGGTAGGACCTTAAAGACAATAGGCTACTCTACTACTAGGATACTAAAGGCTGCTAAAGACTATACATCCCTTAGAGCTGCGTTAAGACCCTACTTTAACTTACTTATAATAACTATTATTACTTTAGCGCTAGGCGGATGGCTAAGGAACTATCTACAGTTAGTTTTCTATAGATAAGCAGCTAAATTCGCACCTATATTGCACACTACAATATATGTAGGGAAAATACGGTACTCTAAACCAGACCCCTAGGCGAAATAAAGCCTTTATAAACTAAACCAGTCCCCTTCTACTGCATTTCACTTAACTTTATTACTAATATGCTAGAAGTTAGCTCTACTAACACTATATAGACAGTAGAAGGCTACAACACTTATAACTTACTATGCCTAGTGAATTGCTTATTTAGTAAGAAAACGATCCTTATCCTAGGGTATAAGTTATACACTACTAAAATCTAGGCGGGACTCCTCCTTAAGGGGCTGTATCTTACTAACTAGGGTCTTCCTAAGGAAATTATTAGCAATTATAATCCAAAATTTGTATCTAAACTCTAGACCTTACTATTCTATAAATTAGGAGCTAAGCTCCTTATGTCTACTATATACCACCTCTAAACGGATAGAGTAGCTAAAAGAAAGAACCAAATAGTGATTATTGCTTTGTGATATTACACAACTACTAACCTAGATGTCCTATAGGTCTTAGTAATACTAGCGTTATAACACTATCTTAATAACACTATATTAGCCCCTATTAATCAATCCCCTAATAAGCTTATCTTTAGCTATAAGCCCCTTACTATTATTAATCTTCTTACTAACCCTAACAAATCCCTTAGTAGTCTAGACAACCTAGATATAGAGGCTCTCTAAAGGCTATACTAAAAGGAAGCAGAACTTACTATAATAATAGCTGCAGCCCTTGCTAAGATTAGGTACAATGCTAGGCACAACCCTATAGACATTAATATTAGAGATATAGTCTACCTTAGACTCTATACTAAATATAAACTCCTAGGGAAGCTAAAGAGGAAATAATTACCTTAAAGAGCTAGACCTTATAAGGTTCTTAAAAAGGTGTCTCCCCTATTCTTTTAGCTAGAATTCCCCTAAAACTCTAGGGTTTATCTAGTAGTATTAGTAGCCTAGCTTTAGAAACTATAGTAAGGGGCAGACCCCTTTAGAAGGGCTAAACCCCTACTACTACCTATTAACCTTATAGAATTAGGTAAAGTAGACTACTAGGAAATTAAAAGAATTAAGAACTATTAGGTTAGAATCTACTAAAAGAAAGGAAGGAAACTATAGATTAACTTCCTAGTCTATTAAAAAGGATTCTTAGTAAAAGACAACTAATAGATCTTAGAGGAAGAAATGCGTGTTAACGCAGTAGAAATAGTTAACTCTTACCTAGAGAAGAACGCTATTAACTAGGATAAGGAGTATTGTAAGTATTGTCTTATAAGAGACTCTAACCTATAAAACACAGCGTAATTTGCCAGCAACACGCCTTACACCGCGAAATTACATGCAAAGGCATGTGTAGGAAGCCCTTACTAGTAGGAAAGCCATGCCTCTAAGGCAAATTCCTACGCAACCCTAAAACTTACTTCTAACTTACTTACCTAGAGTAAGCTAGGTATAATTTTCTTACCCCTTTTCCTTTTAATTTCCCTTCTTTTCCCCCCTTTTACCTTTCCTCCCTTAACCTTTCTATTATTACTAGGTTTACTATAGGAATAATTATTATTGTATTAATTTATAACAACCCTTAGTACTAAATCTAACTAGTTTATAACTAACCTACCCCCTTAGATATACTATTCCCCTACTCCTAAGGATATTACTACGCTATACATTATAGTATAATTCTTTAATAAATCTAGCAAGCTCCCTAGGTACTATAATCTCTAGAGAAGGGCCTAGCTTAATATATACATTCTGCCCCTAAGTTTTACACTAAAATCTAGTAAAGAGGCGCTTCTTAGACTATACTATAGGCTATTACTCCTAAGTCTTACTATCTATAATATTAGAGACGCTTTTAAACATTATTTTGTAGGAGATTTTAACCAAACCTAATACTACTAAAAGCATATACTAACTATGCTATATAACCTTAATAACCTAGCTTTTTACAATTACCCTCTATTAAAACTATTAAGCTTATTTACTAGCACTATAATAGACTATCCCTAACCAAACCCCTTTAGACTTAATCTTCTCCCTAACATTACAGAAGATAAAATTAGCGTAACCTTAGCTAATAATATAGTTACTATAGGTATTAATATACTAATACATTTATATGCAGATAAAGATAAGGATAACCTAGTTAATCTAGATAATAAGGACACCTAGGATAGTAAGAACTACAAACCTACTAGCAATAATAACAATTCCCCTTGCTCTAGGCCTGTAAAAACACCCTATAGCTGTAAGAGAAACATCTAGGCTGCCCACACAGACACTGTAGAGTACATTGTAGGTTTCTAGCTATATTAGCACTTTTACTAATTTAGCCACACAGATAGTTAAGAATACATCCTATATATAGAGGAGGACGCTATTGCTTTTAACGCTAAAACTACTACTAACACTACCTATACTAAGTAGTAGTATACTAATAAGGGAAGTAGTACTAGAAAACCTTAGACCTTTATAGACATATTATATATTATAGGAAGGGAATTCTTTATAGTAGGCGTGGAAATTAGCGCTAATAGTATAAGCATTACCCCTAAGGACTTACTCTATAACCTATATATAAGAGTTATAACAAACTATTGTAAGATTTATAAGGCTCTTAAAAAAACAGCTGGCCTTAAAGGCAAATCTAAAGTGCTAGTAGTATGCATAGCTAGGGAGGCCCTTAAAAGGGCAGTTACTATTTACTATAAAGGGGGCTTATATAATAATTGCCCCTAGACTAGTTAGCTACCTACGCGCAAAATAATTATTGCTAAGAGGATGTGCGCGGCTTTTAGCGCTCTAAATGGGACCCTTAGCGGCTACTTAGCATTGCTTAGCCAATTCTACCTAGCCAGGATTTTAGGACTAATAGAATCCAATCTACTGCCTATCCCTACAATCTAGAGTAGGGTCCCCTAACAAATTGCAGCGCTATAGGCTACTATTAAGTCCTTAGAATAAACTACTATTAGCTATAAGGAACTCCTTAATAAGTAAAGACGCAGCCTTCTTATAATCCTTAAACTTATTAACGCTTCTAAAGACAGTAACACTATTATAGTTAATAAAAAACTTATATAGATAGCTTAGAAAACAGAAGTATATACTACTAACTTAGCTAAGAATATCTTATCTATAGAAAAGGCTATCTTATGCTAAGAGACTACTGCCTAGCAAATAGAGAAGGCTATTGCTAGCCTCTAAGATAATGTAAATACCGCCTATGTAGACATAAAAACGCTCTAAGCAGTAATTAAGACTCTTTATACGCCCCCTAAACCCACTAATATAATGCTAGAACCTATAGTAAAAGGCTAAACTAGCTTACTAAGCAGTGGATTTTATCTAGTTAACCTAGGGGCTAGTAGTGCTAATGGATAAGAGGGATAAGGCGCTACTAAGCAGAAAAGCTATAACGCTACTGCTTTGCTAGGACCTAATAAAGCTGCTTACTAAAGAATAAGCTTAATTCTACTAGTGTAAAGAATAAGGACAATCCTACTAGCACTATAAGAACCACCTAGGTAGGGGATAATAAAGGTGCCACCTAAAATAGCGTTACTACTAGTAATCTAGAAGGCGCTAGCTAACCTACTGCTAAAAACAATAGGGTAACCAACCCTAAGACGCCTAGCTGCTATAAAGATAATAACCTATTAAGGCGCTAGGCTATTAGCTCTTCCTACCTTAGCAGTGCCTACTATACCTAAAGAAACTAATAAATCTAATAGACAATAGGCAATAAACAACCTATTTAATTAAACGACGACAAACCCTAGCTAACCTACGCTAGCTCTATAAGAACTTACGCAATTTTAAACTTGCTTATTGCTATTGCCTAACGTCTTACTAACAACGCTTACCTTACTTATTAAACTTACCGCTAGTCTACTTACCCTATTAAGGCATTAACTTGCTTACTTACTTACATTAATTACTAGCTTTCTCCTTTCTTTCTCTTACTAAATTCTCTCTTAAACTTATATATTATAGCTTACAACCTAGATAATTAACTATATAGCTTAGATATATAATAAACACTATTTTATAAGTGTAAGTAAAACGTAAAGTTACGCATTATATAATGAATATATTATAAAAATACTATAACCTATACACCTAAAAACCCTATACTATCTACAGAAGCTAATATATATAAGGGACTTACTATTTATTTACTTTTCTATTACTATACACCCCCCCTCTAAGACCTATAAACCTCCTATATTTCTATCTACCTCTCCTATTCTACCCTACCTTAGAATCTATATATTATTACCTTTATACCCTTCCTACACAGCTAATTCTATTATAGTAGCAGCTAAGGCAACTAAAAACGCCTATATAGAATGCTAGGAGGAACGCCCTACTAACATGCCCTATCTCTATAGAGATTTAGTCTGCTAGAGGAGCGGGCTGCACATAGAGGAAGACATTAACAATTAAAGCATATATACCTTTAATCTCCTATAGAGGTATAGCAACCTAAAATAAGAGACCTAAACCTAAGGCAGTAAACTACTCTTTAAATATAGAGACAATATCCCTAATTCTACCTATAAACTCTACTGGTCTACCTAGCATTAAAACGCTATTAAGGGATATTTCTAATGTATATTCCTACTTAGATAACTCTACTATATATATAGGATCCTCTACTAATAAATTAATAAATAAGGGAGCCTAGCATCCACTAAATTACTAATAGAATTCTTCTAGTACTCTATAGAATTAGAAGCGGATTCCCTTATTTAGACAGATAGGCCCCTTTAGCGTAATATATATGCTTTCTATAATATATAGGACCTTTAGAGCCACATCCTTTACAGCATTAAAATCTCCTAGCTACCTAAAGACTAACAGCCCCTTCTAGCTACTATAAGAGAAAGGCACTTATATAAATTCTTTATAGAAGTAGCAGAGTATAATAAGCGCCCTAAGGATAAGGAAAATTAGCTAATACACACCTAGCTAGCATCCTTAACCACCAGCACCTTTGTAATCTATTAAGTGTAGTAGCTGTAGATATTATAAACTATACTTACTAAACAATCCACTAAAACAGCAGAACTTACTAATTACCTATAGGCCATTGCTAACTACATAACTTCTCTGGTTTTTAATCCAGCTAACTAGTATATAGTGTACTAAGGGGACTAGCGTAGGCATAATAAGGAAGTCTGCAAAACAATAACCAAAATCTGTCTTAGAACTAGCCTTACAACCCACTAGGACTGGGTATAAACGCTTATATAGGAACTAAATATCTATACTATTAACACAGTATAGAACCTATAATAATAGAGGGTCTTTAAAACAGCCCTTTATAATAGGGTTGTAATTAATGGCATAGTAAATAACATCTACTTTATTATAGACAACAACCCTAGAGTAAGATTTATTAGCTAATAACTTAAAGACAGCAAGACGCAAACAATGTATTGTAGCTTAGCTAAATAGGAACTTTTATTTTTGCTTTTATTTAGGGGTACTATATAATTTTGCTATACGTTAGATGAGTGGTAGTTTGCAATTACTAATAATAAAGCAGATTGTAAAGTCACTCCCTATAAAAATATTATATATTGTAAATAACCCCCTAGAATCTGCAAATTTCCTATTTCCTAGTGTAGGTAGCTTTACCTTACATAAGGCTTACAATTAACTTACCTACCTATTACTAAACAAACGCTAGCCTAGTGCTTTTAATCCACTACTAGGTATAAAAGCAGCTATTTCCCTCTTTAAGGAATATAGACAGACTCTACATATATTACCTTACTAACTAAGTTAGAACCTCTTACTATTATAAACTAATGCTATAGGGGGATGCCTAAAACCTATAGGGGATTACACCCCTAAGGGGCTAAATATAGTATAATAGAAGATACCCACAGCTAATAAGACCTTACCTTCTTCCTACTATAGAAAGATAGCAATCTGCAACGTAGAATTAGAAATAGAGGAATAGGACCTTTCCTTATTAATAATAATGATTTCCCTAGCATAATCTATAAACTCTACTACTCCTACTATACTAGTAACCTAATTAAAGGAGGGTTCTAATATATATTTCTACTATAATAGCTATGCTATCTATATAAAGTCCTCTAACAGTAAGTAACTAGCCTAGATAGCAAATACTCTATTACCCTCCTTAATAAATTCTACATATATACTACTAAACTTAGTATAGAAGGCCTTATCTAGACAATAGGGAACCTCTTCTATAATATATTTGCGTTTTTTTAATCTTACAATCTCTAGAAGTATACTATAGCTAGCCTTAAAAACCTTCTAATTAATAATAAACCTAACCCTTCTACTGCTAATCTAGACGAAGGCTAACCATTACTTTACTTCTTTATAACCATAGCAGAAAGCAACAAAAACACAGAAGACGCGGAATTCTAGCTAAACTACTCCTAGCTAACTACCTTAGGCAGCAGCACCTTCCTACGTAGTTAATTATACTAATTAAGAACCCTACTAACCGCCTAAGCCAAAGTATCTATAAAAAACACAGAACTCTTTAGCTATCTCTAAGCTATTATTAGCAATATAAACAAAGCAATTTTCACTATATAGAACTAGCACCTAGCCTACTATAGCAAATTTGTAGAGTATAACGCTAATACTAGTAATAGGATAAGATCCCTTACTAGCTACGCCAGCCTTATGGCTTATTAGACATAGATAAGGGAACTTATTAGAGAGCTTAATGTATATGCTATTAATATAGTACACTCCCCTTAGCAATAGAGGGCGTTTAAAGTAGCCCTCTGCTATAAAGACGTAATTAGAAGTATAAGGGATAATATTTATAATATTATAAATAAGGAAGCACACACAGCATAAAGAATAATGTTTTTAGGTCTTATTATATAGGGACACTCCATTTTTTTTTACTAAAAGACACCCTTTCTCTTTCTATATTTTCCTTATAGTAGATAGGCAGAAGTCCACAGCTTATAATAATAAAGTAAATCGTAAAGTTACATCTTACTTAACTGCATACACTATAACAAACCTCCTAAATAAATATTAGGCTATTCTAATAACCTATAGAAGAATAAGAATAGTAAAAAACTTAGAAAACCCTTACCTTTTTATTATAAGTAAACGCTACTATACAGCCCTTACCCCTCTCTAATAACTTACTTCCACCTCTCCTACAGCATCTTTTGTAAAAACACTATTATAGACTATTAGATAGTATGTATTAACTTTAAAATTTATAAAGATCTACTGGATTAATAAGCAAACCTTAGAAATAATAATACTTACTAAGAATATAAAAGAGCCCTCTAGCTATTAGAAGAATGCAGCAACCTAAAGGAAGAGGTAAGAATTAGGGGACTTCTAGTAAGTAGCTAAGATCTTTAAAAGTCTGTCTTTAAACTCTACTACTTAACTTACGTTTAGAACCTTATTAAGGGTAGGTTTAAGTAGTATTGCCTTCTAAACCTTCTTAACTATATAGATTATAAGATCTACTAATAATGCTATAATCCACCTACTTAGATTAATAATAACCCAACCCTCTTAGAGGATTACTTCCTCCTATATATATTAAGACTTAGCCTAGAAGCTCTTATCTAGCTAAATAAAGGAACCTACTATAGCATCTACTAACTCCTCTCTACCTAGGACATCTAGACTTACATTATAAATATACTAGAAATCTTTAAAAGTTGTATAAACCAGAGAATAACTATACTAGCGTAGTTACAGTAAGAAAGAATGCTCCTCTAGTTCTTTACATAAATCGCTAAAACCTATAATAATCTAACTATAAGAGGCACAGCTTTAGGCCATAACTACTAGATACGCCTAGGCGCTAATATATTTATCTACTATTACTTACTCTAGGTAGAAGTATAAAAGGCCGCCTAAAACAATAGACGCAGCTACATTACTATACTTAACATCTCTCTCTAGGAAATTAACTTTATCTAAGAAAAGGTCTCCTTCTATATAACTAAAGGGCATAACCTCTATATAAAAGGTAATAATTAGGGCTATTAATAGATTTAGGAGGCCCTAGCTAAAGAGGCTGGTTTCTAGGAACTATAGGACTATATATACCTACTTATTGCTAACTTAAACATTAAAGTAGTCTATACTATAACTAATCTATTATAATAGATAGCTTTTAAGGCTATTCTAAGTTAATAAGAGGTTAAGGCTATCCTAGTAAATATAATTTCCTATATAATAAATAGCAGCTAGGACGCAAAGAATAAAAAAGATAAGGTAAGAGACAATACTAGAGAAAGCTAGTAATAGAATAGTAGGATTAGAATTTAGAATACAGCACTATAGTAGTTAGTAGAAAGCTAGGAGGCCTAGTAGAAATACTTATTTATAGATTTCTTTTCTTATATTCTTTAGCTTAGGATAAGCTATCTTCTTCTATAAAGGGGGGACTTATTATAGTCCTAACTAGGAACCTCTATTTTAGGAAGGCCCCCTACATTTAGTAGGGGACATCTCTATAAAAGGGGGTTTCCCTAAGTTATAGAAGGAGAGGAACTTAATAATAATTATATATATCACTTTACCTTACTCTTATACTTAATTGCCTATATAATTATACACTAGTGTATTCCTCTTCTTTTATAACAAAGTCTCAACAGGTTCTGCGGACTTCCACCTTTTATGACGTATCTCGACGTACGCGCGGATACCCCCCAAGTTACGTGTCGACTGGAGCCGATAATACGGCGGCTTCAGCACGTAACACTAAACCTACTAAGTTAGATAATACCTAGCCTTAGGAGATCTAATAAGGTACCTAAGAACCCTTATAAAATCCTACACTAGTAGCTATACTATAAGAAATAGATTTTTTACCTAGTTTAGGTAACTTATAGTTAACTACCCCTCCTAAAGACCCTCCTACTTAATGTCTCCCTAAACCCCCCTTAAAAATGTTAAAGAACCTAACAAAATTACTATATTCTAAATAGAAGAATATATTTAAGAATCTAAAAAAACTTATAATTAATAAGAAAAGAAGTAAGAATTGCCTTATACCTTATAAACTAATTATACTAGAGGTTATAATGCCTAATACACTAGAGCCTAGGCCAGCCCTAAAAGAAATAGCTAACGTTAATATAGTAGATATTATTACACCCACTAAATCTCTTAAAGTTATTATAGAAGATGTAATTCTTCCTCTTTACAGTAAAGAATTCTAACGCAAATTAATTAACCTAGACATACAACCAATATAGGTAACTAGATTGTAGACTATTAAGCAAAGCTATAGCTCTTTAAGAGTTAGTATATAATACTTATTATAAGCTAGAATCTATAAGGATTATTTATACATTATAATATACAGCAAAAAACGTACTCTCTTAGAAGACCTAAACGCGCTAAAGCCGGCAAATCTTATAATCTAGTATTATAACTATAATATCTATAACCTAGTTAATAAAATAAACATCTTATATTATATAATAATACTAGATGCTGTAAACTTAGCTAATATAAAGATTTATATTCTACTAAACTAGTTTAAAGCTAAGACTCTCCTAAATTATTATAACTTTTAGAGACTAGCTAAACTTAAAGAGCTAGATAAAATATAATAAAAAGATAGCTAGTATTTTATTTATCTACTAAAAAATACTATAATTTTTAATAGCTAATAGGTTTATACTATTAAATATCTAGTTAATAAGCCTCCTTATTCTAAAGCCTAATAGGTGGTTTATAGTAATTAGAATATAGAGGTCTTTAGAGCTAAAGATCTATATACTATAGTAGTACATTTAGTCTCTCTCTGTATATTTTATGTAATTATTACTATCCTAGACCTAAAGTAGTAGTAATATAATACTATTAACGCCTTTTTAAACGCTAAAGTAAAAACAAAGGTCTTTATATAGCAGCCTTAAGGGTATTATAATAGTTTTAGCAGAGTTTGCTAACTTAATTAAGTACTCTATAGACTACTAATATTGCCCCTTTAGTAGCTAAATAATATCTTAGAGAAGCTATTAAAACACAGCTTTAGAAGACTTACTAATAAGCTCTGTATTTTTCTACGTAATAATAATGTTTTTCTGCTTCTTTATGTTAATAATATTATTATTACAGCTCCCTCTAACACAATAATTAATTCTATACTAGACCTACTAGAAAAATAATATAAGATAAAGCACCTTAGTATAGTTAATATATTCCTTAGTATATAATTTATTAGGGATTGTAATTAGTATACTATTCTTCTTTACTAGGAATAATATATTTAATTAATTCTTATAAAATTCACATTCCTAGAGCTCTTGCCAGCTTATACACCTTAGAAAGCAAAGGCTAAGATTCTACTAGATTAGAAAGACCTTAAAATAATTAGTATAATAAAAGACTAGTAAAGCAAGATTAGCTGCTTTAACTAGCTCTCTATATACATAAGACTAGACATTACATTTACTATTAATTAGCTTAGTATAGCAAATCTAGGCTTTAAGCAGATTTATTAGGATCTAAAGAAGTACCTTTAGTAATATATTAAAGGAACTACTAATTTAGGCATTATCCTTAGTAGTAGATTATAATAAGGTACACCCTATTATTAATTTTGTATCTATAGCTATAGTAATGCCTCTTATAGTAATAACCTTAATTTAAGACGCTCTACTACTAGCTATATTATACTTATTAATAGTAGACTAGTCCTTTAGTCTTTAAAGAGGCAAAGCCTTATAGCTTTAAATATAATAAAAGTAGAATTTATTAACCTTACACCTATAGCTCTATCTATAGCTTAGATATCTTAGCTTCTTAAGGACTTTAGATTTATATAACTACGCCCTTTTTTACTACTTATAGATAACTAAAATATAAAGGTAAATATACTTAATAAGAAGTATTATAAAAGGATAAGGTATATTAACCTTTATTATAAATAGATAACCTAAAGAGTTAATAATAGCCTCTTTTAATTAGAGTAGATTAGTACTAATTAAATAATTACTAATAGCTTTACTAAAGGCCTTACTTATAATAAACACTCTAACTTTATATATATATTATATATAATACCTAAAGCTGCTTTTCTTCTAGCTCTTTAGAAACTAAAAATACTTATAAAACCTAAAGAACCAATACTTTAGGTTACTTATACCTAATTTCCTATAAAACTACTCTTTTTATACATTCTTTTATTATTATTTTCTATACTTACTATCCTTACTAATAGAAGCCTTACCTTCTATAGCTATTGCTACATTTAGCGCTATAATTAGAATTCTAACATTCTAATTAACCTTTACTTCTTATAAAACAGATTTTCTATATGTTTTGTGTAGGCTTAATGTTTAGCTATAGGGGCAGTATTATATATTACAGCACTCCTTAGGTCCTCTTTATCTAAACCCCGCGGACTATACAATCCTTATATCTAGCCTTATATCTCAGGCATCTCGCCTAAGATACCCACACTATATAAAACACACACAATCTGTATTTTACTTTAGATAATCAATACATAATTCTCCATCTCGGATGTAACAGAGACAATGAACTGCTTGGCCAGTTCTGGTCTGGACATTTCACACCAAATCTGCCTTCAATCGCCACGCCCGGTCTGAGCTTCAGCAATCTTTCACATCAGGACCTTTGTCTGACAACACATCCGCGGCATGGTGGGATTGAGTTTCCTCTACCCGGTGCTTGGCGCGTTTTGGATACGAACAGCAGCAGCAGCAGCAGCAGCAGCAGCAGCAGCAGGGAATGACAAAGCCCAGGCTCCTCTTCACGGCGCCAAAGATGCGTGTCCAGAGTATGGCTCATATGCCAAATTACCACAGTACGTCGTCGCCTGTCTTGTGTGTGTGGGTGGGCGGATGTGTGTAGTCTCCTCTGGAGAGTCGTCGGTGTTGACTGACTATATCCAGTCGACCACTCAGCTCTGGGCCATTATCGTTGCCTTTCCAAAGACCGCATAAACGATGCCGCACGTTCAGCTCTTCGGAGATTGAGAGGGTCATCGACGAAGTCACCTCGCGAATGAAGGACCCCGACTTGGCGCGGCTTTTCGAGAACGCCTTCCCATCGACGACGGACACTACGATCAAGTTCCATACCACCGGCAAGGATATAGGAGTTTCGTCATCTGTCGACGCAAGGATCGGCCTCAGTGACGGCGCATGGGAAGGACTGCAGACATTCGTCATAACGGGTGACATCATCGCCGAGTGGTTGCGCGATTGCAGCAATCAGCTTCGTCCCTACCAGGCTCTGGCAACCAAAGACGCCTCTATCCGTGACTTGATACTTGGCGCCATCAACACGCAGTCAGAGTACGTCATCGATTCTCCGTATTGCAACGCCTTCCAGCCGCCTCCCATCTCGGAGCTACCGATTGCGAGCAACGGAAGAGACGATGTTGTCTACCCCGAGTATGAGCCCAATACGGTGTTCGAGTGCAAGTATGAGCTCGATTCACTCGCCCACTTCCTGGCACTCGCAAACGACTTTTACGAGCATACGGGCTCAACAGATTTCATAAACGACCGATGGCTGTGGGCTGTCGACAACCTGCTTTCCGTGCTGGAGCAACAATCCAAATCGACCTTCGATCCCAAAACGCACAAATTCATCAGGAACAACTATACCTTCCAGAGGATGACGGACGCTGGAACCGAGACCCTCAACCTGCAGGGGATCGGCAACCCCATCAACAGCGGCACGGGGCTCGTGCGATCTGCCTTTCGGCCCAGCGACGATGCCACCATCCTGGGCTTCTTCATCCCTGCCAACGCCATGATGTCCGTCGAGCTTCGACGCGCTTCCAAGTTCCTCGCGGCCGCCGGAAAGACATCCCTTGCGAAGACGTTCGAGAGCTGGGGTGAAAGACTGCGGTCGGCCGTCCTGGAACACGGTGTGGTGAAGCACAAAAAATACGGCGACGTCTTCGCCTACGAAGTCGACGGCTACGGCTCTTCCATCCTCATGGATGATGCGAATTACCCTTCGCTCCTGGCCCTACCCGTAATGGGCTTTTGCGAAATCGACGACCCAATTTACCAGAACACCAGAAAGATGCTCTTGGACAAGCAAACCAATCCTTATTATTTGGAAGGAAAGGATTTCGCCGGCATAGGCGGTAAGATTGATTTTTACCAAGAAAACGCGCAGAATTGCTAAGAATTGAGTGCTAACCCAACCAACCCCCTTCCCCCCCCTTTTTTTTTTCTTTCTTTCTTCTTCTCCCATAATAGGACCTCACGTTGGCCTGCGGAACGCATGGCCCATGAGCTTGCTGATCCAAGCTCAGACGTCGGTAGACGACAAAGAGATCGAGCGTTGCATTGAATTGGTGCTCAAAACGGCCAAGCTAGGTCTTATTCATGAGAGCATCAACGTGGATCGCGCCAAGGAGTATACTCGGAGCTGGTTTGCCTGGGCAAATGGCGTTTTCGCAACCACCATTCTCGACCTGGCCAAGAGGAAGCCGCATCTGATATTCACGTCCGGCTTCACTTCCTATGAGCCTTGATGTATTTTGTCCGTTATTATACCTCTTTTCACTATTTGCTAGTTCTAATATCACTCGTGTATCTGAATGTCGTGCGTCTTGGCTCGCGTGCATGATCTGCATTGCCGGTCGAATAAATAAATGAATGGCACGTGTGAGGTGAAGAAAAATAAATCTTGTACCCACGCCGCCTCACTTTCACCGCGCATTCTCTCAGTGTAGACAAAAAATTTTGTTCCGTGTCTCACGAGCTCATGGTTCGAAAAGGGAGGGGGGGGGAAAGGGCGCGCTCGAGGCGACTATTCATTCGTGATAGCAAAACAACCCATCCTTGCCTTGCTGGTTACGCGCGGCTCTCAACCCAACTTGACCCAGGACGGAAGTGGTGCCGTTTGTGGATGACCTGTGACTATCACATACACAATCTCGGTGCTACATACAAATTAAAAAATAGGGCCTCGTCACTGGGAGGGGAAATGGAAAAAGAGGGCCATCCATTGTCTTATTTGGAATTCCTCAGGAACATCATTTCTTATTGAAAAAGGCCGTGATGCTGCCCTGGACCGCTTTGCCACTCGGCTTCTTTGATTTTGCGGACGAGCTTGGAGCCGTGGCCGGTGTTGCCTTTTTTGCCGGTGGCTGGGGCGTGTCGTCTTCTGAAAAGGATTCCCAACCAGGCTCCTGGATTGTAACTGTGAAAATTCTCAGGTGTTAGCCCATCGCGGTTTTTTTTTGTTCGTTTCATCGTAGTATAGTCAGTCAGTCAACATACCCATATACCCTTGCTCGTCAAGGATTCGCTTTTTCTGTACCACTCGACGCTTCCCCCGACGTCTTCCGTTATTTACACTCGACGTCACAGTTTCCTGTTCTGGTTCGGGCTCCGGTTCGGGTTCGGGTTCGGGTTCAGGCTCAGGCTCAGGTTCAAAATCCATTGCTTCCTCCAACTCTTCGTCCGCACCAGATTTCTCTACATCCTCCTCCTCCTCCTCCTCCTCCTCTTCCATCATACGCCTTAGAATTTCTTCTCGCTGGGCACGCGTTTTCACATCAGAGCGCTTCTGAGAGTGGGTTTTGATCGGTAGAACGTCAGAGTCATCAGCATCGCCGTCATCGGACAATGCCGCCATCGGTTCGTCCTCCGTCTTCGATGGCTCTGCAGCTTTGGCCTGGGACTTTGCGACCGTTTTCGCAAATGATTTCATAATGCTTCCAGATGATGTTCGACTTGTTGATGCTGCTAATACCGGCTTGCGCGGCTGGCTTTGCGATTTTTCTTTCGGGAGCGAAGGTGGTGTTGAAACCTTTTTCGCAGCATCTGCCGGTTTGGCTGAAGATTTCAAGGGTACAGCGTGTGGGGATACAGCATTGGGCGCATTTTTTCGTTGTCGAACACGGGCTCTGGAGCTGTAGATTGTGCCATGCTTGCCAATGCTTTCCTTGCTCTCTGTCTCATGCCCCTGTACTCCGTCGCTTGTATGGCTCTCTACCTCCTGAGCCCATGGGTTTACCACGCCGGTTGGTGATAGGCCATACACGTGTATTGAAGATACAGATTGATAGGAACGTAGTTCCTCTACATAATAGTCAGAATTTAGTTCAACCGACGAAAGATGACAGCTTACCTTGCAAACTCTCTTCTCCTACTATGATCAATCTGCTCTCCTTTGCCAGGAGAGACGATTCTTTTGCCTGAGAAGACAACTGAGCTGTGTCATCATTACCGTCTTCACTTATAGCTGACGGTACTAATGTGCCATAAACCAGATATGTCGCTCGAATTGCGCTCTTATGTTGACGATTTTGAGATTCATGAAACTGAAATAGGAGGCTAAAGAGTTTCAGTCTTTGCATGCCGAGCATAATTTCTAATCATCGTGATAAAAAGAAACATGATTTGAAGAGAGGCATACCCTTTGGCAGTGTTGACGTGAATACCTAGAGCTCTGCTCAATTTGCGGTAGGTAATCTATTCTGGTCAGTGTAAAAGCTCGCAAAGACAGGAAATTAAGCTGACCGGTTGCTTCTCGCTCAGTAGGCGATCTGTAAGAAATCTTTGATGTTCATCCATGACTTGCTGCATCAATCGTCATGTTGGATACCTGACCTTTGAGTGCAGAAACGCGGTGCGTTTTCGTGTTCCATAGGGGGACACGCGATATCACGTGATGTCTCTCGCTGTTTTAGACCAGGGAGGCTGTCATTGGGACCGAGTGACGTAAAGTGCACCGAATTACTTTGACTGAGTCCGTTATGAGATGTCATAATCGTGATGATGAAATCAATAAACAAGCAGAAAAGATCTTGACGTACAGAAGCAACTTACTTTTCAATTGTGCATACGGATGAGCTCGGAGTATCCCGCGGCACAAAAAAAGAGCACCAGAAGAAGAAGAAAAAAAAAAAAAAAAAAAAAAAAACCAGGGTCCGTTTGAGTGCGTATCAATAACTGGGATAATGTGCCATTGAAGAAGTCTAAAGAAGCTAAAATTATTCTAGCATATAAGTTTTGCCTATGCGACTGTGCGTCGCTCAGACATCGATCCGATAACGATATTGGCAGAGATGGAGATGGACGGCGTTCCCGACTCGACAGACTGGCTTGCGACGCCTCTTGCCTGCATGGCCGCGGTGGACGCAGCATTGCGCTGTCAAGTTTGCAAAGACTTTTTCCAAACCCCCATGTTGACGTCCTGCTCACATACGTTTTGCTCTCTCTGCATCCGCAGGGCGTTGTCGAGCGATGGGAAATGCCCTCTCTGTCGTACCCCCGAGCAGGAGTTGAAACTGCGAAGCAACTGGTCCATGGCAGAAACAGTAGACGCGTTCTCCAGGGCACGACCGACTGCCATCAAACTGGCTCGCGCATCTGGTACCGCATCCGACGGGAGTCCTGCGCCGTCGAAGAGCAAGAGGAAGTCTGAACATGACGGATACGAACCGCCCCTGTCTGGACGGCAAAAGCGAACACGCACATCAGCACGGCTGAGTAGCCAGAAGAAAAACAGTGACACGAACGACGCGCCCAGGGCCTCGCAACTGGAGGAGACCATCGCAGCGTCTGATGAGGATACACAAAGCGACTACCAGGACGACAAGTCTCCTCCCCGCTATGGTATGCCACGCCTTCCACCGTGTCGCTGGAGACATGCCGTCTCACACATTCTTTTCAGCTAATAATCTTAGTCCCTTGCCCGTCGTGCCAGAAGCACATGAAAGACTGGCAGGTATTCCAGCACCTGGAGACGTGTCCGGGGCCAACTGCGGATTCGGGCCCGAGCAGTTCAACAATCAGTCTGCAACAACAGCAACAAGTGCGACAACGAAAACCCATTGAACGACTCCCAGCTCTAAACTACTCGATGCTGAAAGAGCAAGCCCTCAGAAAGAAACTGGCAGAACTGGGTCTGTCAAGCCAGGGTTCACGTATTGTTCTTGAAAAACGTCATAAGGAATGGATAAATCTCTGGAACGCGAATTGCGACGCCGTGAACCCAAAGAAAAGACACCAACTGTTACATGACCTGGATGTGTGGGAGAAAACCCAGGGATATCGAGCACCGGCCGCCGGATCGGCCGCATTGAACCTGGCAATAATAAAGGATAAGAACTTCGACGGCGCCGCTTGGGCCGCTAGGCATGAGGCATCTTTCAAGCATCTCATCGCCAGTGCTCGCAACAATGTGACAAGATCGAAAACAGCGGTCAAAGAGGATGACGCTGACAGAAGAGAAGAAGAACAAACCGACGGTCAACAATCTGTCGAACAGACCGTAACCCCTTTAGCAGAGCTTCCACACCATGTCCAGCGGGTAGAGGATGAGTATCAAATTTCGGGGCAGGAGGCTCCAGGAGAAGGGAATTGATTATATGCGACATGATTCTTTTGTTCTGATCTATCCTGTACAATAGAGAGAGACTGGATCACCCCAGTCCCAGCGGCTTGAGAGTAGAGAAACAATCAAACCCCCTTGGATTTGGTTCATAATACTAGAGTCAATCAGATCCAATCAGCCCGTCCAGGCCGGACCATTGACAGATACATCTACATTGAAATCTAATCGTATCCATGTCTATGTTTCGTCCTGGCTTTGTGCGAGCGAAAGCTGAGCAACTTGCTTCTCGACTGTCGGTATGACCGAGTCCGTGTCATTTGAAGGCAGAGTGGAGGGGGGCTCAGGCAGTTCAGACAACGCCAAATGTACTTCTTGCGCTTTTCTTTGTTGCATCTCGGCCTCGTGACTCGCCTCGTGTTGCCGCGCTCCTTCTGCCAGCGCGGCCAACTCTTCATCCAGCTCCGATTCGTCAATGTGATCTGTGGTGGTTTCCGACAAGATTGCCGCCACTTCGTCTGTTTCACCCATTTGTTCACGTATCTGGTCCATGATTTCTTCGACTCTGGCGCTTCCTCCAACGCGAGAATTCAAGCTCTTCAGAGCATTCGCAGACGAATTCAATATTTTGACGAGCTGCACCTGGTCGGAAGCCTGTTCCATCCTGGCGGCGACGTCCTCGAGCTGATTCAATGTCGCGTATCGTCGCGACAACGACGTCTCGGCCAGTTTCTTCGACTTCAGCGCGGCTAGTGCCGCTATCCGGTTATTGGTCTGCAACGCAGTCTTCGCCTCATTCTGCAACTGTGCCAGCCGGCTATTCAAAATGTCGGTTTGGTGTTTGATATTGGCAATCAACTCTTTGATCGAAGCTATGGCTGCATCTTCTTCAGTCACAGTCGTTTCATCCGAGGCATCTCGAATGCGTACTACCGCACCATCGTAGTCGATCAAATGGCGGTCCCTAGACAGCGAAAGAAGCAAAATCTCAAAGTCCTCGTCGCTCATACGTGACCCTGGCACCAACTGATTTGCAAATGAATCGCGAAAATGCAATTTGGTAAACACACGGTCAAAGTGCGATACGATGCCAGCTACCCGTGTTTGGAACGTCTGACAAACCGCATCCAAATTACGGGTTAGAACGTATCGCCCTCTAGGTAAGACTCCTTCGACACTGTCTCTACCCATGTTCCCAAGCCGTCCAAAGGCCCATTCAGCAGCCTTCCAAGTCAAAGTCGACCAGGTCATGGGGCGTGAGGATGGCCGTAAGAAACTATCGAGGGGTATAAAGTTTCGACGCGAGACAGCGTCTTGTATGGCGCAGCTCAGTGCTAACGGTTGGCCATACTGTTTGCTTTCCAGAGCGCGCGAGAGGCTCTCGTCAACACTCAGGACCAGGATACTTGGTCGAGGCTCAGCGCCGGACAAGAGACCATTATATGCTAGGCAAGACAGACCATCCTGCCAGGCGACAACATTTGCACTATATCCGTCCGGATTAAGGGTTCTCTGTGATCGGAAATCGGCATACAGGGCCGGCAAGCGCGCTCTGTCATGTTGTGGCTCGGCGGTTAGTGAAGCAAATATAACGAAACTAAAGGCTGCTGCATACTTGCGGAAATTTGGATCGTGCTCCGATAAGTAGTGTACTAGATCATGCATCTCGCAAAAAGATGGTGTTGGGGTCGGAAAAGGGAGGATTCCAATGGCCAAATGTTGTATTTTGATTGATCTGCCGGTGCTATTATAGAGACGTAACGCACTTTGCCTCCCTCCTGTGGGCTTTGTGCTCAAGATGAAGCTGGGTGGACAACGTCAACAACACCATCGTCATGTAGTAGTAGTAGTAATAGTACTAGTAGTAGTCATGCTACTACTGCGTAGTACCTACTAGTATACTAGTAGTGAATATCAACTTGTCTAAAACATGATTGGTAGAAGTCATGTCATAGCGGAGATTACTTATCTAATCAACGAACTGGCTTGTCGTCGTCGCCTGCCAAACCAATTGTATGCAATAACTTGACCTGGCCAAACGCAAACGTCGTCTTCTGGAATCGTAGCCATCAACGCAACTGCACATTATTTAGTATCTATGGACTCTTCAAGGCGCCGTAAAAATGTAAAAAGGAAGAGGGAGACAGAAAGTTACGACGCAAAGATACAGTCCTTGATCCAGTCATGGCGTCTGAGTCGATGTCCCTCTCTATCTGCTCCCGAAGTTTGAAATCATCGCCGTCAAGGCCATCTTTGACATAGTGATATATGAAATTAAGCTCGTTTATTCATTTGGAGTCAGTGGGAGAATACCTGGCTTTCGACGTCAGGACTCCGCACTCCGTCCTCCTCGTGGAAATCTCGTCCAACGTTATGCTCCAGACACAGTTCTTGAGAAACATGAAGTTGCAGCGACCCGATGTAGTCTGCTGCGTTTCGGAAGGCTATTACGACACCCGTTCCGCCACCCGGCACCGCGCTGATCCTCTGCGTTTCACTCAAGCATTTTTGTGCTGGGAGATATTTGTTTTGTTGACACCATGCCTCGGCAGCCAGAACACCCCATAGAGCAGCCTTTCTCTTCCGACTTCCCCAGCCCCAGCCCCCCAAACCGAGTTTGGATGAGTAGGAGAAGCAGAGACGCTCCTTTAATAGAGCTTCGCCAGTTCGTCCCAATATTCGAGCCTCGAGCAACCGGATAGCCCACCTGCCAGCCTCATCAACACTGGCACCACCTTTTGCGCGCAGCAACTCCACTCCGATGAGCAAACAGCGTGCCACTCCAAAAGAGGAGCCGCAACGGTTATTGTATGAATAAAATGCCGATTCGAGCATCTGTTCAACGGTATCATCCCTGACCTTGGAGTTGAGGCTCCGCTGGAGTAGCAACAAGCTGATGGCGGCCATCTCGTTGACTGCTGCATGATACTTCCATGCTTTTGACTCGCTGAAGTCGTATCTCAAGAGATCATATGTCGAGTAAGCCAACTTCCAATCTCGCAACATGAAGGCGTAATCGCCAAGTTTTCGCATGATGGCTTCTGCAGTTTCAGCCCGATAGTATCCCAACGCTTCGTAGGTATCCCTGGAACTCGGACTGGTTCCGGCGGAAACACGAGATCCGGCCCCAAAAACAGATAGCTTCCGTGATAGATTCATGAAGCGGCCCGTGATGCCCTTTCGACGAGAGGCAACCTGGTCATTCCAAACCGATATATGACGTTCCATAGTGGGAATGATGGATTGCGTTACCAATTCTCGAACGAACGTCCGTACTGCGATAGCATCGGATTCGTATATGTTGTGAGCCGAGCAATCAAAGTCTTCTTCGCTTTCACTCTGACGAATCCTTTCCAGTTCCTCTGCTGCAGAGATCCAGGTGCTGTCGGGTAATAGCATGCTGTCATCGTCTGTTTCCGCGCTCTTGCTACACCTTAATCGGAGGAGATGACAGTGAAGACCCAGATGACGCTTCATTTGCTCGAACAATCCCATCGACCGCGTGATGTCATCATTATCCTCGTCATGAACCAAGACATAGTATCTTAAGTAGTCATTGTCGACCCACGGTGGCAGCCTTTTCTCTCCTTGAATGCTGTCGGTGTATAACCTTCGCAGCTCCTCAATGGGAGACTCATTTTGGGAGCTTATAGCTATGACGCAGGCAACAGGGTGTGCGAATGTCTCGTGGGTGACTGCGGGCGTGCTGGACAGTAAGCGTCTCAGATATAAAGAGTAATATGGTGATGCGGCTTCTTGTTCTAGATTATTCATAAGAGAGGTACTCGCATTCAGTGGCGATACCTTGGGGACAGACTGCTCAGCGAAAGCCAGACGACGTTCCACCAAGCTGTCTACGTCAGAAAGGACATTCTTATCCCTTTCTGCGCTTTGGCCAATGCCACTGACCCCCTCACCGCTGCCGACTTTTGGTTCAGAAAGAGGGTTCGTGTCTTCCAGACCATCCATGTGGTCGCCAAATCTCACGAATCGGATTGTGAAGTCCTCAAAGGAGCAGCTCAGACCGTTGCTATCTCGTACGGTGACTTTGCCCTGACAGGTGTCTCCGAACGGCCGTAGCAGCTCCCAAAGGCCTCGTTGGAAGCCCTTTTTTGAGACCAACTTGTCCGTATCTTCGGATGCATAGACTGATACGTGGGGAACAAATGACCGGACGATTTGCTGCGAAAGATCTCTGGGGTCCTCTGGCAGACCGCCCCTTAGTCTCTGCGCCGCAGAGGGCTGGAAGGCGGATTCTGGAGGCAACATCGCTGGCGAGCCGTGGCGGGTAGGTGACATTAGGCGAGACATGGGAGAGGTATCGTGTGGAAGCATGCAGCCGAGGCGCCGGGAACGCTGCTATTTTCGAGCGCAGGGTCTGGATAGAAGAGGAACGCGGGACGAGAAGTCTCCGCAGCGATCGTCGGGTTTTCAGGCTCGGAATCTGTCACAGAAGGTCCATCTCGTTTCGACTGCGGCATCAAAAAGACTCAACTGTGTGCTAGCTGTTTTACACGAGAGAGGAGAGAGCCCGGAAGTACAAATTTGAGATTGTATCAGATGTGGTCGGAGCGAAATGTCATCGGTGCGCAGGTGCTACTAGTACGTAGTAGACATGTTATCATGTATAGACGTCTACGTTGACGTAGCAGGGGTCATGTTTGCTGAGTGCCCACTGGTGTAGGGTACCTAGTAATACTTACAAGTCAGTACTGCTACTAGTGGTAGTAGTACTGTTATAACATTAGTACTAGTAGTGCTTAGTACCGTTGCCATACTCCACTTTTGCTTGCGATGGCTCGCACCTCCAGAGTTAGGGAAGGTACGACGAGTCAGAGCAAGAGCAACCAGATTCTAATGTCAATGCACCTTGATGAACCCAGGGGCCAGAAGAACCAAATCCATCATACAAGCTTAGCAACCGACCGCTTCACGAGTCCCAAGCAAGACGCAGTCTCTGTCAACGTCATAGTTCCATTTTCAGGCCACTGTGCCTGCCATCTCAACCAGAGTATCTCTTGTCCTTGACCACGAACCTCGTCCCCAGCATTCTCCGTCAAAGAAAGGACAGTCAGTCACCTATACGTCCATGCCAAACATTGCTGCTCCTTGAAAACGCTTGCGAGCATGCCTACCGACTTGGCAGACTACCTGGCCTCTCGATATCTCGTAGCCGACCCCGGGACGTCGTCCAAGAAGCGCAAGCGCAAGGCGGCACCGACAAATGCAGGACTCATCATCAACGACGACGACGATTGGGGCTCCAACCAGCCGGACACACGAGCCGATGAAAACGACGAACACCTGCCACAAACAGTGGCCGGGACCACGGCCGAGTTCCGCAAGTCTCGTAAAAATAATTGGAAGAGAGTAGGAACAGACGGCGGCGCAAACGTGGACGAAAATGCGATCGCGGCAGACACCATTCTCGCCTCGGCAATGGCGGAGCGAAGCGCAAGAGCAGCCGGTGATGACGAGTTGCCCGTGGTGGAAGCGGCGCCGGATGTCGTCAAGATGAGCGACGGCACGTACGCCGGCCTGCAATCTGCCTCAGCTGTCGCGGCCCAGTTGAAAAGGCGCGATCGCGAGGAGCGAGCGCAATTCGAGCTGCAGAAGGCATCTGCCAAGCAGACAGAAACCGTGTACCGCGACGCGACCGGTCGAAGAGTAGACCTCGCCATGAAGCGGGCCGAGGCGAGAAAAGCCGCGGCCGACGTCAAGGAAAAGGAAATAGAAGCGAAGCAAGCCTTGAAGGGCAAAGTCCAGCTGCAAGAAGCGAGACAACGTGCGGAACAGCTCCAGGACGCAAAGCTTCTTCCCTTTGCGCGCACGGCGGACGATGAAGACTTGAATAAGGAACTGAAGGAGCGGGACAGATGGAATGACCCGATGCTCCAATTCGGTGGGAACACCAAACACGAAGTAGCAAAGGCAAGGCAAGGCAAACCCGTTTATTCTGGAGCGGCTCCGCCGAATCGATACGGCATTAAACCTGGATATCGCTGGGACGGAGTTGACAGAGGCATAGGCTTTGAAGCAGAGAGGTTCAGGTCTATGAACAGGCGTGACAGACTCAAGAACCTAGACTACTCATGGCAGCTTGATGAATAGTATATTCATGCTCGATACCCAATACAGTACCACGCATTGCCGACGAACGTACACCCATAATAGTACCTACCATAATCATGATCGTGGTGATGGTGAGGAAGAAGAAAAAAAAAAGCAATAACAACTGATTCTTCCCTGGATCAATCTATCCCACCCTCCTTCCATTACTTACGCAGGCGAAGCCGTTTATCTGGCCCATAGTCGCAGAATTGCTTGACTAGCTTGACGCAGTCGCCTTTGCTAATTTTACCAGGACCAACGCCGATACGGCCGTGAAATTGCTTCACCAGATCCTGAAGCGAAATGCCATCGGCCGGTATCTTCTCGAGAATCTCCCACGGCTGTATGCCAGCACCGGATTCCTCACTGGGGGATCCTGCAGAATATACTGGTCAGCACACAAGTCCGAAAGTTGGCTGGCACAGCGGGCGATACTCACCGGCAGGTCCAGCCACAGGGCTGCCCGCTCTGGATGCAGGTTTGGAACTGCCGGCAGCCAGTTTTGCAGCAGGCTTGCTCCGGGGAAAGGCGCCGTCGTTCGCCTCGCCTGTGGTTGCTTCCCCGTCACTGCCGGAGTCCTGACCAGCCGGGTTTCGACGGACCATGCCAGGTTGCGACGAGGCCGGGGTGCCGGAACGACTTTCCGCAGCGGTGGCAGGGGCTGTTTTTATCTTTTTACGTGATTCGTTCCCACTCGACTCGGATAGCGCCGGCGAGCCAGCTCTCTTCAGCGACTTTGTCTTCTTGGCTTGATCGCCTTGTTTAAGTTTTCCCAGCGGCGTCGTCGCCCCCTTGAGGCCAACCCCTTTCGGTTTGTCTTTTGTCTCAAGCTGAGATTCCTTATCCGCATCCTTTTTGTCCTCATCCTTTTTTTCCTCCTCTCCCTCTTCTTCTTCGCTTGAATCATCCTCAGACTAATGCCTTGGCTTAGTACATAGAACCTGAAATGCTTGAAGATTCGACCTACCGAGCTGCTCCAAGGGTTTTCCTCTGATTTGTCGCTTTCGTAGATTTCCTCACGATCTCGTTTAATCAATGCCTTCTTCGTAGTCTTGCCGTATTTCCGTCGTTCAAGTTCTTCTCGCAATTGCTCCTGCAGTTCCTTATCGACCTCTTGTTCATCGCCATCTCCAAACAAATTCGCTCCAAGCTGTTCCCGCCGTATACGCTCCTTGGATTCCTTCGTATCATCGTCTTCCATTCGCTCAAAATATGGCGTCTCATCGTCATCTTGAAATTCGTCCCCAGATATATCTAGCTCGTCATGGTCTAGCTTCTCCGAACGTGAAGCCGCCTTGAAAGTGGCGCTCTCCGTTTTGACCATCTGCCCACGACCGTAGAGAAGTTTCCTGGTGGCTTCCATGTCGGATTGTCCAGCCTTCTTCTCTTCATCCTTCATGACCCACCTGCCAACATCAACTTTTCGATTCATAAATGCCTCGGCCTGGTCAATCGTGAAGGGTTTAAAAGGTGGCTTCGATGTGAATCTGTACCATTTCTCCAGGGGTACCACGCGGAACACCGACTTGTCGATCATGAATGCAACATTGGCTTCTGAAAGAGCTGCGACATAATTGCCAACCCATACATTTTTTCCATCGGCATCTTCAAGATGCCATGGCAGAGCTTCTTCATAACGAAGATCTGATTCCTTTTTGGCCGCATCAGACTTTGGCGCCCTGTTGAACATTGTCTTTTCTTCCTTCTGTTTCTTTGGACGCTTTGGATTAACTTCGGCAGCCACTGGCGCAATTTTCGCCTGGTCAACAGCACGCTGAGCTTCTCTTTCGGCTTTGATTTGCAACTGTTTTTCTATCTCCTTTTCGTCAACGGGTGGTGCTTCGGGAGCCTCCTCTTTGACGACTCGTCCTGGAGGAGGTTGGCGGGCGTCTCGCCTGTGCAGCGTGACGGGGCGGGCGAATTCATCTTGATCAGATGGGTCGATTGGGGTATCGGAGGCGCGGGAGTGAGAGAACTTCATCATGTGATATCTGATGCCTTCTAGCAAAGCCTTCTTTGTAGACATTATGGGAATGTCCGTATATGGATGCTGGGGAGGTGGTTCGGACCAGCCTCCGTATTGCTTTCGTAGCTCCTCCATGCTTGGCTTGGCGCCGTTCATCGCAGCAGACTGTCGCAGATTATTGGGTGTCGACTTTGCAGTCGGCCGACTTGGACCTTTGTTGGAGTCGTTTGGAAGAGGATTAACCAGCCTAGGCCTCTTGCGCATCGGCCGCAGTGGATTGGATTTCGGAGCTCTATGAGCTCCATTCTGCGTCTTCGGTCGCTGACCAGTCATGGCTGTGATATGGGCGTCCGATATGAGGCGGGCTCATAAAATGTTACCCAGGTCTAGCTGCTCCCGAGACTGCACGAAATAATGAATAGCCTCGAGCGAGCAGAAGTTGCGAGGCGACGTTAGGACCTACGTCAGATGCCAGATGCTCAAGTCCGAGCGGCCGCACTGCGCATTTATTTCCCCTCAGACCTTGATGAAGCTTTGAGTTTTCCAGGGCTCAGTCGACCGCGCGAGTGCTGATGGTATGGTATGGTATGGTTGGAGGTAAACGCGGCATCCGCATGATGATGAAGAGGTCGAAAACTGTCAGATGAATGAATGTACAGTACTTACTAACTTACCTAAACCAAGCCAGCCCACAAAGCAAAAGTGGGGACTTGAGTGGTCTGATGGTCATCCGAAGCCGGCAACAGCCTTGTTAAGCAATGCGACTTCACAACAACTCCTGCCTTTTCTCTTATGCTCTGTTTTCGCTGAATAATTTAATTGACCGACAAAGACCATCATTTCTGCTTCAGAAGACAACCGAACTCTTGAGTTCGTTTTCTAGTATTCGTTACTGGACCGACCACATGCGTTCCGCCCCCGGTCCAACGGGACGCACGCATATGTACAACTGAACAGCACTCGTCGAGTTGTCGTCACCATCGCATCTCCTCTCCTCTCCACTCGTCGGCTAAAGCCTGGCTCTTTTGTCAAGTTTTTTTTTTTGACAGAAATTTTGTATTGCTTTTATTGATTTTTTTTGTGCTCCATCGCCGTTTGGACCCGGCCGGAGACCGGCCTAGTTTTTCGAACGTCGAACTATTTCCCCGATTAACCCGGACCCGATAGCTACCAGACACACCACGCACACGTTGTATCATCCTGGATGCCTCAGCTGAACTCTGCTCCAGCTTTTTTTTGATATAAACCTCGCGAGATTTGGAATGTTGGCGGCTCTCACGTAGTTGGCCATGACATAGTTGAGAGCCCGCCGGTGTGCCTCGACGTCGCTGGTGATTCGACGATATCTTGATCTGGCTTTACGTCATCGTCGTTTTCCCAAGGAACTTCCACTTCTACGCCTTGGAAATACTCGCATCAGAAATTCTGGATATTAGGTTTGATCTTGAGTCTGTTACAGTTTCCCTTGCTGCCCGCGTTCTCATCATGCCAAATAATGGTCTTGGACCCGTCCCTGGGCTCGATACTGGGCTCGAGGATCGTCTTCGAGGCTTGATATTCACCAATCAAACACCGCAAAGCCAGTCACTTCGTTTTCCCATGGAGACAGTCGGTAGTGGAGGCAATCCGGCAAGACCAAGCAATCATGTCATGCATCAGGACCGTAATGCTCTCTTTGAACAATCACAACAATCGGCATTAGGTTCGGTTCGGGGAACAACGCAGCCACCCAAGGGTAGCAAAAGACGCCCGAACCAGGCTCAAAGACGTCAAATCAATCATGAAACAGCCATCTCCATGGCGTCGAATTGGACGCCACACCATACTTTACAACAATCTAACACACAACACAACAGATCTGTCTCTCACCCCTCCGGGTCATGGGAGGGAATGTATCCAACTGGCGCCTCTGGTGAGAGAAGACCACCGGGCTACTGGCCGGAGTTGAACGCACAAACCACGTCTTGGCGCAATAATACTGCCTCGCCGCTTCCAACACCAGCAGAAAGCCACACAAAAAATCCTCATTATTCGAACTGGCATTCTGGGCACTCTATGGCTCGCAGTCCCGCGAGAGGCTTCCCCACTCCTTCTACTTACCACGATCGACGACAGTTCATCAACCAAGGCGACGCTGTTCATGAGGCGGCTCTTCTGGATGGACTTTGCTACGAGGTCGTCAGGGACTCTGAGATAGACCGCCTCGAGATTGTCCAGAAAGAGAATTTTAGACAAAAGGTTGAGGTCATTTGCCAACGAGTCATCGCTGACTACGAGTTTCAGAACAACAACACGCCCGGCTTTCCAATGTCTTCCGTCGAGCTGAAGTGCTTTGGAAGCATGTCGTCGGGCTTCGCTACAAAATTCTCGGACATGGACCTCGGCCTTTTTTCCCCTTTTTCAAATATTCCACCTGACTCTGCCGGCTCTCCTATCCCCCGGTTGATAGAAAAGGCATTCTTGGAAGCTGGATATGGCGCACGCTTACTTAGCCGGACCAGGGTTCCAATCATCAAACTCTGCGAAGCCCCTTCTGAAGATCTACGTTGTGCGCTGCTGGCCGAACGTGCGAAGTGGGAGAGTGGTGTTGATTTGGATATGTCAGAAGGACTAGAGGACCGTGCCAAGGACCCGAATAACCAGCACGGTGTCGGAAACGACGTGAACGGATCAGATGTCGCGGTTGAGCCTCCAGCTTGTCCAAAATCACAGCTCACGGTAGACCAAGATCACAGCGGAGCTGATCGAACAGAACTGAAACAAAACGCCAATAGCTCCCTGACGGCATATTACGGCCTGGCCAAGAGAGTTCTCAGGAGAGCTGGCGGTCGCGACCTGACAGTGTCCAACCACCGTGACTTCACCAGCTCAGATTGGTTCATTCTGAACCATGTCTGTCGAGAGTTTGTGCAAGGATTGTATGATAACTTGCTCAGACAGAGGTTGGAGTCGCGGTTGTCCTTTTCATCCCTGAGCTCCGCAACTGGCTCTTTCAATAGATCACTTGCAGGAGTCTTCACACAAATCGAAGGTGAGCGACTTCTGCTAGACTGGGAACATTTTCTAGCCACAGATGCCCCTCGGAGCTCAACCGGCCGAATAAACCAAATCATAAGGAGCTGGGTTGAGGTACAAAACAAGTTACAATGCGGAGACGATCCTCTTGCCTACCACAAGGAACTTCAATCTGTCCTGGAGCGATTGAGAAGTCAACCTGAAATTCAGCTCATGCAATTGGCACAGGGCTCGAAAGAGACCCCTTCAGAGTATCACTCTAGGGCGTGCAACCTCGTACGCAAGCTCGGCGGGCCGGAACTCGGCGAATCCAACCCCACGGGGCAGCGATTCGTTCTAGCGTATATTTCGGGAATACAGGACGAAGCCATTCGCAATGTCATGGCCCAATCGAACGGGAACATCACTTTCGATGAACTCGGTCTGAAACACAAATGTCTGCAGCTTGCTCGTGAGCTCGAGGGAGCAGTCGGTCATGAACTTTATGACGAGGATGTAGCAGGAGATGTCGTCGAATACGTCCGACTGCTGAGAATGCCTGTTGCCGGAGTAAAGACATGCCAAAAGAAAACGGCATTTCGGATCCCAGTGACAAAGGAATTAGCACCGATACTCTCCAGGATTCGGCTGTTGACGGACCCTCGCAAACTGGCCATGAACCAAGCGCAAAACAAATTCAAAGATCCGTTGGAATTTCCACACAGTGGTGTCGGTGTTCAGTGTGACATCAATTTCTCCGCTCATCTGGCCCTGCAAAACACCAGGCTACTTCGTTGCTACTCACTCACCGATCCACGAGTTCGGCCAATGGTTCTATTCATAAAAAAATGGGCAAAAGTCCGCGGCATCAATTCTGGTTATCGCGGTACATTGAGCAGCTATGGATTCGTGCTAATGGTTCTTCACTTTCTCGTCAATGTGTCGAAACCGTTTGTATGTCCGAATCTCCAGCACTTAACATCTTCGGCAAGTGAAATGGGAGCGCATTCTACCTACCAAAGCGACGCAACTTTGCGCGGTTATAACGTGCAGTTCTGGCAGAACGAGCCCGAGATCAGCCGACTCGCGGCTGATCGTCAATTGACCTACAACACGGAGACCATAGGTCATCTAATCCGAGGTTTCTTTGAATACTTTGCTCAGAGTGGATCAATGAGCAACGGAATGGGCAAAGGATTTGATTGGGGTCGCGATGTGCTCAGTCTCCGAACACACGGAGGCCTCTTGACAAAAGAAGAAAAAGGATGGACGGGGGCCAAAACGGTCATTGAAGGTCATAACGCCACCCAGGGTCGCGATTCAACACAGAATGGGAAGTCCACGCGCGTGAAAGAAGTCAGACATCGATATCTATTTGCCATCGAGGATCCCTTTGAGCTGGACCACAATGTTGCTCGGACCGTCACACACAATGGTATCGTGGCAATACGGGATGAGTTCAGGAGAGCCTGGAGACTCATTCGAACGAGCAGCAGAGGCTGGAGCGAGGATCTGTTGAGCGACGTCACGAAAGCAGGGGATGACCCCGACTCGTTTGAAAAGCTTCTTGAAGAGATACATGGACCCAAAGAACTCTGGCAGCAGTTTTGAATGGCGTCCAGACGACGCTGACAGCCCCGGCATGCCAACTACATTGTAAAAGTCATGAAGCCATCCGTGAGATTGGCACATTATAGAGTATATATCGAGATAGGATAGTTCACATGCAAAAATTGTGTGTTATGCCAGCGGGATATCCGGAAGGCTACCCAGCAATATGAATTCCTCGAATGAGGCCTTCAGGCAATGAACAATGAGCTAAACATGTTGTTTTTATGCAGTGATTTGCCTTGCGACACCACGGGGCCAGTCGAGAAATATCCGTCAACCGCTCCAGTTTCTGTCGGGCAAACATGGGAGCCAGTGTGCGAGTCTCCTGTCCGAGCCGCAACAATGGTGTCGATTTCGCTTCCGAAGATTCCACTCTCACACAGGCTCTTCACTATGCGCAAAGAATCGTGAAATGTAGGGAAACATGCCACAGGTGTGAGTTCAGAGAGGATGGCGCAAACATCCCCAGTCTCGACAACGTCCTGTTTCAAGGGTTGTATTTCTACACAATTCAGGACCTGCTGCAATACTCGGAACGAGTATAGTATCCCTTGGACTTGCGCGTAGACATGAATGTCGGCCCACGAAGCATGAGGTCGGGTGTCGGTCGGGTTGAGATGTTGAGCCCTTTCGCGCAGTTTGAGCACCATTGGCTCTCTGTCTTGTCGTTGGGAATCCGACGCGTCGAGAGCAATTCCCAAGGCAATCCAAAACCGCAAATCATCACAACGGAAGAATGCCTTCAGTTTGGCGCTACACGACAGAACTTCTTTGATGCGATCCTTGACGAGACCCAATGACAACAGCCGTATCTGTCTCCCTGCAGACGAAAGGATCTGGACACGTCTGAATTCAAAAACACTGTGGTCTTTTTCAGAAACGATCGAACAGTCCACGATCGAATATGCTAATTGGCGAATACAAGTACTAGGATCCCACGCACTTTTGAGTGCTGGGCATTCCGTCAGTGACGGCAAAAACATCCTTATTTTTGGTGGAGCAGCCGACCCCGAGTTGCTAGACAGATGGAAATTCATGATCATCTCGGAAATCCTGGGGTCTGGAGAGTGAATCGACGGAAACTTGCATCTATCGCCCCCGAAAGGATGCAGCAACTCTGACGCAGTAAACTGCTCCCGGAAGTCAAGATAGGCGGCGGATTGTGATGGCGGTCTTGAGCTCTTGAGGATTACTTGTGAAAAGGTGGCTTGGGGAGACAGCTGGCGCTGATATGCCAGCTGGACAGCCTTCTCTGGGTATGCTAAGCCGATTTTTTCAAATATTTTTCTGGGAACAAAGCTTGTAAATATTATTCTGGAAATGGAATCCTCTCTTATGTCTCGAAAAAAGGCTACTCGGCCTTGCCCGAGGTCATGGACTAGCAAGTCGGAGTCTGATGTCATGACGGTGCCGCCATGCTTGCGAACATCCTCGGCACAGAAATAGTCAGCTTCGCCGGGCATAACCTTGGTAAGGCTCCGGTACTTTTCATGCTTGGTGAGAGCATCAATGATGGCAGGCACCATGAAGCAAGGATCGATCAACGTGTTTGAGCTTTTGACTCGGGAGTTGAAGAGATTTAAACTGGCTTCTCCGCAACCTTGAACAATATACGATGTGGGACAAGCCTGCCTGGTTGATTCATACAAGTTGTTCAGTTGGACATGGAGCCTGTTCGCCCTGGTCATGCGGATTTCGAGCTTCGATTCAGGAAGGTGCCCATCAAAGTATAGGGCTCTTCTGTTGGGAGAAAGTTAGATGCAGACAGGCACCAGGAACGCGTGCCGATGTTGCTTCGACTTACACGGATATGCCACTGAGGGCCAACCTATCGAGCCAGGATACGGCAACGTGGCCCAGATGACGATAGGAAGGCAGATCGACACCGTTGGCTCTGCATACGTTCAGGATATGGTAAGCTAGTGCAGGACCATCTACAGTAACGACGTCGTTGTCCAGTACATCCACATGCGCGAAGGGCAGAAGGCTCGAGTAAAGGCGAGAAATCCCCATCTGCGAAGAAAGATTAGACTCGGTTGAGGTTCACGTAATCGAGAGCGCTCGCACTGACGCGTCTGCCAACATTTTGATAAATAGACCCATCGACGCGGCATTCTATCCATCGCTGATTGATATGATCGCAAGGATACCGACCTACCTTTTTTTGCCAGTGGTTGAGCCAAGTGATGCCGCATGTACTTTATTTTTCTTTTTTCCGAGGTCAGTCAGTAAGTACACAACGTTCATCTGCCGGTGTGGGGCGGTGTTGTGTGTTGCGCAGGCAGTGTGCGCACTGTACGGGGACGGAGTGTGATTGAGGCGGGTGGCTGCAGATGACTGGTATTTCATACTGTATGCAGCCCACCCCAGCGACCCATTTAAAAATCAAAGCAGAAAAAATCCATGCACCCGCAAATTCTTCTCCTGTCTCAAACCATCAGGCGTTGTGCTGCTTCCACACAATGCGCAACACGCTGATTTTCGCCGGTAACTCGTGCCCGGTTCTCACCGGACAGATATGTGAGAACCTCGGCATGAGTCCCGCTGATGCGGAACTGACGCAATTTTCCAATGTGAGCTTCCCATAGCTCGTGCTTTTGTCAATGCAGTCCGTCAACCGCACACGCCGATGTCGGCTAACACGTCCAAGGGCGAGACGAGTGTGAGGATCTTGACCAGTGTACGAGAAAAGGATGTTTTCGTCGTTCAGTCTGGAAGTCCAAAGATCAACGACTCCATCATGGAGCTACTAATCATGATATCGGCTTGTAAAGGCGGTTCGGCGAACAAAATCACAGGTCTGTGCCGTTGTTACCCCCCCCCCCCCCCCCTCCGGAAGAAAAAAAAAAAAAAAAAAAAACCTTGGTGGAACGGTCTGGCTAACCTCAAATGCAGCCGTTTTGCCCTACTTTCCGTACAGCCGACAATCTAAGAAGAAAGCTCATAGAGGTGCCATAACTGCCAGAATGCTAGCAAATCTCCTCGGCGTTGCAGGAGTCAAGCATGTGATTACGGTTGACTTACACGCTTCCCAGATGCAAGGTTTCTTTCAATGTCCTGTTGACAACCTTCATGCCGAGCCCATCATAGCCAGGTGGATTCGTCGCAACGTCCCAAACTGGCGAGAGGCTGTCGTGGTGTCGAAGAATGCTGGAGGCACTAAGCGAGTGACATCTCTTGCCGATGCACTGAAGCTCAATTTTGGCATGGTCACTACGGACAGGAAACGTGGGACAAATATGACGGCAAGCATGATTATGAATCATTTGGATGGCGTCGAACGTCAACCTGAGCTCGAGACCTCGGGCTACGAAAAGCCTGTCGCGGTAGATGGCCAAAGCGCCGCGAAACCAGAGGCTGCAACTCCGAGAAGACGAAGCTTGGCAAAACCCGAAGAATCTCCTGTGCAGCAAGGAGAAGATCCGTTGCCGCCGCAGTCGCCGGAGGACACCACAGCCATTCCAGAGGGCGACGACGATGTCGATAGCTCTCAACAGGAGCCAGCTGTGGCTGCTGATCAAGATCAGCTTTACGATGACCGTCGGGCTCACGAGGTAATACACGGCCGCTTGCTCCATGGTCACCTCGTGGAAGACGACTATCCATCTCCAGTCTTGTCTGCGACAGGTACCAGTCTGCAGGAGGGCGATCCAATGACCATGTCCCATGCCTCTTCTTTTTTTGTTCCAGAAGGACAAGTCATGGGTGGAGGGGCAGATGCGTCGGCCAGTTCTGACGAAGAGGACAATGCGTTTCAAAGCACAAAAACCGAGCACATGATCACACTTGTGGGCAACGTCAGAAACCGCACTGTGTTCATCGTAGACGACATGATTGACAAACCTGGTTCATGGATTGCTGCCGCAGAGACTGTTGCCAAAAAAGGAGGCGCGAAGAGGGTATATTGCATCGCGACGCATGGCGTTTTCGGCGAAGACTGCTTGGAGCAACTTGAATCATGCGAGTGCATCGACACCATTCTCGTTACCAACAGCTTCCCAATCAACCAAGACCGAGCCAGGAACATCAACAAGCTTGTTGTCCTTGACCTGTCTTTCCTCCTTTCAGAGGCTATTCGGCGAAATCATTACGGCGAATCGATTTCGCCATTGTTTCAGCACACCGGAGACTGAGCATATCGCTAATCAATCTGGCTCACTCTTTTCTCGGATACAAGTGTACCTCGGGTCAGTGTACCGGAGCTGCAATTCGCTCACTCTCGCACTCGCTTTCGCCAGCACGGCGTCTCGGCACTGCCATGGATGGTGGTTTAGGTCATGTCGGTGACAAGTTGATTTGCTTGTGCGATTTCCCTTGCGAATCAAAAAGATACGGAGCGGGAAAGTCGACATCTCTACGATTTTTGCCTTAGAATCCTGACAAGATGGCCTTTTGTGGTCGCGGTGGCGGCGTAGATTGAAGTGACCGGTCAAGATGACTTGAACAAGTGAAAATGACCCAGCGGTGCCACCACTTGTGGTGGCAAGGATCCGATTCAGCCTAGAATGGATTCTTAACGGAACGCTGGTAGATGAGATTCCATCGTTTCTAGAAGGCTTCGAGCTCCAGCTCCGGTCGGTTTTTACCGCCCGGAGGATGGGCTTGAGGCAAGAGAAAGATTCGTACATGACAATGATAGCTCCAAGACGTAGCACAAATGAAACATTCCGGCAGATGCCGGCATTTTTGTCATCATCTGCTGTCAGCATCGATGACTTTTCTTTTTTTTTTTAATCTTCATCTATAAAATCGCCCAAGCCGAAACATACACCTCACACAATGCCCCCGTCAGATGTAATGATGAATAAAGTCCACTTGTCTCCATGTAATTTTACGTGGTACGTCTGTGCATGACGAGGGCAGAGGCCTTTTTTGTAGTAAAAAAAAAAAAAAGCATGGTCAGCTGCGTATACTACGTGTGCATTTAAACCGACCATCGACTCACCTGATGATTTGGGACGACCAATGTATCAGCGATGACAACATTCTCCCGCCGAGTTGTCGCGAAGACAACCACCTCCGCTATGTCATCTGGTGTAAGGGGCTCACAGCCACTTCATGCAGCCAGCCACGCTGTGGTCAGTACCCGTCACGTAACAAGGGGGATCCGGTGTTGGGCTCACGCGTAGACTGCATCGGCTTTGGCTTTATCACCATTGAATCTCACAAGCGAAAACTCCTGTGGATACTGGTTAGCAACGCTTCGGTAGTCAAGGGCGAAAGGGACTCTTTCATCAACGCCAGTGAGGCGTACCGTCTCGACTTGGCCAGGATCTACTTCAATGACTCTGATCCGCGTTGCAATGAGTTCTTTTCGCAAGCTCTCGGTGAAACTACGGACTGCGGCCTTGGTCGCACAGTATATGGAACCGCCCGGGTACGCTTCACGACCGGCTATCGATCCCACGTTGATTATGTCTCCATGGCCTCCATCTCCGCGGGCTTGAAAGACGGGCAGAATGGCCTGCGTCATGTTGATCAGCCCCGCAACATTGGTCGCAAACATGATGTTCATGTCGTCCTGCCTGATTTCAGGAGCACGCGCCACGCCCTTCACGAGGCCTCTTGCGATGGATGAAACATGTTAGCTGCCATGAACTCGAGGTAACATGTAAACTGGCGGCAGTCAGGGCAAAACACCACAGATATACGTCCGGCGTGCAGAGCAACTCACGCGTTGTTGACCAGTACATGTATGTCCTTCCATTCCGCAGGCAGATCTTGGACAAACGCGGAAACCTCTTCAGCGTTGGAGACGTCGAGCTTCACGGGAAGCACCTTGACGCCACCCCCAACCTCGCGGGCGATCTCAGATGCTATGTCGTTCAGAGCGTCTATCCGGCGAGCGGTCAGGATCAGGCGCAAGTCACCGGGACTCGTCCTTGCGAACTCAAAGGCAGTGGATCGCCCGATGCCAGAAGAGGCACCCGTGATGAGCACCGTCTTGCCCGCCAGTCGCTTGGATGCCATGGCACGTGGCTTGGTGGGATAACGAGAGCTGTCGAGATGGCCGAGACAGAGACGGCCTGTTGGCGAGAAAATCTGGCAGCACGGTTTTGAGATGGCTTTGGGCAGACGAGGTTGAATCCGCAGCATAATCAGAATCCGGGCGAGCACATGGAACGAACCCGGGCAAGCGCTGAGAGGAAGCTCACGTACTACGTAGTAGTATTTCAGTATTCACGTAGCCCTGCCCACTTCTCCCCCCAACCCCCCACCCCCCACCAAGACCAAGACCAAGACCACGACCCACTCGCGGTAATTCGCGGTACCTACTACACGAGGCAGGTACGTACTACCGAGCGGTTGCCTTCTCTTCGCGTTAACCTTGCTTACTAGTACCTTACTACTACTAGTACTCTACTACTACCTACTACTACTAAGTACTACCTTGGTACTCCTAGTAGCAACCTCGTGCCCAGTCTTGAACGTTCTCGTTTTGTCCATAGGAGGGGTTTTTTTTTTTTTGTTTGTTTGTTCATCAGCATAGCTGAGCAGTTTTACGCCGAGGGAAAGTGTTCCATGGTTCAGACTATGGTCCATAACCCCAATGGAAATGGCGCCCCAAACAACCTCAAGTCCAGTAGGCCCGTCTGAAAAAGAACGCAGATATGACCGCCAGCTACGTCTTTGGGCCGCCACCGGCCAGTCTGCCCTCGAGTCGGCCAACGTTCTTTTGGTCAACAGCGGTGGCGGCTCGATGGGGATCGAGACTCTGAAGAATCTGGTTTTGCCAGGTCTGATACTCGAGACACTCGGCCAAGCCCTGTGCGAAAAAGCTAACCAGGATCCATTCTAGGCATTGGAAGCTTTACCATCGCCGATGAGGCTCTCGTCCAGGACGCGGATCTTGGTGTGAACTTCTTCCTCGACGAGGCCTGCGTGGGGAAGTCACGAGCTCTCTGTTGTAGGGACCACCTGCTGGAGCTCAATCCCGACGTCAAGGGTGATTGGTTTCCCAAGGAAAATGTATGTCTTCATCTGTACGTTCGCGCGCCCCCAAGCGGATCTAACACGGCGGAAAGAGTGACTTCGACCTTGAGAAACTTTGGTCCTCTTCGAGACCCTTCACAGTAATTCTCTATGCCCTGCCTCTTGAATCCAAGCACATCGCCTCTCTCGAGTCATACTCGAGACAACACGACATCCCGCTTTTCGCAGCCCACACCGCGGGATTCTATGCCTACTTCACATTGCGCCTTCACTCGTCGCTCCCCATTGTGGACACGCACCCGGACGAGACATCGACGGTGGACCTCAGGCTTCTCAATCCATGGTCCGAACTCGCCGCATTCGCGAGTCGAATGGCTGAGGATATCGAACATCAAAATGACCAAGATCATGGCCATCTACCCCTCGTCGTCATCTTACTGTACTTTCTCGAGCAATGGAAACTGAGTCATGGTGGCGATGTGCCAAAAACCTACTCGGAGAAAATTGCCTTTCGGGCACTCGTAGCCAGGGGAGCCAGGACAAACAATTCCGAAGGAGGCGAGGAAAACTTTGACGAAGCTGTGTCGTCAGTGATGAAATACATCAACAATCCATCACTACCAGAATCTTTGAAGCACATATTCCAACACTCACGTAATCATGTACAGGTTGGTGCTTTTTTGATCCTATCCGCCACTCCTCACTCTTGTAACAGGGCAACTAACCAAACCCATGAAGGAAAATGGATGTGACAATTTCTGGATCATTGCGGAAGCCGTGCAGCGATTTTACCAAAAGCACAACCAGCTTCCCTTGCCTGGCGGCCTGCCAGACATGAAGGCGTTGTCCAATGTCTACATCGAGCTCCAATCTTTATACAAGTCCAAAGCGAAGCGGGACGTTGAAGAGGTTCGGGAAATCATCCGCACCATGCCCGGTGGCTCGGACATCCCGCTGGACGACATTGAGCTCTTCTGCAAGAATGCAAGATTTGTAAAGCTCCTGCAGGGTTCGCATAATGGGCCAAGCACCCGCGAAATCATACGTAAGTAGAATACGCCGCGTCAAACACGGTGGCCGAAGGTCGGAAGTGAAGGTCAGAAGAATATTGGCTCACAAGACTATATCACAACCCAGGGAAAGAATTAGCCAATGACGAAATGGCCGCGGCTGCCGGACCTGAGCTGCCATTGTCCTTGGTACCTATTTTCCTCGTGCTCCAGACGTCTGCCCTGGCCCCTCAAGCTAGTGCCGAACAGTTGGTCGAGCTCATTGACAATTTTGCACCGGAACTTCGAGGTAGCCAACGACTGCTGGAAGTGGCACAAGAGGTGTCCCGTTCGGGTGGCGCGGAACTGCACAACATTGCCGCCGCGATGGGGGGCATGGTAGCGCAAGAGATGATCAAAATCATCACGAGGCAATACATTCCTATTGAAAACATGTGCATTTTCGACGGTATTGAAAGTCGCTGTCAGGTGCTGAGAGTAGATCTCGGCAGTACTACTTTGACAGGAGGGGCCTAGGTAGTAGTTTGGCCAATAATAGTGGTTCAATACTATGATGATGATGATGATGATGATGCAATACTATGATCGATGATGATGATGGTGGTGGTGGCTTGTCTTGATTTGAGGCCTACTAATATGTCCTCACCATGAGTTGCACTTTTATGAACTTTGATTGTACAAGTATCCAAAGCCGGCCTAGTACTAGTTGCTCTTCGCAGCCGCATCCCTGGCGTCAATGTGGAAGAAACACATCAATTGATTGACACGGCGTTTTGTATGAAGCTTGATTCGACCATATCAAGTAATGAACTATAGGATATAGGATATGACGATTCAGCGAATTCTTCAGTGAGAGGGCAGCCGCTTTGGCCGAATCATCATTCGTGCCAGGGATATGAAATGGAGAGAAGAGAAATGTTTGATGTTTGCCCTTTTTTTTTTTGGAACGAAAGCGGGGCAGCTGCACAAATGCTAGGCCACCAACACGCAGAAAGTTTTTTTTTTTTTTTTTTTTTTTTTTTTTTTTTTTTTTTTTTTTTGTGCATCTCGAACAAGAAGTCACTCCGGGTTTTTTGGGTCCAATCCGAAAGGGAAAAAAAAAAAAAATACGAAAGATGGCCGATGCCAAGGACAAAGACAAGGACAAGGCAGGGTCGTCGTCTTGCGGGAGCTCCGACACCTCCGAGGAGAGCAACTGGCTCGATGTCGAGCCGGACGTGGAAACGGTGCAGGTTCTCTCGCTGCTGGACGGGCAGAGCTTCCCCACGCTCGGGGCGATGCTCGACCACTGCAAGGAGCGGCACGGCTTCGACCTCGTCGACAACATCCACAGGCTGCAGCTGGACTTCCTCGGGGCGGTGAAGCTCATCAACTTCGTGCGCGGCCGCGTCCGCGACAGGGCAGGTCTGCCGGGGGAGATCTCGCGCGAGGACATCGACGACGAGCGCTACCTGACCCCCGTTGTGGAAAACGACGCTGCCATCTTCTCCCTCGACGAGGTCCTGGACAAGGCGTCGGGCCGGGAACAGGAGCCGGATGCGGGAACCGGCGGCGCGACCACAACGCCCGTTGACGAGCTGCTCGGTCGGAACAGGGCTTTGGAGTCGGAGCTGGAGGCCGTGCGTGAGAAATTCGCAAACTACCGACTTGCCGTGGAGCAGACGCTGGATCGCAGATGGGGCAGTGCGGACGAGGACGTGACGAGCGAGCCTCGTGCGTCGAAGAAGCCGCGCGATAACTCTAACTACTACTTTGAGTCTTATGCTGCAAATGGTACGAATGTCTGTCCAAAAAAAAAAAAAAAAAAAAAAAAAAAAGAGAGAGAGAGAGAGAGACGAGATATACCACAAAAATGGTGGTGGTTTCTGGAAGAGGAAGAGAGAGAGAGAGAGAGGCTAAGCTCGAGTAGAAATCCACGAAACCATGCTCAAGGACGCTGTTCGGACTGATGCGTACAGAGACTTCATTTACGAGAACAAGCACTTGTTCAAAAACAAGGTCGTGCTCGACATTGGATGTGGCACAGGTACTTGAAAGCAATCAAGGGCAAAAACATCTGCTCCTCTTTTCTCGTCCGGCTGATGAATTTCGTACACAGGCATCTTGAGCATGTTCTGCGCCAAGGCGGGCGCCGCACAAGTCATCGCCGTGGACAGATCCGACATCCTCGACAAGGCACGAGAAAATGTCTTCAACAACGGCCTGTCAGACAAGATCACATGCGTCAAAGGGAGCATAGAGGAGGTTGTCTTGCCTGTCAAAGAGGTTGACATCATCGTCAGCGAGTGGATGGGCTACTGCCTGCTCTACGAGGCCATGCTCCCGAGTGTCCTCTTCGCCCGGGACAAGTACCTCAAGCCAGATGGCCTTTTGATCCCGAGCTCAGCCACCTTGTGGATTGCCCCCGTCAAGGACGACGACTACCTGTCCGAGTTTGTGACATACTGGCGCGACGTCTATGGCTTTGACATGAAGGCCATGATGAAAGGTATACATGACGAGGTGCATGTGCAGGCCAGGCCCAAGTCCTCCTTGTGCGGTGTGCCGTGTCCGTTCAAGGTCTTGGATCTATATACATGCAATCCTGAAGACTTGACCTTCACGGCTGAATGGAGCACCGAGGTCGACAAAGAGGTCGCATCTCTCGATGGCTTCCTCGTTTGGTTTGACAACTTCTTCTCACCCACCAGAATCGAACCAACCCCGCCGGCCTCAACGACTGCAGCAGCCTTCAACCTCTCCTCGCCAGGACACGTGGCCTTCACTACTGGCCCGGATGGCACAGAGACCCATTGGAAGCAAGGCCTTTTACTAATAAAGCCGGGGGGTTCCGCACAGGATGTACCGGAATCCCGTTGCATCAGTGGACAGGTTACCTTCTCCGCTCACTCGGATAACGCTCGAGCTCTTGTGCTTGGTGTCAGTTGGTCGACCAAAAATGGACAAAATGATCAGACGTGGGATCTCCAATAGATGCCTCAGACGAAACAAATAGAATAAAAGAATAAAAACGAAGTATCCAAAGAACCCACCATTCGGCATGTGTTATATTTCCAAACTGGCGCTGGATTGAATCAAAGCGTCCTGTCCTATAAATGAGGTACTCTCAACGCTTGGAGGGCCAAATTGACGATACTGAAGAAACCCTCGCCCAGCATGAAGCCCTTTGGAGAAGTGTCAGCGTCAGCGCATCCGTTGTCTGGGATGCAGTAGTGTTTTGTGATTCGTCATACCGATGCCAACATGATAAGTTGCGTGTTTGATCTTTTCAGAATTGTGGTCCAATACCAGCATCCAATGCCTCCCAGGGCTCGGGCCAGAGTGAAGGATGGCACATTGTACATTCCTGAGCGAGGTCAGCAGTGTGATTGCGGAAAGGGGCAAAAAAAAAAAAAAGAAAGAAAGAAAGACTCTTGCGAACCGACTGCTACTGCGATGCCTCCTGGAATACAAGATCGCCACCATTTTTCCACAGCAATTGTACGCATCAATGTCGTAGAGGCAAACAGGATGGCAGCTCCAACAGCCCACTCTCTCGCCATGTACGGCAACCCTTGGCCCGTAACTAATCTGGCTGTGAAAATCCAAACATACGCCGTGGGGACTTGAAAAAGGTCGCTCGGGATGGTATAAACGCTGAGGAAAAACCGTCAGCTCCCCAATGGAATTATTAGGACACTTGCAGAGGCTTCGGGGAAACAGAAACGCCAGGACTTACGATGTGTATATTCTGTAAATAAAGGCGCTCAAAACGGCTCCGGCTGTGGCACCGATCAGCTGTCCCCAGAACTGAGCGTTGGGGGCTGCACCAAGCAGGTGGCCAGTTTTGAGATCTTGCATGAGATCGCCAGCTTGCAATGCTCCCTGACCAAGAATCAATGCCATGCCTGGCAAAAAAAAAAAAAAAAAGGGGGGGGGGGGGGGGGGGGATTGTGTTGCGAGAGACTATATGGTTGACTTACAGCCTCGGACTGCGGACGACGTTAGTTAAACTCGACTTCCTGCAGCCTCTGTTTTCTCATCAAAAACGTCAAATGAAGACTGAGTGGTTCTGCTTACCACGGCGCCAGCAACGAGATTGATGAGAACACTCGATCTGTTTGATTGAGGAATGATGAGGGCAAAGAAGAGCTGGGCAAGCTTGCTGATCCCCGAGACGGGATTCAGGTCTGTCTCTCCGAGGGCCCGAACACCCATTACACTCAAGACCAAGGCCATGAGGACGGCAATGATGGTTGCAAACAGGGGAACGAGGTTCCCAAAGACAAAATGGGTGGTCCCTATACACAGGAGTATAGAAGTAAGCAGCCCAACAGTCACCAACTTACCACTCACCTGCTGGCCTGGCGGCGCATCCTCAGGAGTGTCATCATCTCCATCGTCATGAATGTTGCCATGGTTGTGGATGACGCCGACATGCGCGGTATCAGAATGCGTCGACGAGATATCATCATCTGCCGTGCGTAACAAGGAGTATCGATGAGAATGCTTCGGCAGGAAAAACCAGCCCAGCAGTCCTTTGTTTTCGATCCGGCGGCCAAGGTAGGCTTTGAATTCGAGCCACATGTGTGAACGAAAGAAGGGCCTCATCCCGACATATCCAAGGCTGACAACAGCATCAACCAACATGATGGCAAGAGACACCCAAACTATCCAGCCTTTACTTCCATTCTCCCAGTCATCGACTGCCCCAGGAGCCCACCCCTTGTGTTTTGCCAGAGGACTGAGAAATGCCCAGCCCACGATGGCTCCCAGGGTCATGTGTAATGTCGTCTCGGTGCCCATGATGACACCTTGGCCGACGTATGCCAAGCTGGGGTTGAGCGTCCAAAGCCATTTTTCAGCCGCGGCCATGCCGAAGACGGGTATGTTTCGGATGATTGGGAAGAAGTATGCAAGCACGGTGAAGATGCCTGATACTGCAAAACAAAGGACCAGAACGCGCATATTCGATGCCCAATCATGGGTATTCGTCGTCTCCGCACCTGCATCGCCCTCAGACTCATGACGGCCCGCACCATCCAACGGCCGGGAATCGAGTACATCAGCTCGCGGAACAAGGCTGGCAAACCCGCCTCGGGCCGCTCTGTCCATCTCTTCTGGCTTGGAGCTCTGCGACCCTTGGCCATGAAGCGCCGAGATGAGCACAGCAGTGCTGAAGCCACTCGGAAACTTGAGCCGTTCGCGAATGATGACCTGCTTCCGTCTGTTCACACACGCACATGCAAAAAAAAACACACAGCACACAAGACAAACACAAAACCACGAACGGCAGCATGAATAAGTCATCAGAAAGGAAGATTCTTCGGCACACGGAAAGGGAAAGGGTGGGCTTAGGTTTTCTTGCCGTTCTTACAGAGGCACCGCAAACACCACACCAAAATAACACAGTCCGAGCGACCAGACTATGAGTTGTATGGTACTCAATGAGACGGGTCCGTTCTCGTCAGGTTTGAGAAGGTACGTCATTGCCGGAATCTGGCCATGAAAAACAACGTCAGCTCACCGAAGGAGGGGGGGGGGGGGGGGGAACCAAGCACACGCAAGGGCGGTTGAAGCGCCAGACGGAGAAAGAACCTACCACACCGACGAAACCACACCCGAGCGGCATGACGGCCATGCCACAGGCCACACTCTGCAACAAGACGTTCTCGACGGGAGAGAATGGGAAGTTGAGGCACGGCCGCAGAGCTCTGAACATGCCATATCCCATGAGAGTCGCAGGCATTGACATGATGGACACCCAGCCGGTCTGCAGTCCAAAGTAAACATTGGCTGCGCAGATGATGCTTCCCACCACCAGCCCAGCCAACACGCTGCGCAGTGTGAAGCTCCTCCCCTGCACCGACGATGAGGGAGGCGACATGGCATGAAGCTCGGCTTGGACCTTTCGACTTTCTGTGGCGGTACCTGGTGGTGCCTAGGGATTTTTGCGAGGTTGACGAAAGATAAAAGAAGAAGACGATGCTTACAAATGTGTCTATCTGCCCTTGGTATGGGAGCCAGCCATGACTAAGCTGTAGCGACAGTCGCACCTTCTCACACTTGTCGTGGTTCGAATTCATGCATTCACCGGTAATTCGTTCAATTGTTTTTTGTTTGACGACATCTCTCTCGAGATAGACACAAAGTTAGCAGAGCGGCGTCTAGAAAATTTGCTGCCCAACGAACTATAGTCCAAAGCTATCTAGCAATGACGATGCGTCTGGCTCCGTGAAAGAACCACCCTCTGCTACTTGAGACAACGATGGCTTCATTGTGTTTTCAGAGTGCTCTAAATGCAAGCCACGCCTTGGCACCGACAGATCATCCACCACCAACGATTTTCTCCGTCTGAGGAGCTTCAACGGATTCACTTCTCCTCCGAACCCAGTGGTGGTAGGTTGTTGAAATTCCCAGTTGCGTACTACAGCATCGCATATGGGAGACGCAAGTTAGAAGAATGGTCTCGTAAAGTCTTTCTCAATTGTGGAATCGACAGAAAACAAGGGGAAGATTTTTTTTATTTTTTTTTTCAAAAAAAAAAAAAAAAAAAAAAAAAAAAAAAAAGAGGCAAGGACATATGGGCACGGTCATTTGAGGCATGTCCCCATATGATGGGCTTCGACAGAAAATATATATCAACTCACCAAGATCTAAGCCAAGAAGGTCGCAGCCCATACGATCGTAAAGTTTCGCACTGTGAAGCACAAACTCCCACTCGGTCTTGGGATTCACTTTGGACGCGCCGCGGAGCGTTTGGAGCGTTTTTGAACGCAATTGCGAATACAATACCACGAGGGCAGGGTCATCGGTCAGAAATATGCGCGACATGATGTCCGGAGAACACGGCGTCTCCAGCAGGGCATAGACAGGCGTCTGTTCGAGGTCATTCAGTCAACATCTTGCACCTTGCACCTGATCAGTTCTTGCCACCTTTGGTCCCCACACGTACAATGAGTGCCCTGACGGCCATGTCTTTGCGGCCGAGCATCCAAAATGCCCACGATGCGAGCCAGCGATTGCCCTCTCGAGCAGCTAGTGAGAGAACCTCGTCTTGAATGATTTTGCGTATCACCGGGCCTTCGTCGCCTTCGTAAACACGGCTGATGGCAATCGCTAGTTGCAAGTCTTTGAGATGCCGCAGGCAAACCTCCACCGCGTCTTCCAAGTGATCGGCGAGCAGGAAAAATGCCGCCGCGTAGACTGCACGAGGGTTAGTAGCCGTGAGCTTGGCACCAACTCTGCTTCTTTTGGGTCAATTGACTCACGAAAACGCCGTTTGCTCAACAGCGCATATGCGTTTTTCAACGCAGTCCTTTGCCACCTTGGGTCATCAAAGTCATTGGCAAGCAGCTTCTGGGTGGCCGTCTGCTCTTTGTTCCAGCTTGCAATCCGCCAAAGCCCTTGAAGCATTGTCTTCTTGCGCAGCGCAAGGTAGAACAAGCTACATTCGACGGGATCCTTCGGGTCGCTCTTGGTGTACTCATTCCTCGCGATCACCTCGAATTGTTTGCGCTACTCCCCGTCAGCGTCGTTCATCAACTTTCGTTCGGCCTTTTCCTCCTCAACATACCAAAGCCGTCACATCCGATAGCCACATAAAGACCCCATTTTCACGAGCTTGATCCCATCGCATCGAGCCGTGACTTTGCCTCGAAACAAAGTCCAAGAGTATATCTTGGCTGTTGGAATGAAACGCCCAGTTGATCTCTCGCCAAGAGAGCTGTATCTCGCTTGTACGGCCTTTGCGAAGTGCGTGTTGGCGAAAGAACAACATGAATCGAGCTCCATTCTCATCCATCGATCGTCGGTGGATTTCCACGGTAGCGGCACATTCAATCATGTCTGCAAGTTGTATCTGTTCATGCCCCGAGAGCTGAGGCAGGCGTACCTGGGTGAGCTTGTCATTTATAGCGGCAGCGATCCGTTCAGTGAAAATATCATCGTTCTCACTGGGGACACTGGGGGCAGCCGACCTCTGTACCGTGTTTTTCTCGACATCGAGAAGGACCTGGACGGCAACAATGAGCGAATTGCTTTGCGATATGCATGTAACGTAATTTTTTCGACTTACGCTAGGCAAGTAGAACCGTGATATATCGATTCCTAGGTAGTTGTCTACCGCGTCGCCGGGAACGATAAATTTCAATACTTTATGCAGCTCCAGCAATATACTCCTGGCGAGGTCCCATTTCCCCGCGAGGATGCATTGGCTGATGAATTGGGGGTGAAATACAGGGAGAGGTCCGTTGAACTTCTGCACTGCTTCAAAAAGGTCGCGCGGGAGATTCTTCTTGATGTGCGTCACACATGTGTCGGCTGGTTCCGCTCCGTCTATGCGTCGATCATTAATAATGAGCTGGTTGCCAGACCCAACGACCAAGTAACCATTGGCAAGCCAGGCAGAATCTCCAATGGGATGTGGCGTGAGTTCCCGGATGTTGATCTCGTGTATCGGCGCCCACGCAGGCCCCTTGTTGAGATAGTCAAACCTCATTTGAGAGAGCAGCACAACATGGTGCTGAAAGCCGACGGCTAGTATAGCTTGCGCGTCAGGTGTCGAAGTCCAATCGAGGTCCTGCACACTGTGCTGTCCCTTGTAATCCTGTTCGTATTCGAGACGCGAACCGCCAATGTCCCAAATCGTAAGTTGCGATCTTGTGGAATTGACCAGAGCAGCCTTCTTGAGCATACTGCCACTTGCCAGCGCAATCTCTCCGAGACCAGTCTCTGTAGAGGACGTCGACAACCATTCTACCTTGCGACCTTTCACATCCACACGAGCTGCCCAGAAGTCAACCTTTCCGCCGTGGGTATAGGATATGGCCACGTCTCGAGCAAACACGTCGAGAAACCCAGAAACGGCATGCAATGCCCCTGCCGGATCAACGGGAAGGACATATTTCAGTGTTTCCGCTGTCCCCAAGTCAAAGTGACAGAACACATTCAGTCCCGCAGTGTCGTCATGAGGCCCCGATCCGATATACTCCGGAACCTGTGCTTCCCAGACAATTCCCAGTCCATCTGATGTGACTGTTGCGATGTACGCGATTCGATAATCTCGTTGCTGGGGGCGAGGTAGCGCAATTAGGCACAAGGGTGTTCCTTCAGTGGTAAGCGAGCATCGAGCGAGTACACAAGCAGGATTATATCGACAGTCCCAAAGCACGACCGAATGATTGTGTAGCAAGATGACAAATCTGCCTTTGCGCAGCACACAGATCCGACGAACATCGCTCTCGGCAGGAATAGTGACATGCCGTCCAAGAATTTGGCCCTTCTCTCGACTTTGGCCTATCGCGTGTTGCCAGAGAATATATTCTCCGGTGTCGGTCCGTGATACGATAGCATGGCCACTGAAATTTCGAACAATCTTTTTCACAGATGCAGTGTGCCCCGTCCAGACGGTCTGCAGCTGCAGGCGCTGCTCGGTCATGAAGGGGTCCAACAAGTCAGCCACATCGGTCGTGAATACTCCAATCGTGCCATCGAGTGAATGAAAAATAAGTTGAAGCTCGCCAGTTGACCTATCGCAGTAGCTTTGGACTTGAATGTGACCACGTATAGCATCAGTCTCGTCTTTGATAAATGTACTGAAAGCGCCAAAGCGAGGCAAGCGAACCTGTGCAATGGTAGAAACTTGGATCTCGTCTTGCTCGTTGGCTCCAGTGTATTCCATAGCCCAGGCGGACAAGTTTCCGGTCTGGTCAATACTGACGCAAACGTCTTTTTTTTTATTGGCAACACTCATCAAATGTTCTAGGGCCGTGGCGCTGGTGCGATCACCATCATTTTTGCGAGTCTTTACGGCTCTTTCCATTGCTCTGGTGAAGTCCCCGCCGTCGACGATGAATGTGATGGGAGAAGAGGACTCGATATTTTTGGTCAAGGCGGCTTCCAACGTATTTACTCGTCCACCGAGTCGCCAGTGTTGCCCTTCGCTTGCGTCGGCGGGAATCCAAATATATATGAATCTGTCCAGACATGATGCGTACAGTATATTGTCCGCTATCGGAATTTTGTGATCGGATCTGCGCCATCTCACCGATACGACAACATCGGGGTGCCGAAGATGCGACACATCGAATCGCACTTCCTCGATTGCGTAAGTCAATCGGCGCCAGACCTTCACGATGCGATCATACAGCCCAATGGATGCGACAAAGGCAGAGTCGTGTGAGATGACGGCAGATTTGGCCGGGTTTGGGAGGTCTTTCTGCCATATACTGGAAACTTTCGCCCGTGTGGTGAACAGTGATATAGAGCCCGAGGCTACGGCGAGCTCCTCGGAGCCACCCCATGACAGAGAGCACGGTGTATGGAATGTCGGATCGGGAATGTCGAAAACTGCTTGTTGTGCCCACTGCGCTCATGTCAGCTCTGGTGTTTGATGCTGGCACGGCATGGAAACGCAGAGTCCTTACCTTGACACTGGCATCTTGCAAGGCCAAAGGACGGTATATGCGGACCTCCTTGGCCGTGCAGACGGCAATTTTCCCGGACGTTTCATTCAGGGCTATGGCATCGAGTGCTTGCTCGCTGTTGTCGTCGTAAACAGTTTGGATGACCTGATGGGATGCGCTGAGCACGGTAAACGAGCTACCGCTTATGTACGCCTGATGATACGTCGGGTTAGGTCTAACGACATCAGCTAGTTGGGGGTTGAAGTGGCTGTTGAATGATAGCTTGCATTATATTGGCGGCCGTCCCAGAAGCCAGTCGTGATTGCTTGAAGCCTTGCTCGGGGTTGACCAGGGAGGACGGCAATCATGCTCAAGGTGTTCGCTTTGCTGTGTCATTTCTCGTGGTGCTGATCAACAAATGCTAACCACTCAGCCCGAGCGTGTAGAATCATCCGAGGTTTAGATTAGAGGTCGACCTCACCGATGCCAAGGTTACAGACAGAGTGTACCTAATCCAAGTGTAGTCCAAAACGGTAAGGCGTAGTATACTAGTATTACGTAGTAGTAGTAGTAGTAGTAGTAGTAGTAGTAGTATAGAGTATCCGATTAGGTCTAAACTTCAATGCTACTAGCCAGTCTGAGTCACAGAGCGTAGTCGAGGCTGGAGTTTCACGTTGCGTTATCAAACTTTGTAATTCATTAATGGGAATTTCCTGGGTTTCAAGGCCAATAAAAATCGTAGTCAAGTAATTTCGAATTTTCGTACATAGTATAATATTCAACATAACCTACTACTACGTAGTAGTACTTTTATGAATCTAATCACTACTGCTCTTGGAAGTGGAATGTACACAATGGTTGCGTTCCCTGGCTGGCACCCTAGGCCAAAAGGTCATATGCACCTAATACGTACTACGTAGTAGTTAGTATGACCCCTGCCTCGAACCACTAAAGCCCACCGCCAAGTGTCTAGTTACCGTGTGTATGTAACGTTTCGGCAAGCTGTGACCGCTACTACGTACGCCAGTGGTCATAAGGCAATCAATCGCTCTTCGTACTAGCGGCAAACACTACAGTCTAGCAGTTGGCCAGATAAATCTGCCGTTCTTCGTGGAAAATTCACGACAAGAATAACAGAATAAAAGAAAGAAAAAAAAATGATATATAAGTAACTAAAGCACCTAGTCATAAAGCGCAAAACATCTCCCAAGCGCCTTCCTCTGAATTCTTAGGAAAATCCACTCAAAAGGGTGAGGTTGAAGTCCAAGTCGAAAATTCATGACGAAATTGGCCAGAACGAACAAGAATCTAGGCTACAAAAGGCATTAACATGGAGAAACCAACCCCCCCCCCCCCCTTCCCCCATTTTGCTATCGGCTCTTTCAACCCGACAACTTGAAATACAGAGGACGAAGACCCTGATTCCCTTAGATACTGACTGCAGAAGGAAAGGGTCCAGTTCTATCAGCAGTGGCGGCAGGTCTCCTCCATCGAACCAAAAGGAAGACAATGGCAAATCGCGACCCACTGACGGCCAAGGGCAGCGACAATTGTTCATAAACGGAAGTGAGTCATCACGGTCTTGAATCTAGGACAAGAGTCCCGTCGCTTGCAGCCCTGGTTCTCCAAAGTGTAGCAGCCGAGTCAGCACAGGACGACTTATCCATTTATTAGGTGCAGGTAAGCAGCCAAGACTTCAAAGCCGCCCGGTGCATCACCGCATGTAAACAGCCTGTAGAACAAAGTGCGGCAGTAACCACTAATCCTAATCCTGCTCATGAGAAGAATCGACGCGGACGGCATCCTTGTCCCGTGATCGAATTAAATTCACACGCCTGCTCATCTGCTCCTGCCTGACCGTCCGGCATCCGGCTTCTATCCCATCTGTTGTCCACAATGTCGGGGCCGCTTTTTGGTGTCGTCCCTGTTGGTCATCCGCTCATCACGGAACCTACGTCAACCCCGTTGCCAACGTCATTTCTGTACACGCTCCCGACTGTCAAGCCATTCTCTCACGTAATGGTATTCATGCTTCCCAACATCTCAATGCCAGAGGGCAGCGCCGCGGCCATTTACATCGGCACCGTCAAAGACGTCACTGCTGCGGTTCAGTCAGGAGAGTCACCCAGATTCAAATTCCTCGGAGGTGTCGGGGCTGGAAAGGACAGTGCTTTGTTCAAGATTGCTTCAAATCCGGCGCAATCCGATGGAGATGGCTTGGTACTCGGGATATCGGTCGAGTCTGCTGACTCAGTCGGCCAAAAGCTGCAAGAACTGGCGGCCGGAAAGACAAATACGCCGGCTACCAATCCTGATGGATCCCGGCTTGCGACAACAGCCCTAGCACAACGCATTATACAGAATGCCTTCAATTTCTTGGCGAGTTTTAGCGGATCGGCGGGCCCTGGGGGCATTGAGGTCGTTCCTCTCAAAGCCTTCGAGGAGTGGTGGCGGAAATTTGAGGCTCGGATTCGTGCCGACCCGAGCTTCCTTGATAGACAGAGAGACTGAAAATCGAGAAGCCATTGTCACCCATCACCATACATGCGATTCCCCCTTCAAGAAGTCACTACGCGAGCCTTTGTCCCACATATCTGTCATATACGTTGAGAAGATGCTGGCATACTGCAGCGGCTCTCTTGGTGAGCCACGTCGCCCCTGTCAATATTGTCGTCTCGTTCCATCGCCAACAGAGAGACCCGCATCTGCGTCGTACATCATAGACACTCACTGCTTTTCAAAGATGAATCACTGAACCTGTTGACGACTAACACGCTTATTTCATACTAGTAGATATGATCTCACAACGTGGTGTGGTGGAGCTGTTTGTGCATGTAGTTGTATACCCTAGTTAGTATGATCCTCAGCTCTCCGCCTCAAGGGGAATGAATGAATGTAGTGGTGAGGTAAGAAGAAAATGTACAAGAACGTCAAGGCCGGGAATTTTCAAGATATCTGCCGAGGAACAGGCCATAAGATGACAAACCGATTCGTACCGGTTCCAGACACGGGTCGGCTGCCAATCAAGTGTCCTGCAAAGGGGCCATAAACGGACTTTTCGAACGAGTCGGACTGCCTGCTGTACTCCTCCTTCCAGCATTCAAAATCTGCAAATTGGTCAAAAGACGATCCCGGCTTTCAGTTCGAACCACTAATCCGGCTCTGTCCATCATAGCGGTTGCATGGTCATGGTCTAGCCGAATGTTTACCTTCGTATTTGTTCCGCCAAAAGTTTTGTTGCCGCGGAATCCGTCCCCGCTGCCAGTACTGCTTACGTCGTCATTCGCGTCTAATTCATATTCGGACGTGTTGCCATCTTCCAGAACCCGTTCGTATTTTGTTGATCTACGACCAAAGACTCTGTGCATCAAGCCGTCTCCTCGTCTAGACTTGCGACCTGATTGACGTCGCCAGTGCGTGATGGTTCCAAAAACTGTACGTCTTCGACTGGGCTTTCGAAGAATGTACGCTGCAAATGTAACGAGCAGCACTAAACCTATAACGATGTAAACAGCTTGGGCGCCAGGAAACACGTTCTCGTCATCATCGTGGCCTTGCGTCTCAGACAAAGATTCTGCAGATAAAGGTGATGATCCTGCATGCTCGAAGTCGGGCGGTATCTCTGTTGCAACATTGCTGCCAAAGCCAACAGGTAGTTTCGATGTACTCGACGGTATTTGCCCGGCAGCGTAAAGAACCATTTTCCCCAGCGTCCAGCTCACTTCGACACCTCGGACCGTGTCGATAGGTTGAAATGGATCCAGATACGTTTGTTTGGTAACATCTTGCTTTGTTCCCGATATTGCCGTGATGTTGGATGGCGCTGTCGGCTCTAATCCTAATCGGGGAATTCCAATGCCTTCGTAAAGAATGTTGATCAGCCACGAAGCCTTGAAGCAAGCGTCTTGAGCGTCTTGTATCTTCTTCCCCGACTTTTTGTGTCGATCCGGGATTTCACTCTGTATGACCTTCCACTCTCGGCCACAAAAGTCCATCGCTTTATGCTGGAATGTGGCTAAATCGTACGCTTTCCCCTCTTTTCCGAAAACACCGTGAGTGGTATGCCAATATTCAGACACACCAAGAAAGTGATTGACTTCGAAATCAATAGCTGGGACGTGTTTACCATCCAGAAGACATGGATGATCCTTGCAAGGTTTATCCATTCCCAGAAGCGGATAAGTTTTCTTTAAACACTCATCGAAAATGCCGGTGCCTAGTAGAGTGTAGGCATCGCTGAGGATATTTCCAGAAGAAACTTGCTGGGCAGCCGGAATTCGAAGCCCCTTGGGAGTACAAGGATCGGGAATCTCCTTGACATCATCGCCATAACTCTCTATCAGCGTCTCAATGTAGCGTGACCGAGCTTTCTTGGCACCGAAGCCTAACCATGTTGCGCTGAATATCTTAAACTCGGACGAGGAACCGTCTAAATGCCGCAAGCGGATCAGTTTTAAATCGTTCGCGTGGCGCTCGGCTTCTGTTGTGTTTGGCGCGAAAGCAATCTGCGCTGAGGCGCCTCCCATGTCGAGAAAGCCATAGGTATGGTGTCCTTTCCCGTGAACATGTTCTTCGGGCCGATCGAGACCACCCAAAAGATAATTGGTAGCAATCCAACCATAAAGTCCTTCCGTTTCGCCAGAGATGACCTGAACTTGATCCTTGCAACTGGCAAGGTAGAATTTCGTGTTGGTTTTTAGATATGTACAAACATCCCGAAGAAGTGATATCTGTATAGATTTGGGGAGAAACCTGACGCCTGCTGTAGCCATCAAATAGATTGGCGTGTTGTTGATTTTGTGATTTGGTATCTCAGCAAGCGCCGCATCTATCAGTGGCTGAAGATGATGGCGACCAACCGAGGCGTTGTCGTCGGCAAACGTAGAAATGCCAGGATGTATTTTCTTGCTTTTCTTCAGCTTCACCTTTGGCAGTCTGCGTAAATCCACGGGGGATATATTTTTGCCAGCTGCTATCGGATGTTTCCATTTATAGACATAGATTCTGGTTCCAGACGAACCAGCGTCGAGGATGACTCCATATTGTGCTAATCCAACAAGCACCATTAGTGGTCACGTACTATCAAAAAGAGAAGTGCGGACACGAGAAAATATCAAGGTCTTTTCAGCTTACAATGTTCACCCATCAGATCATGGTTGGGTGGGAACTTGTACACGTTATCACGGCTTCCCACCGGTCAACTAAAACTTCGAGGCGCACAGGTTTCCTCAGATTGCCACGGAAGTCCAAAGCTGCAGGCGCATCACTCAGTAAGAGCGACTCCAAAGCTGAGAGCTCGACAGATATGAATTTCTATTTTTGTGTGGTGAGGCACGCTCTGGTTTATCTCAAATGATGCAGGACCGGAGACGCAATAACCGGAGACGCAATGACCGAAAAGAACGTAATGACGACGGATGGTTTGTTGTTCGAGATTGGTCAAGAGATAGGAACGTTTCGGGAGACGAGAAGCGGTTCGGTCAGGGACGATGAAATCTACTAGTAGGTAATAGGGACGATAGGTTTGGTGGACATTGAGCGAAGGAGATTGAAATGGTTCTTGATTTGAGCCACCATTTCAGGTACGTACTGCTACTGTACTAGGCAGTGCCTACTAGCTCTCACCAGTACTACTGCTAAGTAGTACTTCTACTTAGTACTACTAAGTACTAAGTACTAGTAGTAGTAGTATGTGGCATTGAGAAGTGGGGACTACAGATAGTACTGCTGTACTTAATAGTAGTAATCTCTGGCAGTTAGGTACTGCCTGCCTACCAACTGTCTACCAGTTAGTAGTAGTGTCTACGCGCGCCCTAGTAAATGAGTACCTACTAGTAGTACTACAGTAGTAGTGACATATGTCTCATCTATGCGAGGCTGCAGACTTTATCATTGCAAGCAATAAATGAGATATAAAAGGTACCAGATTATGAAAAGTATATTTAAAACTACTGCTGATTCTAAAATCAACAGACACTTGCACATACAAAAAAGGATATGTATACTACCGTTGTTCATGTTATGACCTTCATCATTTTCCTTGTTTCCAGAAATCCTTGACTTTGATTTTCCTATGTCCTTGATAGCGGCTGCGCGGGGAAATAATATATGGGGTTCTGACCAATGAAGGGAGAAGTACGTGCACAAGTTTTCCGACGGTTTTCCCACCTAAATTCGAGTCGAGGCAACTGGCCTGCTTACCAATGGCCAGCTAGAGCAAGCGCTATAACAGTCATATAACCAAGCATCATTAAAACGAAGTAACATTGAACAGTTAGAATGATGATGTATATAATCCAATATTTGAATGTCCTCAGTTTTGTTCGAAATAGCATGCCGTACATCAATCAAAGCTAGGTGTCTTTATATTATCGATAGCAGCTGATTTTCCATTGTGGTGACGCAAAATCCTGGTCGTCAGCTGATTAAGTCCAGCAAACACAGTCAAGGTTTTTTTTTTGTTAACACATTCTTCTCCCCAACATTGTAAAAAACTCCAACATCAATACTCTCTCCAAATATGAAATCGAATTTGAATCTGGTTGAGGATACGGACAAGTAAGTACCTCTCCGTATTCTTTTACCCATGCCCCTTCACATATTCCTGGGAGCTTGAGGTGGTGCCCAATCGTGACATGCCAGTCTAGTGGGCACTTACGCATATGAATCTGACACACGCAGGTTTCCGTATCCATGTGAACATGGGACCTCGGCTGTCAACTCTCTGGAAAATGGAATATACTCGCTAGTCTGGAAGGACGAGAAGGATGTTTATACAATTGGTTATATTCGTGAACGCGTTATAGCTGAACTAGAAAATGTTCCGGAATCCGTGCGCGGCCCAATGGAAATATGTCGCCGTACAAAGACCGTCTCGCTCTTCGCACTGGATACAGAACCGAAGCGAACTGCAAAAGCTGCAGATCTGGCTGCTTACTGGCGGTCGAATGACACTTTTCCACTTTTACGAGGTTGGAGAAATGAGCTCTGGCCTGTGTATGGGCGCAACGGCGATGTTCTTTTCAGCATGGAACGTGCTGCAATAGGATTGATTGGAAGCATGCAATACGGCGTTCACATGACAGCTTACGTCGAAGAGCCTTCTGCGCCAAATGGCATTTTAATCTGGGTTGCGAAGAGATCGGCGAACAAATCCACATATCCTGGCATGCTTGACAACACAGTTGCCGGTGGGTTGATGACTGGTGAAAACCCTCTCGAGTGCATCATCCGTGAGGCAGACGAAGAGGCCAGTTTCCCCCAGGATGTGGTGCGAGATAATGCTTGCGCTGTTGGTTCAGTTACCTACATCGCCGTCACTGATGAGAAAGGCGTGGGAGAAGCAGACCTCATCCATCCTGAGTGTCAATGGGTATATGACCTCAAGCTTCCGTCTCGAATTGTACCACAACCCAAAGATGGCGAGGTTGAAGAGTTCATATTATGCGATGTGGACAAAGTGAAGGAGGATCTTGCTAATGGCAAGTTCAAGAACAACTGTGCGGTAGTCATGCTGGATTTCTTTATACGTCACGGCATCCTGACCAGGCACAACGAGCCAAATTTCGATGCTATATACCAACGAATGCATCGTATATTGCCATTTCCCGGGCCACACCAAGAAATTAGCACCGGAAACGACCTAGAGTAGTGGGTATCATGATGTGACCCTAGGTAGATCAAGAAGACGAATACAAAGTTTCAACAATTTCTCGGATAATGATTCGTTTTTTGCGAAGCTTTGAGAGTTCGAACTTCCGAGTCCCGATAGGGCGCCTGTAGCACCAGTCATATTTGCCTGAAGAGTTCATGGGGGGCATCTGTTTGCATCTCATCTTTGAGAACTTCGCGAACGCTTCATTTTTTAATCAGAAGGTAAACGTTGTCGACTCGTAGGGGTGTAAGTTTTTTGACAGGCCCTTGCAGGGACATAAGTAGTCCGCCAAATGAGATATACACGTTTCTGCAGGTTTTCGAGTGTTGGATTAGTACATAGACGTTAGAATCAGACCTGTGGGCGGTTCGGCTAACGATGCCAAAGGTTTCAGTAGCATACATGGTATTGCCATCGTAGGTTTCTTCGAATTTATAAATCTTGCCGTAGCAAACATAATCGAAAAGATCAGCCAGTGTTGCAGGAGCATCGCCTGCTTTTCCAATATCTCGCCATCCTTTTTCCACTTCTTTGCTGCCGTCTGGCGACAGTGTTGTTGAGAGCACAACATGTAAGGAATCGGGCACTGCACAAGGGAACAGCTCAGTGTTGATATCGAGAATCATAACTGTGTGCGAGTCGGCTGAGGTACAGGAGATTCGTGCGACACGATCATATTTTGACTGGTCATAGTCCGTGATTGTAAAGCTTTCCTCGTAAAGAGTCGCATCGCTGCCGCCGCTAGACATAGTGATAAAGATCAGAAACCAAGGCCGACCTCTATGTTTATCCGTCACAAGTATGACCAGTGTATGAGAATTCGGCTGCAAAAGTTCGAAGTCGACCTGAAAATGGAGAAGTGGGAACTAGCAAATGTCGTCAGAGGAAGAGACAACGACATAAACAATTCGTTTTGTTTCGCTTTCGATATTGAAGTACAACTTATCTGCTCAGGTAGATAATTTTTGATGACAATTTCGAACTGGAGGGACCACCTTGGATGTTGCTATAAGCATATATTCCTCAATCGGGGTAGTCTGTCGAAAGTCCCACAATTGTAAATCCAGTGGTGGTATATTGTCATTAGTTGTTGCCTGTCGGGGCTCCTTCTCTGACGACACAACCATTGCAGCATCGTGAGCAACTTCACAAGCGAGGGTCAGAGGAATCAGCCCGGCTGATGTCGTTTCGAAAGCGAAATACGCTCATACGCGGTTCAGGGGTGCTACCTGCATCTCGGCCTGAGCGAGAAGCAGTTGAAGGCACTCGTCCATCTCCCCTGGACGGTCGGCTCACAACATCTACTGGTACCGCTTCGTTGGACCAAATTTTGGCCGGACATTCGGGTATGCCAATGGGAACTTCCTTATTGATTGAGGAATCGGGAACAACAGATTTTGGCGGAGTCATTTTGCGCTACTGTGCTGGAGAAGGCTTAGTTCAGGGTCATGATGTTCACGTCTTGGGTTTTGGAGATACGTGGCGCCGGGAAATACCAGGACTCCAAGAGGTCAAGGAAAAGGCAACTGTACAAGCGGCACCAGACGCGCAGAAAATGAAGATCGCATGGAGATATGACTTTTTAGAAAACCAGGCACCTACCAACGGTGAGGTCACCATGAAACATTTGAAGTAAACTAGAAGCTCATGGAAACAGATAAACAAGCATGTGAAGATGGCTCACCATTTTGTCACTCTTTCGATCTCACCAAGAAGTTGGACGCTCGCGATACTCGTGGACGACTAAGTACGTATCCATTTTTCGACATGCCAAAGCGCAGCTGTTCAGATATCTTCTCCGACTTTCTTCTACGCCTTCGATCAAAGTTGAATAGCTCGTCTTCCTGCGTTCATCGCGTCATTTTACCAAATCTACTATCACCAGCCTTGTATCCTGCAGAAGGATGTAAGCCTCAAGTTCTGCTGCGATTTTTGCATTATCTGCGGGGCTTATTGCGACAATTTCCTACTCGCATTATCATCTTGGCGACACTGCCCTCATCTCTTCATCCACGAACAAGAGGTCTTTGCAAATGGATCGAAATTCTATTCGATGGCGTCATCGAGCTTGTCTCGCTTCCCAGATCAGCAGGTGATGTCAATACCTCTAATAAGGAAGATATTCGGGCGCAAGGCTTGGTGCGTGTGCATACAATGCCGGTCTTTCACGAAAAAGGTGGCGGACTGAAGGGATGTTGGAAAAGAGAGGATATGTCTTTCAGACTTAGTGCCTCAAGTGGCATTGTTATAATCCCATTCAGTTTGCCCCCCGTTGAGCTCGAGGAGCATCCGCCTGCGTCTTCCAAGCCGCAAACACAGGATCTTGAGTTCTAGGAAATATGACTTTACTATGGTTAACTCTGAGACGAATTTCTGTTTCCGTGAGTGGACTGCGGACCTCAACCTTGATACATGCATATGACCCACAATAGCGCCGCTACACATATTTAATCTGAGAATTGCATCCCAAAACTCTTTTTCTCACCCACACGGTGCTTATTGCGTGAGCAAGAGCACCTCAAGGTTGAGTAAGTAACATCGATTTTTCTCTCCAGATTTCTACTGTTCCTTCATGATTATGCATATGAATATCTGTCAATCCACTGAAATGCATTGATGACAAATTCATTATTACGAAGACGACTTATGATTCAGGCGTCAATACACGAAAACTTGTCTTGGTTTTTGCGATGTTCAAAAGCTAATCATCTGCTACGAATCTAGAAACAATGTCAATGAACACATCGAGGACATCCGAACCAGTCAGAATTTCCCATATAGCAGGCCGGTACCTGGTTTTCGACCCCGACGCTGTGGCTCGTCTCAGACGCTGTGAGCATATTAACGGTACCCTTGTTGGTACAACGCCTCAACAGCCAACCCAAAATGTCTTTCTTGGTCTTCCAATAGAGTTGCGTCCGGAGGAAGTTCGCGTCCTAGTGGATGGGAACTCGGCGTATGTCCTCGATAGTGTGGATGCGCACAAAACTGCTTTGCGTTCTGACAGAAGCGCTACGGAGCGCAAGTGCTACGTCGCTTCTTTGCGAAACAGCAAGCAAGTCGCTCATTATACATGGTCCCAAAGAATTGCCTCGCGGGCGACGGAGCGGTCCACACATCGTACACTAAATACTGAGGATGTGAATGGCCTCGATTCGAATCGGATTGATGAATCGCACGTTCTGACCTCTGACTCCCACGTTGTGCAGCGTAACAAGCCAAATATGAACGTAAGGGCTCTAGCTCTCACGCCGGTTTCCAGTGCAACACTAGTCGCCTCGGCCACTGTCCCGCAAGCCGCCTTGACGGCTGCCAATCCAACATTGTGTGGTCTTCTTCAGTCCCGGGGATATTACACGACGCCTGGCCTGCGATTTGGATGTAGATATAGTGTTTACCCCGGTGATCCACTCCGCTTTCATGCTCACTTCATGGCTAATGAGTATCAATGGGATGAACAAATCCCTATGCTGGATATCGTTGGAGGGGGGCGACTAGCTACAGCCGTGAAGAAGGCTTTCTTGATTGGCGGATGTGATGGCTCTGGCACTTCGGACACAGACACTCTTCGAACGTTCAGCATCGAGTGGGCAGCGATGTGACCAATTCAATGCACAGAGCTATACTACGTCTCACGGGAGACGTGGGATGTTTTACAATAGAACGCTTGTTCCGCCACAACTGTAACCACCTGTGTCGACGCCATTCTCGTGTTTTATTCATCCCCCCTCCCTCTTTTCCATACTTCAATGAGCGATCGATCGTTAGGGTACGAAAACACGACTGAAACTGAGCACCTCTCTGCGACAACATACACATTTATCAAAATTGTTCATAGCCAACGAAACCCGGCAGTCGTCGCAAAGACTCAGGCAACGGCAAGGCCAAACGATGATGGTTCGGGGTGACGTGTGGCAAACGACACACGGTAAACTTAGGCTGTCGTCACTTCCCGTCACGACGCCTAGATTGGGTTGCGCTTCGAGCACCTTAGTCGATCGTAGACGACGTCTAGACAGGATCATCTGCTCCAATACTTGTTCCTCATCATGAACTCTCAGCCTTGAGCTTCGGTCCGATGAATTATCCACTTTGTGATTAGTGAAGCTGGGATGTAGTATGCGACTGCGACGAACTTGTTCATGGCGCCGAAAAGCAGATCTTGTCATGATGTTTTCGCTCTGTAGGTGAGCAGATAGTGCTTCTGCCTCTTCGCGTTCTTCGAGAGTGACTGGGCGCAGCAGCTTGGCGAGATGTTCGATGTCCCAGATCGAGTCGGCGACAAGACCGCCCTCGCGACCCAAGACAGTCGATGTCCTTTTCAGATTCATGAGGTGATCATCTTGCGAGGTCGTCCTTCCACACGATCCATCATGTGTTTCGGTGGATGATGTGGATAGAACACTTGTGGTATCCCATATGTCGCTGCCATCATTTGGTATATAATCACCACTCATGTCGCTGACTCCCCACCAGCCACCGGATGCCCAGTAATTGTACAGTTCGGTATCCAGACTAGCCTCGTCTTGAGTGCCATATTCTCGTCTGAACTCATTCTCGACATCGATTCCTTCGCTGCGAGGGATAAGGCCTTCATCCAGTGAACAGGATGTGTTTTGATTCAGTGTTTCAGGGTTCGTCTCTCTTGCAGCCCCATCCCCAGCTCCGGATTTCCGGCTGCCCGCCAGCCATAGAAGACATGCAGGCTGAGTGCGAACCCGAAGCCGCCCCAGGAACCATAAGAGTGACAAGGCGCCAACGCGAGCGAACAGCCGGCCGATGTTAAGCAGATATTCTATCGCCCTCAGCCATGTCGAACTTCTCTCTGTGACGCCGGCGGTCACCCTGCCACCTCTACCATTGCGGCCCTTGGTAACTTTCTGTGCAGCTCGTTCTCGACCAAATCCACTAGTGCCCGGTTTTTCTCCTTCCTTCACTGGAATCAATCCAATTGTTCCAATGCGATCATTTGAAAACGTCATTCTGACGGCCTGGCTTCGAAACTGCTCTGCCTCCCGCAAACGTGCTTCCTCCAGCCACGTGTGCTGTCGTATATTAACGCTTTGCTCTTCATTTAGATATACAGCTTCGCTTGCCATTGTAATGGCGGCGAACCCTGTTCGTAGTAGTGCCGTATAGAAGTCCATGTCTCGCGTGATCCGGATTGCCGCAAGAGACAAATTGGCCTGCATGTTGTCATGCGCGTTTGCCAACCTCTGCCTCCAATTCAAATCAAACGAGCCAGCGGTAGTGGTTGAAGCAGAAAGCAGGAGTGCCAATCCGTAGATCATAAAGCATGCTATGATTCCCAATAATACTAGGGCGTGGGGGACAAAGCCAATGATGCACACAGTCGGAAATCGAAGTAAACTTTGCGGTAAAGGGTTTCCGAATTCGAAATCAAGAGCGCTCCAGACAATAGTTCCCATAAAGCAGAGGCCCCATAGTCCAGTGTTAGCCAGTCGGTACTTGGACTGTGCATCCAGAACGCCTAGAGTATGGCTGGAGAGATGTGTCATTGAGGATAGAAATGCGATAAGAAGGACCTCTGGTGTAGTGTTGATCCTGCTCAGAATTGCTGTTCGTGAAATTGCAACGGAGGCCCCTAGAGCTCCTCGGGATTGGTAGTGGCCGGTCAACAAGGTCCAGCCAAGTTGATTATTGGCTGCTGCGTCGGCCTCTGCAAAGGCAAGTGACTGTTCGAGCAACGTCAAGCCGGTTTCAGCCGATATTGAACGGCCTTGCATGGCACAGGACAGTGTCTCTACAAAATGACTGAGACAAAATACACCGAACAATGGCCATAGCACGGACAAGGATCCATGAAGTTCGTTTATGTTACGTCTATTAGGGTGTGGTATCATATCGATTGCTTCGCACGACTGTCTATCGGAGGCGCCGAGAAGCAATAACGAGCTCAGCTTGTTGAGAAATGTATTGGGATATGCAGAGGCGAATTCCGAGGATTTGCTTCGGTCCAACCAGCGTAATTCGTTAAAATCTGGTGACGTCTGACACTGTATGGAGCGAAGAACACGGATTGACTGATAGGAGAGAAGAACGAGTGGTAGAAGTCGAAGACAGAGCCGTATGTACCAGCGGAAACGCAACCTTCTCCTGGTTGCTGCGAATATATACGTTCGGTTCAAAAGGATCGCTATCGCAATAGATGATATAGCCCATTTGCTTGTTGCATAACTGAAAACGCTGCCGAATCCCTTGGTTCCATCAGTGTACAGAGGGTTAGCCTCATTGCCGGGATTGGCTTGATGGCCTGAGTCGCCAAATTGTATTATATCGGAAATGCCAAAACTCGGTTCAAGTATATTGTATATACTGTCTTGACGTGCTTGTGAAAGGCCACTGTGAGGAGCGGGTGCTGCAGCATGCTCGTGCGACTCCATCGAATCCGAGACTGCCAGGTAAGATCCAAGTTTGTTGAGTATCCGAGGTCCAGCCAGTACCATTTCCTCTATGAACGGAGCATGGCGAGTGGCATTAAAAACCCAAGCTGTGATGTTATGCCAACTCGAGGCCGCGACCGTTTGAAAGCTAGAGGGGGGCTGAGAATAAGGACCAGAATCAGTTGAGCTCGACGCGAATTCCATCTTGCTCACGGCGTTCACCTTGGCTAGGCAGCTCGTGATGGGGGGGGGATGAGGAAAAACACATGCCGATAGACGCGAGGATTGAGAGTTTAACTGCTTTTTCTTTTTTTCCACATCAATCGGCGCCTGCCGATCGTACGTCAACTTTATGCCGCCCACCTACAACAGGTGTTACGGAAGTGCTCAGTCTTGACGTGCAACAGTCCCATAGCAGTACACTCATTTCGATTTTGTCTCTGAAACACTATATTTTATGCTGACTTGGTTTTATCCCGATATTAAACTGACAGATAATAAATCAGGCACTATGATAGCCCTTTGTTAACACTATTTTGTTTCTCTACATTAGGCTCTACATCCAAAAACATAACTACTACGTATGATACTAATTTAGAGCCCTACTATAGGGTAACTTTAATAGCCCTATCCACAAGCCTTAATGATGTCAGTCAGCATATACGCACGCCCAGAGTATAGCGCTAATTAGGTATCCTTTGAGTGATACGGTACATGAAACGAAGCTTCGCTTATAACAGATTTTTTTTAAATATTGGCAAAATAAGAAACCATTTTATACTGTATAAGCATATTGTACTGTACAAGGGTCCGCGGCGGTCCGGCGCACGTGACGCAGAACCCACGCGAAAGTGAAAGAAGTGAACTTAGATGATGGCTGGAAGGTCTGGTCTGGCTGTAGGCACACCGCTACAACACTGAGAGCCAAGGAGCGGGCATATAACAGATAGCTCTTAAACATACCAAGAATGTTTAGGATAAGAGGAGGGAACCCTGTAATTTAACGGTTAGCACTTAAAATGCCAACTAATATAGCATTGCACTATTTAGAAGCTTGGCTTAAAGTAGAAAGATGATTACAAAGTTCAAAGCTAGATGTAATTAATATGCTCTTATTTATAACAGCTTAGCCTGTGCGTAAACAATGTTGTGTCTGAGATATATACTAGCAGTTAAATACATCAATGCTATTATGGATTAATCGTAAGCTTTAGTCGGTTTGCACTATTGACTATTGCCATACCTATTGCTTCTGCCTCCCCATCAACAACTTAACACCTATACCGAACCCACTTGCATCAGCCAAGCTCTCTGGCAGGAGCCCGACTTGGGGGAAGTTGTCAATACCGGCTCCCTTACTTGTTCAATGGCGCAGATCAGCTCGACACCATGTTTTCCATTGCGACAACACCAGCCAAACAATCCGCTGGTGAAACCATAACAGTGCTTAGCGGGCGACTCAGCTCTGCAGTTTTGCTAGAGGACCGACGAGCCGCAATATTAGGCCTACGAAGCTTTGCTAAAGATTATCCTGCCTCGGTTGCCTCTGGTGCACTACGACATCTCATCGGAGGCCTGACCAAGGATGGCGACGATATCGATACCGTGAAAGTAATTCTGGAAACACTTTTGTTGTTATTCAATCCCAGTGAGAAAAGCCTTGAGGCTTCAGACGAGGTGTTGCTCTGGCTTGCAGACGAGTTCACACAGCGTCAAGAGAACATTACACTGCTACTGGATTTTGTGGAATCGAGCGACTTCTACTCCCGTCTCTACGCATTGCAGCTGCTTTCAGCTATTTTGTCCGCACGCACCGAACGAACCGAAGAGTGCATATTCACCGCGCCGTTGGGAATCAGCAGGCTCGTTGCCACACTCGGAGATAAGAGGGAGGCGGTACGAGACGAATGCATTTCTCTGCTGATTTCTCTCACACCAACCTCAAGAGAACTTCAAAAGCTAGTCGCATTCGAAAATGCATTCGAAAAGATTTTTGCGATTATGGTCACAGACGGATCACTCTCAGATGGCGGCCGGACTGTGGAGGATTGCCTCATTCTCCTGGCAAATCTTCTGCGCAGAAATGCTTCCAATCAGTCGCTTTTCCGAGAGTCAGGATGCATGACGAGTTTAGCTAGCTTATTGGATGGCTTGTTAAAGTCGCAATACTCAGGTGAAGATGTTGCAGTATGGGCCCAGACGCAGCGCGAACGGAACATCTATGCATTTCTTGCAGTTCTCCGTCTCTTTGTCATTCCTGGCTCGGCAGGCGTGTCCATGAATCAAGAGGCATTTTGGAAACATGGCTTGGTTTATAACACTCTCCAGCTAGCCTTTTCTCGCACAGAGGGACTAATCGCGATCAAAGCCGAGGTGAGAGAATATTGCCGAGTCTGTGGATTAGAAGACAAAAAGAACTTACGCGTATAGGCCCTGACCACTTGCGGTGATATGATTCGAAGCTCTAAGTTGCTGCAAGAAAGCTTTGCCCAATTAATGGTGCCAGCACCGCTCGGTCCAGATGATACCACAGAGAACATTCAGGTCGAACCCCCAGAAACGACTTATGTCATAGACGGCTTGCTAGATTTGACACTCAACTCAAGTGGTCCTCAAGTCTTCGATCTGCGGTATTCTGCATGCGAATGTCTTGAGGCCTATCTCTCGAACCATTTTGAGGTCAGACTCCACTTCCTGTCGCGAGCCATTGATGGATATGCGTCTGGTGCCGACGAATCTGCGAATATCTTGGCCGTATTATTGCGACCAGATCCAAGCAAACTCGCTCGCGACCCATACCGCACGTGGTTTGCATCTGTGATAGCTTTCCATCTGCTGCACGAAAACCCCACTGCAAAAACAGCTCTACTCGGTGTCACCGAAGGCGATGCATCAAAAGATGAAGAGGTTGTTTCAAGCATCCAGACAATTACGGCTCATCTTATTTCTGGTATTTCTCGCGGGGATGACCCGAGAATTCTAGTGGGTTATTTGATGCTTCTTCTGGGTTGGACTTTTGAGGACTTTGATGCCGTGAATGATGTTCTAGCCGAGGGAAGCAACGTGCAGAGCTTGATCCAAGCCATCTTACAGCCATCTGTTCCAGGAGGGGACATTGTTCAAGGTCTTTGCGCGTTGCTCCTAGGTGTAGCGTACGAATTTTCGACTAAAGATTCACCCCTTTCCCGATCAGATTTGCACTCCATTCTTGTGGAGAGGATAGATCGAGAGCGATATTTAGACTGCTTGAATCGTCTTCGAATTCATCCTCTTATAAGAGATTTCGAGGTGACTCCACAAAAGTCTCGTCCCTCCAGTGGCAATACTCTTCCAGATGTCTTTTTCGATGCAGCTTTTGTTAATTTTGTCAAAGACAACTACAGTCGAATTGGAAGATCTATTGACAGAAAACCAGAGTTCGAAATTTCCGTTGTCACCAACGGCGTTCAAAAAGGCGTATCGCGAGAGCTCGTGGACTCCCTGAGGAGTGAAGTCGAGGATAAACAACGTGCTTTGGTCGAAATGCAGGAAAAGACATCTTCTCTCGAGGACACATTTCGCCAACGCGAGGCAAATCACCAACGTTCTGTAGATGGACTCACGACAGAGCTAGCCGAACTGAAGACGGCACTCCGTGAAGCCGAAAAAGTCCACGACGAACGCATTCGGTACGTCTCAAAATATATATGCTAGACCTTCTGCTCATGGGTATTGTTAGGGAAATGCTTCAAGAGCAGACTGCAAAAGAAGCAGAACAGCAGCGTCATGCTGTGTTAGCGCAGGCCCAATTTGCTTCAAGAGAATCAAAGCTTCAGAACGATTTACTTCAAGCACAAAAAGCCGCTGCGTCAGAAATCGAGCGAGTGCAATTAAGGGCAGAGGCAGAGGTAGCAGATCTCAAAGCGTCAATCAATCGTTTGCAGGTCGACCTGATGAAAGTGAGTCTTGTGTTGAGGGTTTGTGAGAGATAATCTTAACCAGTAAACTCTTTAGGCCAGCCGAAACAGAACGTCGGAAATCCAAAGTCTTCAGGATCAGAACGAAAGACTGTTAGCGGCAGAAACCGATAAGAGGAAAGAAGCCGAAGCACGAATTGGAAATCTTGAGGAACAGCTTCAAAAGATGACAGCCGAGGCTGATAATATACATGAGAAGGCAATGATGGTGAGCAAAAAGTCGATTTTGCATATGATAGTTATCGAGTTCGAAGCAAAAGCTCATCTATATAGGCCGAGACAAAACTGTCCCACGAAGTGGCGGCAAAGAAGACTGCACAAGCGGAACTTGATGATCTTCTAATGGTCTTTGGAGACCTGGAAGAAAAGGTCGCTAAATACAAAGTAAGCCCCCCCCCCCCCATACCTCACTCATGACACGACGAATCCTGGTTGCCTGACTCAATTTTCTACGTAGGTACGCCTTCGAGAACTCGGCGAGGATGTGTCGGATGGGGAAGATGATGAAAATGATGAGGATGAAGGGGAAACATGACGGTAGTTGCTGAGCATGACTGCGACTATCTGGATTTATGCGGAGACATACGATTGCGAAGACGGTTCCCTTGGAGTCAGTGAGGTAGCGTGAATATTGATTGACGAAGTACAAAGGGTTACACAGCGCATGGTCAATAATAGAAAAAGAAAACGGTAGAAGTAATGGATTACATCTGCTTAGCATTGGTTTTGATACTTACTAGTACCCACTACTTACACTAATGGCTATGACCTGTAGCTGCCAAGGTTGGAATCCGCAGCAGAATAGCTATTACCTACACTAGCAGAAGCAAAATTATAACTGGAAGACGTCTTTGGGTAAAAACAACACTTCCCACATTCCCTCTTCAAAAGACATATATTGTTACGGTCCCAAGGGAAACCTTCGCATATAGGAGAGTTTCTACCACCAGTGGAAACCGCCATATGAAGGGGTGCCTATGGTATAGTGCTTCAAAAAAAAGAAGGTCACCGGTTTGAAACCTCCCGATAGAAGCACCATGATGAAGGAGTACAAACATAGATAATCGGTAATCACAAGCCGAGTGCTCGCTTCTTGTGCGTGTGTTCGTTTACATAAGCGGTCGGTGGCTTGAGCATCGATCAGTTTTTAGTGTCTCTTCTCAGACCCACTAATGTATTCCTGGGCGACTGGTCGACTTACTAAACAGAAATCTCCATCGCAGCTATCATGTCGACGTTAATTGCATAACCAAACCATCCCGAGAAATTCATAACGAACTTACTGCTGCGGCTTCCAAGGCTTTCTCCAAACATGATTATACAAATTCAATTCTAAGGTACCGCCGAAGTCATTTACGCTTCGATTATGCACCAAGTGCAAACTGCAAAATCGACATGGCTCTTGAGATCGTGGGTCGCGCGAGATTAGATCTCCAGAATGTGGTTAGTATCTTCTTCTTTCCTCCAAAACACGTCGACGGTGGCATCGTCTGTGTCGCTGACAAACCGTTCGCAAGTCAAACGAGGATTTCATATACGAACAAGATGTGTTGCGAGACCCCGTAAGCGTCAAGCCCTGGCTGGTATACATCGAGTTCAAATGCCGCCATGGCAATATTTCGGAACAGAACATGGTCATGGCCCGCGCTTGCGCCCAATTGCCTCGTTCATACAAGCTTTGGAAGAAGGTATACTTATTTTGTACCACTACTTGAAGACATAGACTGATAATCGCAGTTTCTGTCCTTCCGAACTGCCCACGTCACGAAATTGAACCCCGCTACTTTCGCTTCCGAGTATCATAAGGTCAACGCTTTGTTTGAAAGAGCACTTATACTCCTTAACAAGATGCCGAAGATATGGGATCTGTATCTCAGATTTCTCACGAAGCAGCCAACCATTACACTCGTTCGACGAACATTTGACCGCGCACTGAGGGCGTTACCCGTTACCCAACACCGCCGGATATGGACACTGTTCTTATCGTTCGCAAACGCATCATCAGGAGAGACTGCCGTCAAGGTCTGGCGACGCTATGTTCAGGTTCATCCTGAGAAGGCGGAAGATTTTATTGAGTTATTGACTCAGACTGGCGCATACACCGAGGCCGCACAATGCTACATGAATGTACTCAACAATGTCCGGTTCGCAAGTCTGCGTGGAAAGGGCCATTATGAGCTTTGGAGTGAGATGGTCGATTTGCTCGTCGGTCACGCCTTGGAAATCGATACGAGTAACGAGAGTGGCATAGAAGTGGAAAAGATTATCAGAAGCGGAATAAGCCGATATCCTGACCAGAGAGGAAAGCTCTGGACAGGCCTTGCTACGTTTTGGATACGACGAGGGAGCTTCGATAAAGCCCGAGACGCATTCGAGGAAGGAATCACGACAGTCATGACAGTCAGAGACTTTGCCCTTATATTCGATTCTTACACGGAGTTCGAAGAGTCAGTCATCAAGTCTCTGATGGATCGTGTCACTCATGAGGCTGGTGCCGCTGTTGGGGAGGGCGATGCAGACTTCGAATGGGATGTCCGTATGATGCGTTTCGAACATTTAATGGACCGCCGCCCTTTTCTGGTGAACGATGTATTACTCCGCCAAAACCCAAATCTCGTTTCGGAGTGGGAGAAACGGGTTGCATTGTGGAGTGATAACAAAGAAGAAGTCGTCAAGACGTATTCGGATGCTATTTCTGCCATTCACCCGAAACATGCTGTTGGCTCATTCCACACTCTGTGGGCTAATTATGCTCGTTTCTATGAACAAGGCGGCGATTTGAGAAACGCCCGCATCATCATGGAAAAAGCGACCAAAGTCCCGTATAAGTCTGTTGCTGAACTGGCTGACATGTGGATCGAATGGGCCGAACTGGAGTTGCGCAATGAAAACTTCAATGAAGCAGTTCGAATCATGGCGAAAGCTGTCCAAGCGCCGAAAAGATCGACCGTGGATTACTTTGACGACACATTGACACCGCAGGCGAGAGTGCACAAAAGCTGGAAGCTCTGGAGTTTTTATGTCGATCTTGTGGAGAGTGTCGGTACTCTGACAGAGGTGAAGAAGGTCTACGAACGGATTTTCGAGCTTCGAATTGCAACACCGCAGACAGTTGTGAATTACGCCAACCTTTTGGAAGAAAACAAATATTACGAGGAGTCGTTCAAGGTCTACGAAAGAGGGCTGGATCTGTTCAGTTATCCTGTGGCTTTTGAGCTGTGGAATCTCTACCTTACAAAGGCTGTGGATCGCAAAATCGGCATCGAACGATTGCGAGACCTATTCGAGCAAGCCGTCGAAGACTGTCCGCCGAAATTTGCAAAGACAATTTACTTAATGTATGGGAACTTGGAGGAAGAGCGAGGGCTCGCACGGCATGCGATGCGAATTTATGAGAGGGCTACAAGAGCTGTGGCCGACGAAGACCGTGCCGACATGTTCAACTTCTACATCACTAAATCGGCGTCGAACTTCGGGCTTTCTTCCACTCGGCCCATCTACGAAAGAGCGATCACAGCACTACCAGACACTGAAGCCAAGAAGATGTGTCTTAAATTTGCCGACATGGAAAAGCGCTTGGGTGAAGTAGATAGAGCGCGTGCGATTTATGGGCACGCCTCTCAGTTCTGCGACCCTCGAACCAATGGCGACTTTTGGTCTAAATGGGAACAGTTCGAGGTCCAACACGGAAACGAAGACACGTTCAAGGAGATGCTGCGCATAAAACGTAGCGTCCAGGCACAATACAACACGGACGTCAACTTTATCGCGACGCAAGCTTTGGCGCGGAGCCAAGCCACGCATCAACGACCGTCTGCCGACCTTGCAGGCAGCATGGCCGTACGGTCCACAACCCTGCAAGGGTTCGTTGCTGCGAATGGCGGCGTTCCAGTAGCACCCCCCCAGCAGGCTACGACTGTCAACCCGGATGCGATCGACGTCTCTGGCCTTGACGATTAAAAACCAAGCATATTCAGTTGTTGTTTACCGTGGCAGCTCCCATGATTTTCATGGGTCTTCGGGTCAGCGAACCTGCCGTCCATTGTCACCAGACCTCATATCATATTATTCGTGTTGATACTAGCATTGCAAGGGAGTATTCCCGTTGATGAACCCTATTCGCACAATTCTTTGTTTTACAAGATGCATCTGTACCATGATTCGAAATACGGTTATATTTTTATTTTTTTTGGTTGCTGGCTACTTGTCGCTCTGTCAAGCCTTGCATTCCAGGGTATTCCGTTGCATGACCATCTCAACACGTAATCGTCATGTAATTGTGCTTTGGCAACAATTACCTCTGACAACTCCGAGATACGGAGAAAAAATGGGGCCCGGCAAAAGTGGGACGTACAACGTGCTAGCGAGTCTGGCGGTAAACATTGGCCGCATATTACCATGACAACCACTTCTGCTTACATCATCACCTTCCCCGAATTTCTCCAGTTTCTTCTTTGAAATCGCGACACTCTCGCGTCTAATGAGGTCCGGGCACGTCTTCCATACTATAGCTTTAGTCGAGCTGCGCCCGTGGCAATACTTGAACTCGGATTTTGCCTAAACCAACCTTTTCAACGGGCCTCGCACGACCGGTGATGTGGTCGGGAAAAATCATTAGCATATGTCGCGATCTCAAGTAAGTGTCACTGCATCACCTAACAATTTCTTTCAGACTGACGCAAACACGCAGTGGCACAGATCGAAGTTGGATTGCAAAATCAAACTCGCCTCCCGGGTGTCGACGATGGCCAGACTAGCGATTCTTCGTGGGCTTTCCCAAAACCGCAGCCATACTATTCCAACAAAGGCATTAACTGATCATCCAAAATTGCCTCCCATTTATTCATGCTGACTGGAGGTGTAGATATCACAATTCTCCACCGCATTGTATCCGCGGCTCAGGAGCAGTTCGACCGGTCGCCGCATCCGAAACCACTCCCCGCAGCTGTTCTTTTCAAAGCCTACGACGATATCCTGCCGACGTTTGGTATTGATCCGGACTCCGACCATCATCTCTCCGTCCTGGTTTTCCGGATCAGCGGCGAGACAGGAAATGGTTCTCTACTGGAAAAGCTTCATGGGCTCTTGAAGCGTATGGGCATTATCCTGGAATTCGATGATGCAACTTCTTCCGAGATCTCGTCTGCCACGCCCTCCACTCCACGCCATCTGGCTACCGTAATGTCTGGGCTCCAAACATCAGGGTCTCAAGCGGCGGATGAAGATAAGGAAAATGCGGAGCCATACCTGAAGCCATCAGGCGCATCCGTGCAGAGTCTCAACTATGGACAGTCTTCTCATCATGAACTCATCACCGACAATGAGAATTGTCGTGATTCGAAAATGATGCAAGCTCTCCCTGATCCTACTCAGGACTTGAGACAGCAAACTCAAGATGCTTCTTTGGAGGCATTGACTACTGAGTTTCGTTGGGAACCGAGGGAGACATGCGAACCCCCAGAAAATCCATCTGTAAAAGATGCGAAGAAAACCAACGTAAATTGGGGTTTACGGAAACCGGCTATACGGAAACCGGCTATAATAAGGGCAATAGACCGATGGCGTAAACTTACATCTGGAGAAATGATGACTGGAGAGAAGACAAAACACACCTCGGTGGTCATCGACGATGGTGAAAGGCCTCGAAATTTAATGAATAACGTCAGCGTAACCAAAAACCTAATGGATTGCGGACTCGGCAGCTTTCAAACCCAGATCGCGTCTGAAGCTGCCGCACATGACTTGAGTGATACGGAAAATGATGCCCTTTTACTTCGGGCTGTTCGAGCTCGTCAAATCTTTCTCGCCAGCAGGATATTAAATCGATGGGCTGATGAAACGGCCATACGACTAGAGCGGGAAGCCATTGCGAGGAGGCATATGGTTCGATTTCGGTGCTTCAACAGCTGGCTCCAGGCACCGGATTCAAAGCTACCAAGAATCAGACATCTGAAAGCTCGGTCTGCTGTGCAAAAGCTGCAGCGAGTGGTGGCTTGTCAGGCTGGACAGCTCGAATCCGCGTCATCTTTGACAGCCACATCACGAATACGCAGGAAAGCCCTTCGAATGCTCAATTTTTGGCGCGGCCATGTTCTGTCTCGATTGTCCGCAAATAAAATGACACAGCTAGTGGGCGAAACAGTACTCAACTGTTGGCTTGTGCGATCACGGGAGTACAACAGGTTGAGAAGCAACACATCGTGGTTCAACCGCCAAAACAGGACCCAGCGAGAACTCTTGACATGGATGAACCACCAGGCTAAACATGAAATCCAACATCTATCAGCCCAGCGACTTGCTGTGGATATCGAAGGACTTCGCTGGCTTCGAAGTTGGAGAGGTCATACAGAAACAAGTCTTCGAGCCGACTCTTGTCGTCAAGTCCTTGCCATGGAGCTGTTGGCCCGAGGACTTGAAATCTGGCGTCTACAAGCGCGCGCCGAGGCGTTTCGTAGGAAACGTGAGCAAGCATTTGCCATGGGGTATATCGACGGTTGGCTGGCAGCTGTCGCGCGCAACTCGATGCTACAAGCATCTTCGGAGGGTTACTGTAGATCCAACTTTGCGAAGAAGCTTGCTACTCACATAGTCAGCTTTACCCAAACCCAACAGGAGTTGGACGTCTTGGAACACCGAGCCTCGTGGTACATACGCGCCACCGTTTTACTACAACGCGTCAGTGCAGTTGTCAGGAGCAGAAAGCAGCAGATGAAACTAGTAGTTCGTCATCATCTTATGATGAGATACACTCAGGTTTCCTCGAAACGGCGGCGGCGTAGCTTTTACGCAGCCCTCACTCAATGGCAGGCGCACGCTGCAGCTCTGGAGGAGATGGTGGGTGTCGCGGACAGTTACCAAGCTTTGGGCAGCATGAATCGCACGCGATCGATTTGTGCGTTGTGGGAACGCCGAGCTGTTCAAGAAGCCAAAGCGCACGTCCTCGCAAACAATCTCCGACGAGAACATTTCCTACACGAATGGATCCAGCGTGCCTCCATCAACCGTCAACAAGAACTGAACGCTGTCCAACTATGGGCAGCGGAGCAGCAACGCCAATCTGTCAAGACGTGGGCGAGATCAACTCTTCAAAAGGGTGGCCAGGCACATTCGGCAAAGACGGTGAGACAAAGATACGAACGCGACCATCGCCATAGGGCCTTTCAACGGTGGCGACACCTGGCTCGCCGATCCAAGCCCGTTGACATCTTTCCCGGGCCGCAGTCGCCGGTCCCTGCTGCACCAACAAACAAGTCGTCGCACAGGATTGCCCTGAAACATCCAAAGTGGACGCCGCTTTCTCGGCGATTCGATTACAAGCAGGAAGCCCTGACTCCGATCCATACTCCCTCTCGCTCAACTGGGCTTCTGTTCCCTTCGACTCATGCGCCTCTCTTACGTTTTACAGATCCTGTGGCCGAGACGGACACAAACAGAAGACTTACCAAATCGGTTGCCGGAGGAACTGACCTTTGGAAACGTACCGTTACTTCTCGTGAGCACATGCCCGGGAAGCAGGGTGCTCTGCCGACAACAACACCAAAAGCGCCAGTTCCCAGCCATGTGAAAATCCCATCGAGACACGTGTCCGCCCTGGCTACGCCGTCCTTTCGTGGCCAAGCCACTCGGGCCCCAGACAGCACTGTTGCCGGCAGTCGGTCGCGAATCAACAAAGAAATCATGGATGGAGAAACTCCTTTCCACAAGCTTCCGTCCTCAGAGTCACACGCCCGCCTTCATATGTCTGGGACCGGATCAGCGCGAATGCGGCGTATGCAATCGTTCTTACGCAATGGGATCACAACACCTTCGATGACGGCTATGGGTGCGCTCCAAGAAACAGATGGCGCCGAGTTTGTCTGAGAGGAAGCACTCTGGGTGGGACCCCGCAAAATGTTGCCCAGTCATGCAATCGCTCGTTCCACGTGGAGATGTTGGACATGTATCATCAACTTCAATGTTTTGGAGGCCCAGGAGCGAGAGGCCAACCCAGCTCATCCGGCTGGAGTACATATATCAGCAAGTTCATTGCTCCCAGTATCAGAACATAGGAAATGAAAGTTCAATACCCCCATTGAGCAAAGCTCGCATCTCCCTTCCTTAGCTTTGTGTGTCCAGTAGGTGCTCGCTATTCACAAGAGTCGGTAGTGTGAAAAGACCTTGTGTGTCCATAATGGTTGTTCTTCTCTTCCCGTCCATGATCAACTTTTTTACATTTTATATCTGATATCGTTTTTTTTTTCAATTTGTCCTTTGATTTGATTGTAGTTTTGACTTCGACACCATGTTACTTGCACGTTCGGATAGTACCTACTGGTAGGTAATAGTTGTAAATCTCCAACATCAACTTCACGCGTCATTGGCTGCCAGGTCACACTCAATCAATCGGTTGGTTGTGGGGTGATATAGACAATGAATGATTGTGCTGTCAATGATTTGATATGGGCTCATTTGACGCACTTGGTGCCTGCGGAACCATTTTGACGGAGATGGCATGTTTGTTTACTAGAGGTGCCTACCTACTTACTGGGTTGACTGGTCGTATCGGGCATGGAATAGATAATGATATCAGGAAGCATGTCTGATGGGACCCGTTTCGTCTTGCTTTTCTCTCTAAATCGCTACAAACAGTGTTCGAGTCAACTGCCATATTGATTGAATGCACGTGGCACTGCATTGAAATAATTTTTTGATACTGTGTATTTAATACTAACTATATTTCACCGACAAAAAAAAAGTTCCGCAATGAGCTACCGCTACAACATGCCTGATTTGGCAGGCGAAGGAGTTGCTACATTTTCTTGGGTAGGAAGTTCCATGTTCACAACATTTACACAAACCGACACACATCAAGGCACAGGCATACATATCACTTACCTAGCTTATTTTGCCCAGACATATTCGTTGGAGCAGAATGTGTAGTGGCCGGATACTGTAGGGTAACATCCTGCTCTATGCAAGTCAGTCACTTGCTTCACTTGCTCATTCGAGGTAACAATGCGACAGATTACAGGGGAATAGCTCAGACAAGCCGGTATACTCAGTCGTCGTTGCCGGTCCTCCCTTCTCAGCAACTCAAAACGAGTCGACGATAAGGAGGACACTGAAGTCAAATGATGCAAAAAGCGCAACTCCACAACTAATCATCACCCTCTGTAGAGAGCTCTAGTGTGGGAGGATGACTCGGCAACAGCGAAGTAGTTGAATGGATAGAACTTGCGTCATCACGTACTGATTTCCGCAACTGTGCTTTGCTGTCGCATGTTGTGTCGACGAGCGTGACTTACCTTGAGAACTGTCATCTGGACTATCGTGATATCATAACAAGACATACTCGCCTTTCGCAAATATCTAGACATTGAACTAGCGGAACTTGGTCAGCCTGTCTTTCGACCCATGGTATGAATCTAGAGTGTGCAGCGTGTGTGGAGTGGAAGTCCATAATCAGAGATCTTGGTATGGTAATTGGAGGTCATCACAGTGTTTCAGTAGCAGAACTGGATGAAAAGGTTTCTCATCATTGAGAGACGCGTATGCATGCATGAATGGCGACATTCTGGACTTACCATAATATCTCGTGTCATAATTCAGCCGTGTGCATTTATCGGGCAAGCTGTTCAATCAAGGCGTTAGCAGGCAGTACAAGAACGCTGACTTTGGAGATAAAATTTATGGCAAGCTCAATCAGATGGTAGTGCATGTTGTTCATTCGCTCACGAATCACGGGAACAGTGGTGAGTGAGATCATCATTTGGCTTTTGTAGATGGGTAATTCAGAACTTACAAACTGTTGATGTTGGCTCAAGATGTCGCCATCTGCAGCATGCTGGCTCGCGCCTGATGCTTTCGCAGTGTAGCTGTGCTGATTGAATGCATTGTAGAACAAGCAAAGTTTTTTCTCGCCCAGCCTTAGCAGTGAGAATTTATGTGCTTCTCGCGGTGGGCCTGATTGTTTACTAGTATATATGAAAGCATAGTGGGGAGGTTCGCTTCCTTCTGACTGCTCCGCCTCGCTACTTGCATAACTATCGTTGTGACCGAAGGTGGAAGCGATGAGAAATGCGCTCGATGTAGACGCATGATGCCACTGACGAACATCATCACCTTGTGAAATCTGGCGTATTCCGTATCCCCCCCCCGACGATCGCGCACGAGCTCCCTGCTACTCACAATCGCCTCCGAGTTTTGTTTGACGTGGCCAAGCAGCCAGCATTTCCCGGAGGAAAACGATCGTCCAGCCTCGGACGTGACTGGCAGCCATTAGAAGATATCCGCCATTGCGTGGGAAGAATTTTGTGAACCGACTTCAAACTCAGCGGAGAGATTCTGGGAGCTATAGAAAGACAGAGAAGAGACTAGTTAATAATGGCCGACCGGCGACGAGTAAATGGACCAGCGGGTACAACGCAACCACCCATCTACGACGAAGATGTATCCAAGCCTACCATCCAAAGGAGAGATCCAGGCTCAACAAGACCCATCTGTAAGCAATCATAACCTTGTTCCCGCTGCAGCCCCCATTTCCCTTCGCACGACTGGCCTAACCGTTCATCCTAGACTTGAAGACTGGTGTGACTCCCTCAGCATCTGGCTCGGCGTATCTGGAGATAGAGGAGCGTCCGGATTGTGGCGGTTTCGGGATGAAGCTTACCTGTACCGTTCACGGTCCGCTATCTCTTCCACGTTCAGCTCCATTCTCCCCCCATATGGTCCTCTCTACCCATGTCAAATATGCGCCGTTTGCGAGCCGAAAGAGGAGGGGCTATTTGAGAGATGGCGGTGAACGCGATCTCAGCGTTCACCTTGAAACAGCGTTGCGCGGTTCTATTATAGCAGACCGATGGCCGAAAAGCGGCGTTGACGTTATTGTGACTGTGATTGAAGGCGATACAGATCCTCATACAGCGACCAATGACGGAATCGACGGATGCAACACAATGACTGTTCTGGCCGGATGCATTACCGTCGCTTCTGCCGCGATTGCTGATGCGGGCATCGACTGCGTAGACACAGTTACCGGGGGGGTTGCTGCCCTCGTGATGGCCAAGGGCGAACAGACTGAGCCCCTAGTAGTCATTGACCCTGTTTTGTCAGAAGACGATGAAGTCATCGCTGCCTGCTGCGTCGCTTACTCGGCTGGACGAGACGAGATGACAAATCTTTGGTATCGAGGGTGTTTACAGCCTGGTGATTTGACCACAAGAAGAGCCCTCATCGCCCGAGCAATCATGGCTAGCAAAGGGAAAAGCAAGATACTGTCATCATCACTTATCGAATCCCTGGCCTCTTGATAGCCTTGGGGGGGGGGGGGGGGGGG
>JABAEC010000020.1:226796-314765 GCA_013435705.1 Claviceps paspali
ATCCCGGGCCTCTTTTTAACCCTCCCCCCCCCCCCCCCCCCCCCCTTCACCAATTCATGCGTCAACATTGCATTTCAGCAATGCCTTTGAACTCATGCGGTTGCACGTAGGCGCAGACTCAGACATCCCACAGGCATGTCTACCGCCACGAGCTATTGACCAATGACTTCCGAGTCCTTTGGACTGCTTTCCAAAACTTGACGTTGACGAAACTGTCAGGCTACAGAAACCTTGACCCGACAAAAGATGACATATGTTCAACCGTGTACGGTGTCTCGAACAAAAATATTGTTAGGTATCAATGAGTGTTAAGCAACCTAGAGTCTGTGCTACTTCATCCAATGCCTTTGTTCATAAATATGGAAATACGTGAGATTGTGTACCATTTGTACAATTTGGGTTCAACTATCAAAAGGGCTTGTCAAGTTGGCGACGAATTTTACTACTATATTTTGAACACTGGGAGTTACTTTATACGTGTGTACGCAGGGCAGTAGAAATGTAGGTAGGGTTTTATCTACCTTGTATGTATTCTCATGTATGTTCACCGACAGGTTGGCTGAGAGAGGAACTCCGTCGTTCATTGTCCTCCCTTTCACCCAATATCTTGCGTCAACCTCAGAGATCGCGTTGTTCTGAACAATATCAGGAAGTGCCCGTCATCGTAACTATCTAGTCCTGGCTCAATTGACTAGGTGATTCGGGTCGTCACCTCCACCGAGAGTGCCATGAGAATTGCATATAACGTTTGAGGTGAGCACGTTGGCAGAAATTCCATCATTGTCGAGAACCAACTTTTTGTTGTTCCCCTCTACCAAATCGACTCGAGTGGAAGATTCAGTCCGCATTTTTACAGAGATTCTCTACAGGCTCGTACAGCTCAATGTATTCTCCATCAAACCGCGAGGACGGCGTGTACTCCCAAGGCAGAGGAAGAGGTCCTTTGTATTTCTTACCTTTCTTACCTTTTGCTCTGGAAATATAATTCATCATGACGTAACCCACAGCCCCCTCTTCATTCTTCTGGCTCTTGCGCGCACGCCAAATCTCATCAGAATCAGACGGGTCGCGGAAGCGGCATTGCGCAAAATCCAAGTAGAATACCTGGTATGAACCCTCCACGCCACTTCTGACAATAATATTTCTCGTCTGAATGTCAAAATTTATGAAGTCGCTGTCGCTGATCTTCCTGATTATCTCGATTGCCTGGTCGCAAATGGGTGCCCAGTCGGATTCCGGCGTCTTTGTTACGACTTGGTCAAGAGGAAAACCAGAGATGTATTCCATGAGAATGCCTCTGACTTCGGTGTACTCCACCAGGCTCTCGTTTGTTTGCGCTATGGAATTCTGCGCGGGCAGCCTAATGTCTGCAAAAATTGTTGGTACATGAACGCCTTGCATGTCAAGGAGGCGGTCGTAAATCTCAAGCTCGATTTCGTGATTTTGAATCGACCTGGTGTAGAAGTACGCCTCCAGCTCTGGTGCGTTCCATCCGCTAGATGCGCATGTTTCATCTTCACCATAGGATTTTAGAAACTGAGGCATACAGCCTTTCCGCACAAAGTCTATAAATTGAGCTTCGCTCGCAGAAGTCGCCGCACCCGCCTCCTGGAACTCCCGCAACTCAGCAGAGAACTGACGATCATACAGTTTCAAGATTACCGTTGGGGCAGAAGCAGTTTGCTCGTCCTGTTGCGGCTCAACTTTGAGAACGACAGACATGGTCGAAGGCTCGATGACATCAAGTATCCTGACCCGCAGCTCTTTGACGTGGGCATTGAGCTGTGGCAGAGCATTTTTGCTTCCACAACGATGTATCTTGAGGGTCAGGATTCCCCCTTTGATGTACGGGCTACGCTGAGCAATTAGCATGCCGACCTGCCAAAAACGAGAGTATGGGCTGATACCTTTGAAGTGGATCCGCCATCGTTATGACCGAATATGGGACACGGTGTTCTTGAAGCTGGGTAAAATCGCGCAGGGTTTGTGGTTTCGGATCTAGCATAAGCTTTCCAGTCCAGAGACGTGAGTGAGTACGGCAAGCCGCGGTTGCGGTCGTGGGAGCGGCGAGCTTCTCACCACGATGTTACGCCCGAATAACGGGTTGCAGCCGACGTTTGATTCTTGCTTCCTTGCATGGGTTTTAAATATATCGGTCTGACAGACGTGCACCAAGCTATGTCACTCCATCCCGTCCCCCCCTCATGCCGCTCCCCTTGCCCCTCCTCCCCCTCTCCCCAAAACATGCAGCTAACCAAATGCACCTTCCCTTTTGAGCACAATATAAATACACATACCTCGCACAAGCAGCGTTCGATCAATGTACCTTGTCCGTCTCACTTGGGTGGAATGTGAATAAGCTTACATGTGGAGCAGTGTGGTATCAAGAGTTATGCATCCAAGAAAAACCGACGACACGATGGCAAGCAAACGGTGTCAGCATCATCAAGGGCTCAACATATGTCTCAATTTCTTCATACGTGAGAAGACAGCCATGCTCGGAAAGCCGAAGGTTGACAACGATGAGGAATAAGCAGTCTTTACCTACATCAGGCGATTCTCAATGTGACGGGGGCAAAGTCTCCGGCTGTCTCAGAAAATGGTTTCGAGTACCTAGAAAAAGTCGCCAATGATTGCTGGACTGCCGACAGCTTGAAAGGAAAAGAAAACTTTATAAGCTGTTGAACCCTCGACACGTTTTCTCAACTTCAAATTGTCTTCTTATCATCAGACTTCAGTGTTGTATTCATTACCGTTCCAAAGAATTCCTTCCACAATCCAGTCGATCTTCCCACATCCAACTCCACAGGAAAACCCGCAGCAAAAATGAAATTCAGCAAAGCCACTTCCATTCTTTTTTTCTGCGCTTCGGCCGCGAGCGCGTTGCGCCTGCCTGTTATCCATCGCAGCGTCCATGTCTTTCAGGACGAGGCCATTGCCAAGCGTAGTGCTGCTGAGTCTGATATCTACCATCTCGACCGTCGGGAGCCTCCGGTTGAGCCGGACGAGTTGCCTGAGGCTGACGAATTCGAGCAACTCGATCGTCGCAACCCGATCAACGATGCCGAAAAGGAGATCATCCAGTATCTCCGCAACATCAATACCCAAATCATCAGCGGTCCACACTCATGGCCTACATCGAAGTGGGTGGACCTGCACGGCGACAACAAGTCCGCCTTTGGCGGCAAGTACGTTTGCGAAGTTAAGAAGAGCGGCAAAAAGTACGAGGCTCGCGTGGTTGCACACAAAAACATTGGAAAGACGATCAAGAAAGACTATGCTTTCAAGACGGTCACTGTTCCTGCATGCAAAGATAAGCACGGCAAGGAGCTCACTCCTACCTATGGTCGTGCTGTTCACTTTTTGAGGAAGGCCTTCGGTGGCGATAAGCCCCCCAAGTGCTAGAAAACTGCTTTATGATTGGTTTACTCTTGGGACGACATTTGAACCTGCCGAGCTCATACAACATTGTGTCACGAGCGACGTAGTGGCATTGGTGGACGAAGAGAAGTGACAAGGACGGGCTGGCTGTACACGAAGAGACAGAAATTACAGTTGCTACACAATATTTAAATTATTTCATGGCTCTATGTATCAAATTCTTGCACGCGAGCGTGCTGTGGCCGTGGAATGTATGGTGAACTTGAATGGGTTTTCGTCTCAACAAGTCACATCAATCTTGAAGTGATCACTGTGACGGCAACATAGCAATGGGCTCGGTAGCGACGTTGTTGGTGAGAGTCATTGGAAACGATCATGGTCCAAGGACTCAGCCCGGCGCAATATAATCCTGCCCGATCACCGTGACAATATCGAGTGCTGTCAGTATCAACACCGGGAACACTAGGCCGGAAGAGAGGTCAACATTGCGGCGACCGACGAGGGACACAAAAGACGAAGTATTTTATGAAGGGCTTGTAGGACTTGAACCAGGTCCATCTGAAAAGCAACTGAACTATATTGGAAGGCTTGAATGCACGGCATGCAACAATCTTAAATAAAACTACCTGCCAGAAAGAAGGTCATCATTTCTGAAGGTGCAACTGTCAATCAGATCTGACATCGTGATGAACAAAAAAAAGAATCAGACATACAACAGCCGGTGTTCGCTGGTCGTCACCGACCCAACTACTAATCTGCCGGATGGTAGCTTATCTATGGGAGAGCGGACGGGATCCCGAGTTTTCTACCACCTATGGTCGTATATGTCTAAATTGACAGTATTTTCAAAATATATATGTATTGACACATGATTTTCAAAACGATGCTACAGTATCAAAGGTGGAAAGAAAAAAGCAATCTCATGATGAAGCCTGTCCATTGCGACATCTCATGTAATGTACAGAAAGCTACAATTTTGACTTCAAAGTGTTCCAATTAAGATTACGTTATTAAATATAGCCGTTAAAACAGCTTTGTTTTTGCATAAAAAAAAAAAAAACCTTCGGATATATAAGACAATGGTCAATTGTTTTTGTATTTATTTTTAGCTTGTCACTAGACTTCGAATTCGATTGCTTGCTAACAAGGCTATTTGTTAAAGCTTATTCGTTATAAATGTTTAAATCAATCAAATAAGAGGATTGATGCGATTCGTGACCATATACGTACGATTCGATCAAACTAGGTCGAAGACAGATCAGCCTTTGTTCAATCACTTTGCACATAGGCTACGAAGTACGTTAATAAATAACATTATCCAGCTGTTATGAATCGATGTATTTTTACCGGCTATCTAATTTCACATGTGCTGTCCGACAACTTAGCTTTTTTAGTTTCTAACGACCCTTGTCAGGAGCTTGCTGGCTGAGGACCTGTTCGTCCAATCATGCGCAGCAAGTTTGACCATCAGCCCAAAAAAAGCCGTGGTGGAGTAAGGCCAGCATTCTCGAATATGGATCAAGTCGTCGCGACGCACGCAGGGACTGGCTTGATCCTCAACTTCCAGCTAAAGCGACGTAAGTCGGAAGCCTCGCAAGGTAACGCTCACTCATCAAACTTGTTCACAATTGCAGCAAGCGACCTGGACGCTAACTAGGCCAGTTCATGCACGTTTCCCAGATTCTACCTTTATGGTGCGCTCTATACCGTCCTTTCATCCGACACCCTGCCGAAGGCTTCTTCACCGGAGACCGTACACGTATAGAAACAGCAGTGTACCATGAACCAAAATGCCCAGCTGTCCGGTACAATGGAGGGGTCGTCTCGTTATGAAGCTGGAAATGCGGCTATACCATGTCAGGAGGCTCCACGAATGCAATATCGAAGTCGACCCGTAACGGTCGCTGTTGACCCGATTTCTCTCGTCATATCTGAATGTATATCTATCACCTCGGCAATTCAAAAATATGCTCGGTCGCCGCACTCCTCGGTATCGGCCATACTTGGAGGAAACCCCAATCCGGTTCAACTTGGCCCTGCTAGTGCAGCAGTGACAATTCGTCACGGTCCCGGAGCGCAAGGTACTCACATCGTCGGGCACACAGATGAGGTAGCCGTATCGAGCAATAGATGGGGCCTCCGCGGGCAAAAAGGCAAAAGCATGCAAGACAATCCGATGATTGCAGCTTTTGGCAAGTTGCGACATGAAATTGCAGTTATCAAAGGTATGTTCATCAGCCATCTTGGGTCATTGATGTAGGTCCACTGATTATACCCAAGATATCAGGATGTTTGATGCGCCGAACTTTTTGGCTCCATTTCTCCTCGTCATACAAGCCAAGGGAACTGCGGCCCCGATAACTATACTAGCACTGGGGGCTTTGAGGAAGTTTCTGGCATATGGCTTCATCTGTTCTGACTCTCCTCGGTTTGCGCTTGCGATGCAGTCCCTTTCTGCGGCTGTAACGCACTGTCAGTTTGATATTAGCGACGCGTCTCAGGGTGAGGTGGTTCTGTTAATGATCCTCAACCTGATGGAAGACATGATGTCTGGTCCTGGCGGCCACATCCTGAACGACGAGAGTGTCTGCGATATGATGGGCAGAGGGTTGGCGATATGCTCTCAGCCCAGATTTTCGGCGGTCTTGCGCAGAACCGCAGAAGCTGCAATGGTCAGGATGTGTCAAATCATTTTCGAAGACGTCAAACATTTAGAGTTGAACCCCAGCGATGGTGGCGAGGATTTGGAACGACGGGTCAACAGTGATCTAGTCGGATTAAAAATTGAGGAGAAGACCGCTTTCGATGGGGCAGAAATCACTTCGGGCACTTTGCAACCGGAGGCCGTGGACGACGAACAGTCTTTGTCCAATCCTGATAGCGAGAGCCTGTTTGAAGGAGCTTCTTCTCAACGGGAAAATCAAGTTGCAAGCGACCAGATCGAAGAAACAGATTCTGTGGATCTCAACCCGTATTCCTTGCCTTCTGTCAGAGAACTTTTTCGGGTTTTGGTCAACTTTCTTGATCCAAACGACCGCCAGCACACAGATACGATGAGGGTGATGGCAATGCGCATCTTGCACGTGGCATTGGAGGTTTCTGGTCCGTTTATAGCCCGCCATCCTGCGCTGGCCACCATTGCAGAGGACCGCCTATGCTGCTATCTTTTCCAGCTTGTCAGGTCTGACAATATGGCTGTATTGCAGGAATCTCTGATCGTCACGGGTACGCTATTGGCAACCTGCCGAGGGATACTCAAGCTTCAGCAAGAGCTGTACGTGTCCTATCTGGTTGCATGCTTGCATCCCACTGTTCAGATCCCTCGCGAGCCAGGAATCGACCCTTCACTATACGTTGGAATTCCGGAAACACCGAAGCTCGTCAAGCCTCCCCCCTCCCAGTCAGGAAGTGGTCGTGCTACACCAGTATCTGTCAAAGATAGACAGAAACTTGGCTTAGAGGGAGGTGCTCGCAAACCAGACGCAAGGCAGGCCATGGTCGAAACAATAGGAGTTCTGTCGCGGATGCCCACCTTTGTGGCTGAGCTCTTTGTCAATTACGATTGTGACGTGGACAGAGCCGATTTATGTGAAGATATCATTGGTCTGTTATCTCGAAATGCTCTGCCCGACTCAGCGACATGGAGCACAACGAGCGTGCCACCCCTTTGCCTGGATTCCTTGCTTAGATACATTCAATTCTTAGCTGAAAGACTCGATGACCCCCCAGTCTTTGAGGGATACCCCCATCCAGATCATTTGCGAGAGCAGCGAAGGAAGAAGAATATCATTGTCAAAGGAGTTGGCAAGTTCAATGAGAAGCCGAAATCGGGACTTGGGTATTTGGAAGCACAGGGAATCATATCCGATGTCAATGATCCGGTCGAGGTTGCAAAGTTTCTCAAAGGAACTTCGCGAACATCAAAGACAGTGCTGGGAGACTTTCTCTCCAAACGAGGCAATGAAGCTATACTCAAGGCATTCCTGGACCTCTTCGACTTTTCGGGCAAGCGTGTTGATGAGGCTTTAAGGGTTTTGCTTGAGAGTTTCAGGTTGCCGGGTGAGGCGCCCCTCATTGCTTCCATAGTTGAATGCTTCTCAGAGAAGTATTGTGCAGACGACACGCCGAACGATGTCGCCAATAAAGACGGGGTTTTTATACTGACTTACGCCATCATCATCTTGAATACCGACCAACACAATCCAAATCTGAAATCGTCGAAAAGAATGACCTTTGAAGACTTTTCCCGGAATCTTCGTGGTCAAAATGACGGCAAAGATTTCTCCGTGGAATTTCTTCGAGCAATTTTTGATTCCATCAAGTCTAACGAAATTATCCTGCCGGATGAGCATGACAACAAGCACGCATTCGACTACGCTTGGAGGGAGTTGCTCCTGAAGACCGAGGCAGCTGGTGATCTCGTCATATGTGACACCAACATATACGACGCAGACATGTTTGCGGCGACTTGGAAGCCCGTGGTTTCCACCTTGTCATATGTATTCATGTCCGCAACAGACGACGCCGTTTTTGCTAGGATTGTCAGTGGGTTTGACGAGTGCGCGCGCATTTCAGCCAAGTACGAAAATACCGAGGCCCTAGACCAAATCATATATAGTCTCAGCTACATGAGCACTTTGGCAACGACCAGTTCATTTAGCACGTCTTTGAACACCGAGGTCCAAGTCGGCGATGGGAGTGTAATGGTCAGCGAGCTTGCCGTGAAATTGGGGCGGGACTTTCGGGCACAGCTAGCTACGCTTGTGTTGTTTCGTGTCATCACCGGCAACGAGGCACTCATCCATCGAGGCTGGAAGCAGGTAAGCGGCTCGGACACTCTCACCACGTCACCACTTGGCTGTTATTAACCAAAGAAAAGGTCACGAAAATCTGGGTCAATCTTTTTGTCAATTCTCTCATACCATCATTCGCATCCTTGACTAGCACCTCGACCAACGCGCCCGGAATTCCTCTGCAGATGCCTTCTCAGGTGATTGATCGGGCAACCCGAGCCACGGAAACAGGCTTTTTCAGCGCATTCACGTCTTATATTTCAAGCTATGCCGCCGACGACCCCCCCGAGCCGTCGGAAGAGGAATTGGAGAGCACGTTGTGTACTGTTGATTGCATCAAGTCGTGCAATATGGAAATAGTATTCCGAGACGTTTTGTAAGTGGGAAGTGAACCTTTTCGGTACATCACGACGCCTGACTTGGTTAGGAACCTCTCGGTGCTCTCGACCACGCACTTGATTGAAGCTCTTCTCGATCAGATCCCCGAGGATGATCAAAACACGGTGATGACTATCAAACCCGATACCAGTCCCAATGCACCAACTACGAGCCAAGCCACCACCTCTTCCCATCAGCCGACGTACGATCCAACCGTCGCATACATCATCGAATTTTGCACGATTCTGTCACTGAGAAATGATGAACTGATTGAGACTATGGGGAAAACTGTCTTGGGCGCCATTCTGGCATTACTCCGTGACCCAGCAAAGTGGCATCCCATTACACTGTCTCGGGCAGCGTTCCACGCCTTTTCAATCCTGAAGACAAGCTATGTAAGTTTGATCTATGGTTGCCGTTTCAGCATCACCACGCTCACAGTATAAAACCTAGGATTTCGATTTTATCAAAGTGCATTCTTTACTCCACACTGTCGCAAGCCTACCTCAACACGTCATTGGACAAACACCCGATATCATCTCGAGCGGTCTTGTCGTCTGTACAGATCAGCCTGGTGCATTACGAAATGAGATGATGAACTCTCCCGATTTTTGGACAATCCTTCATGTTCTGGCAAGAAGCAAAGAATCCGCCTCGTCGGTTTTCAGCATCTTAAAGAGCAGTGTCACCGGGAGCCCTTCAGCTGTCAGCGCCGACAACTACGAAGCTACAATAGGTCTTCTCGGTTTTTTCGCGTCGGCCTCTATTGAAGTAGATTCACCCGCTCAGGCTTCCGGCTCAAGCTCATCAAGCTCTCGCCGGAAGGCCAAGACCAAGGCGTAAGTCCCGTCTCTACCAAAATGACAAAACGCCCAAAATTTTGTACCACAGTTCTTACTCACCCGCAAACAGAGATGGTGCAGTCATAGGCAGAGGTTGCGAAGCAATCAACACATTACAAGGCATCATTGCCCGCGTCCCCCAACTCATGCAGCAGTCTCGCTTGGAGAGAAGTGAAGGTACGTCCCCTCGTAAGCATGCAGGAGAGAAAACGTCCCTAATGTTTTGCCAGCTTGGTCAGCCTACTGGCTTCCAATCTTCAAGGTTTTGACCACGCAGTGCACCAATCCTCGTAAAGAGATTCGACAGCTCGCATTCTCTGCTATGCAGAGATCGTTGCTGTCGCCAGAACTGACCCATGCAGATGCTCAAACATGGACGGCTATATTCAGTAGTGTTCTGTTTCCATTGATACACATGCTCTTGAGGCCCGAAGTGTTCTCCGTGGACCGGGATGGTATGGGCGAAATGAGGATACAGTCAGCGTCGTTGCTCTGCAAAGTATTTCTGCAGTACCTGGTGCTACTATCAGAATGGGATGGCCTGCTTGATCTATGGGTCAGGCTCATCGACACGATGGACCGCCTGATGAATAGTGGCCAGGGCGATACTTTGGTAAACCGGCCTCCACCGATATTTGTCCCATAGCACCCTACTGACAATTGGAATAGGAAGAGGCTGTTCGGGAGAACTTGAAAAACGTAGTGCTGTTTATGATCGGTAGTGGCTTTCTCATCTCACCAGCAGGAAGCTCTACACAACAACCACTCTGGGACGAGACGTGGAAGCGTGTCGACCGATTTTTGCCAGATCTACGTAACGATCTAACATCCGAGAGCCTGGAGAACTCGCCGGGTGCAGAACGCCTGCCATCCCGGACAGGCGATGAAGTGGTTGGCGAGAGAAATGATGCAATTGAAGTGGTCAATAATGACGGCAAGGGGGACCAAGATGAGACCGAACCTTGAAGCTCGGAAAAGCGACTTTGGCCCTGCAATCATCAACGTTTCCAAGCCAGTTATATATATAGTAGTAATACTCACATGACATCTGCCAACACAGTGTGATAGTACAGTGTACATATAAGTGAGTTGGAAAACGTTTGTAGTAAAAGTAGTAAAAGTAGTAGAAGAAAGAAGTCATGTCAGACGAAACAGACAAGGTACGGACACTCCTCTGTCCCTTGTTGACAAATAAAGATGCGATGAGTCCCATTTTTTTTTATCCCATGCAGTTCACCGGTTTGTTGTAAGGAATGGAAGATACAAATACCCGACAAGACGCGTGGACGTAGGTTCTGTAGAATGTTGATCCTTCTCTTATGTTTTAATGTAGGAAAGGCAACAGCGACTCATAGTAAATTCATGGAGGTTTTCAACTTATGGAAGTATGGGGAACAATACCCTTTAGTAAGGAGGGGACTCATGTTTTCACCTTTCTTGTGTGCTCTCAAACCATGCTATAGCCCTTGAGTCGCAGAGAAGAAGAAAAACGTATTTAGTGTGATTTCTATCCTAAGACGATGTTCTGTGTAAACAAATTAAGAAATTGACTTCAAGCTATGTTGACAACTTACAAGTATCTCTACAAAGAGTGAGATGTTGCAGGAGTTGTAGCTTGCTATTGCATGCGTAGCCTTCTCGGCGTTGAAGAAATGAGTCTACCCGCTTCGGTGTCTACACGGTTTACCAATGTTGAATTAGCCAAGTCGCTCTTACAGTCTTTACACTCAAACGGCTTGGCTTATTTAAATACTCTAAAATGGCATATCAGCTGCAATCTTCATTGCTCTTTTACAATACCTCACTCTGAGACGCGGAGATCTTGACGACAGTTCATCCTGTTTATGCATCAACATGAGGGGATACACAAACAGATGCTACGAACCTCTGGGATATACTGCGCCCTGACTACGTCGTAATAATACAACAAAGAATTCAGAATATGATAATGCTATTTCTTTTATCAGCTTACATTTTCTGTGGCCGGAGACGTTTTTGGATCTGCCACCGCAAAGTAGGGGTTCCTATAATAGTCCGCAGCTAGAAGTCACCAACCACTAGTTTCTTATCCCCCCGCTTCCTAATGCTGTTAATCCTTTTTCTCTAGAATCTTTTGCCTGTCCTGTTCCCACTGGCCGGTAGCATCACCAAACTCTTCCTTCATCTTCTGTTCCTTCAACTTCTTTTCCTGTTCCTCTTTCTCACGAGCAATGCGTTCTTGCTCCATTTCCTACTCACAGTTAGATATTGTGAATGACGATCTAAAAACGAGACTACTCACCTCCATATGTCGAATATCATCTACAGTAGGCTCGTAGAGATGCCAGATAACATAGTGTGGCAGACCGACTACTGAATATTGCATTCGTTTCGCCATCTGCCATGATAGGTCAGATACTCTATCATTCACGTATCAAGACTTTGACTTACCTTCCCGAATCCTTCTGTTTCGGCATGCTTTTGGAAGCTGAATGCTGGAAAATGAACGCCAGATCGGAAAACCTTGGCCTTGGCTAGAATACTGACGCCGCCTACGCCATCGATCTCCATTTCCATGTCAGGGTCGCCGAATGGGTCGCGCAGGTATGCTAGGTGAGGTCGCCATGTGGCATATTCTGCATAGCCTTCGACAATCACAGCGTCTTCATCCAGAGTATCAGCAAGAGCTAGAGCAGTCTCCGATTCTTGCCATGAGTTCAGATCGTACGGCTGCTCGCCACCGAGCCAGTCAGGTAATGGTCGCCAAACATCTGCATCGAGTGGATTAGCCAGACATACAAAAATCAACGACGGACGATGTCAGTTGATCAAACTTACTGGGGACAATTACATCTTTGTTGTGACGCATCAAGTCCTCGAGAATCGTAAATGGGGCAGTCTCTACATCTACGTCACGCCAATACACCCAGGAGTGATACGGTCGCAACGCGGCACTCAAAAGCCAATTTCGCGCCTGAGCCATGAGTTTTCGCCGACTTGCTTGTGCAGCAAATCCGTGTCGACTCTCAACATCCTGATTGACTTTCTGACCGAAATCCTTTTCAATTATGGAAACCTCGCCAAATGATTGCTTGGAGTCGGAATCTGCTTGAACTCGTTCCAGGTTGTCGGTCAAGACTTGCAAAGTTCTATCTTTGGAGTCTGAGACTAGAAAGGCGAGGTCGATCAAGTGGTGTGGGTAGGTCAGATTCCGCAGATGCGAAAAAAACATGGGTAGATGTGACTCCGCATCACGGAGAGGAACACATAGCAATATGCGCTCTTCACGCTCCCATCCCCGGGCAGTGCCTTGAACGTTGCTCAAGTCATAGTATCGCACAGTTTCGAATTCGCCATCGGTCGTGGTAGACAATAGTCCTAGTGATACAATTGAGAAAATTGGATAGACTGGAAACATCCATAGACCGAGGGCTACCAATAGAAGCATGAATAATCCAAGGCGGATCATGAGCTTTTTTTGTCTTCGGTTTCCATGTGTTGAGGATCGTGGCTGGAACCTGTTGTGCATTACAGGAATTAGGATACTGCATTGAACAAGCTTTTATACTTGACTTGCCTGTGTGGTGATATTTCGAAGGTGTTCCCTCGCGGGTACCCATTGCCGTAATTACGTCCTTGATGCCGTGGCATCATGTTTGGAAAAAACTGGAAGACATGCGAATTGAGAGCGATTAAAGACCTGTGTCGCGGGAGACTCTTGCTACTAAGGCAGAGAGAGTAGCCAACCGACTTGCTGGGCGTAATTGAAAGGAGAGTCTCGAAGTGGCGTGCTGGAACGACCACGTTGACTTGATTGCAGCATATACTGGTAGTCACAGATTCATGTAGGATGGAGGTTTACTGTTCAGGGGTGGCTGTTCAGAAGTCCGATCCCCGCAGAAGCGGCGTTCTATTTGGCACACTCTGAGCTGCTAAGTGCCTAGCTGGGCAATACCCATCGCTGACTCGGGTTCAGATAAGATGCCTCAATATTTCTTGAGTAATACTATAATACTGCATCCGCTTTAGGATAGATGGGTCACGTGACTCCTTGTCGGCTAATAATAAGCTCAATCAAACCTTTATAACAATGAAGATAGACAGCCTAGGCTTAATGAAACTATAGACAGCGCGCTTTACTAATCAAGTTTTGTTAAGGACTAGGCTTTGAGGTTGCTGCCGCTCCGCGTCGGCAATATAATTGAAGGCTTGAGGAGTTAAAGAAAGAGAATGAACCCTACGTCGTTGCACAATTTAGAGCGTTCCTATCGTATGTTTAGAATAAGCCCGATAGTAGGCATAGCATTCAAGGTCTTACGTAAAACTTAGACATACTCAAATACCATCCTTCTTTGGAGTAGTAAACAGTATGAAGGTGTCCTCTTCCATCTTTCCTCAATTATGTTCAGATAATTTTAAAATACATCTGTCTTTTTTGAATACATTTGCAGTTTATATATAGGCAGGCAATCTGAAGATACGATAGGCCGGTGTATCTAATAGGTATTACTATGGTACCCTGCGTAAGTAGTCACACCATCATTGCGAAAAAAAAAAGATGGCCTTTTAGCGTAGCCGCGCTGTATTTACAGTGAAGATGTACTATAAAATGCCTGTTACGGTTCTAGGCTGGGTGTTACGGTCCCAATCCGGAATCCCCACTCTAGGTGTAAGGTGCGCATGTGTCGTGCAACGGATTGATTGGCGTAAATTACGCTTAGTGCGCAGTGTTTTTATACAAATTATACAATATTGTAATTAGGAGGAATTAATATACTATTATAAAAGAAGTTACTCTATATAAGCTAATCCTTAATTTTCCCTCTTTTCTACTTTCTTTTAGGGTTATAAGTACTCTTTACTTAATTAGGTACTCTTTTAGATCTACTTATTATTATTAATTATATTTTTTATTATTATTTAGTAATACACCCTTTTAATTAGACTTAAGTAAGGTTTTTTATATAAGTATAATTAATCTTTTACTAATAACTTTTAGTATTTTAGTAAGTAATATATATAGAGTAATTTATAATATTAGTATAAAGTAAGAAATTTATTATAAAGAATTAGTTATATAACCCTCTCCTTTTTCCTTTTACTTTACCTCTTTTTTATAATTTCTTTTCTTTTTCTCTTTTTTATACTTTTTTTATTATATAAAAGCTACTTTTTTAATAATTCTTTACTTACTTAATAGATTTTAATTATTATTATAGTAATCTAAAGTAGTAAAGAATTTTTAAGGGTTTAGAAATTTTACTATTCTTATTTATAAAGTTAATTTAGGTATAATTTAAGTATCTTTTCTTTAGATTTATAAGCTTTAGTTATAAATAAATTATTTTTAAAGTTTAATAATACCTTTTATAGTATAAAGAAGTCTTTTTTATATACTTAGGCTTAAGAAGAAGAAGAAGAATTAGAGGTAAAATACTCTTTTTTTATAGTAACTTTTATTAGTCTTTCTTATATACTTTTTTTCTTTCTTCTACTAATTTAATTTATTTTAGCTTTTATAGTTTAGATTTAGGGTTATTACTAGTTATTATAGCTTCTTTATAATTAATATACTTTACCTAGCCTAAACTCTACTTTTAATATTATTATTATATACTTAGTCTTCTATATCTTATATACTATAAGAAGCCTCTTTAGCTACTTCTTCTTCTATATTAGTATCTATATCTTATAAGGCTTTATTATCTATAGGATTATTTTTAAGAAAATAAAAATAAGATAATAAGGTAGAAACTATATATATTTTTAAGCTTTTTTTTAGTCTTTTATTTACTTATTTTTTATAAACTTCTTTAAAAAAAGGAATAAAGTATTTATATCTTTACTATAGCTATCTAAGAAGTAGACTTTAAAAAAAGAGACTTAGAGACTACTATAATTATATTTTTAAATATATAGTATAATACTTTAAGTACTCCCTTAGAGAATATATTTATAAGGAAATATATATTATAATACACCTATTTTTTAATTAGCTAGAAAAAGCTAATATTACTAGGGATTAAATAAGTTTTCTTTTACTCTAATTTTTATAATTTTCTAATTTAGAGCTAGAAAATATTAAAATAAATATATATAGCTCTTATTATAAGCCTTAAATTACTAGAAGAAGATCTAAATATATAGAAACTTACTTTAACTCTTATACTAGCCTTATCTAAAAAAGATAAAAAATATACTAACTTAGTATCCTTATTTAAAGTATTCTTATTAAGTTATTAAGCTTAATTATATACTTAACTCTGCTTATCTTTAATTATCTAAGCTTCTCTTTGCTATAGTTTAGCTTTACTATTAGCTTTAGCTATATAATTATTAATAATATATTTATTACTATTATTAACTATCTATCTTTTTCTTTTTATAGTAATTATATAACTATTTTAAAGCATTTCTTCTTCTTTTTTCTACTTTTTTTTTTACTAATAGATTCTTTTAGTCTATTAGGTTTTATATATATAAGTCTATTAACCTAAGTATAACTCTAAAGTATTTAAATTACTAATAATTAAGGGCTTTAGTAAAACTATTAGCTAGAATACTTATAGTTAGAATATAAGTTATTTTAAATTTTCCTTTTATATATTCCTACTTTAGCTATATATTATATATATTAATATACCTTAATTATATACTTAATTTTTCTAATTTACTTAGTACTAAGTAAATTATCTATTAATTATTATATCTAATTATCTACTTCTCTTTTATCTTAAGTTTTATATCTTAAAACAACTACTATAATAATATTATTTCTTATACTATTTACTATAATATAAGGAGCTCTACTACTATAGTTAATATTATTACTATTAATTACTAAGTTGCTTTCTATATAATTAGACCTCTAAATAATAATATAAGATATCCTTATAAGGAGCGTTAGGTTATTATATTATCTATAAATAATACATTACTTAAGATTTATAATACTCTTATTTCCCCTATTCCTCTATAATATAAAGCTAAGCTTCTAGTTATATATAGGTATTATATTACTTAGTTAATTACTTAACTATACTTTTAACTTAGATTTATAAGATATTATAAGAGCTTTAAAGTAGTATATACTATATTTAGTTAAATTATAATTACTATATATAATACTAATCCTACCCTTTCTTAATAAAACTTAATTTTAGCCTTTATTATATTATTAGTATACTTTTAATACTCTATAATAGGTATTAGTATTACTAAAAAAAAGGCTTTATTACTCTATTTAAACTTTATTATAATCTTTTTTAGGTATACCTAGTAACTTAAATATACTCTTTTTTCTTAATATTTTCTAATAACTTATATTTCTAAAAAGAATTATACTTTACCTTTATTATTAAGTTTATATACTCTTTTTAAACCTTTTATAAATTTATTTACCCTTTCTTTATTACTTTTATAATAGGTAATAATAATATTATCTATAAAGAATACTATAAAGATTTTTTAGTTAGGTATATATAGTATATATAGCTTTTCTTTACTTAGTTCTATACTTAATTTTCTAAGGGTTATTATTAATTCTTTAAACTATAATTAGAGTAAGTCTCTAAGTCTATATAATACTCTTTTTAATTTAATATATTCCCCTTCTACTATATAATCTTATAAAAGCTAATAGATTATTAGAATTAAGTACTTATCTTATTTAGTATATAGAAAGGCATTTTTTATATTAAATTATCTAGTTTTAAGGTTAAATTATATAATTAATGTAATAATTATATAAAAAGTATATAATATAAGTATTACTATATATATTTATTTAATTATTAATTTTTCTTATAGATCTCTATATATATATATATAAGCTTTATATTATTTAAGTATCCCCTTAGTATTAAACTTATAAATATATACCTACTTAAGTAATAAAAGCTTAGATTTTACTTCTAAGTACTTAATTTAAGTTTAGATTAATTAGTCTTTTAATTTTATAATCTCTTCTTCTATTACTTTATATTAATAGTCTTTTAAAGAATAATCTATTACCTTATAGTATATATTAGATATCTTAATAAGATCTTTTTAATAGATTTTGTTACTTTTAAGCTTCTCTTTTTATAAAGTTTTACTCTTATTATTATAAAGTATATTTATTATCTTAAATATAATTATAATATTTTTACTTAATTCTTTCTACTCTTCTTCTTTTACTTTTAAAAAGCTAATTTTTCTTAAGTTCTAAAGAGTATTTATAAATTTATTTATTAGCTTTTAGTTTCTTTATTTTATATACTTACTTTTATATATATTTTTCTTTTAAAAGGATTTTTTTCTTTTATTTAAATCTTTAGTAGAAGTAGCTAATTTCTCTAAAGTTTTATACTTAATATTTATATTATTTTTATACTCCTTTCTTTATTCTATATTCTTATTAGGTATTTATTCCTAATAAGCATTTTAAGAGGCATTTTCTTTATTTATTTAATTAGATTTATTTTATACTCTATTTAAGCCTTTATTTTATATACTTTAATAGATATTTATAGCTTTTAATATATTATTAAATTACTTTTTATTCCTATATTAGATTACTCTTTTCTTTAGTTATAAATTTTCTAGAGTTTCTAAACCTAAAGGATTCTTTTAAGTATCTTTTTAAAGCTAAATAGCTTTTTCTTTATTTAATAAGCTTTTATTCTTATATTCTATACTTTCTTATTTATTTACCTTTAAGTTTTATTTTTAAAGATTTTCTTATATTCTTTTAGGGAGTAGTATAGTTAGTATATCTCTAATTTATTAATCTATTTCTATATTATATTATAACTAGTTAATTTATACTCTTATCTCTTCTATTAGTATTGCTTCTATATTTTCTTTATTTAGATTATAAAGAATATTTTTATTAAAAGTAATATTTCTTATAGTTATTACTTTCTTTAAGAATAGAAGCTAGACTTAGTAAATATTTAATACTATATATTCTATAAGGTATCTAATATATACTTAAAGGCTTATTTTATAAAATTATTAATTTCTTTCTACCTCTTAATCTCTTTATAATAGATATATATAGTATCTATATATATAAAGTCTACTCTAATCTAGTTATAAATTAACTAATAATTCCCTTACTAATAATTTTACTAAGTTTCTAAACTAATTTTCTAGAGTTTTAAGTAGTGTTTTCTATTCTTTACTTTACTATAGGCTTATATTATATAGAAATACTACTATCTATATACTTTCTAGCTATAGATTTCTTAGTAAATTTACTTCTACTAGTATTATAATAGATTTTATTATTATTATTTAGTTTACTCTTTCAGTAATACTATTTAGTTTATATATATATAGTAATATAAGCTTTAATTTAATACCTTTCTCTCTTACTTAGTATTAGAATCTTATTTCTTATACTTTATTTATTATAGTATACTTATTATCTTATTTAATTTAAGTAATTAGAAGGCTAAATTATTATAATACCTAGTGTTACAGTCCCAACCGGGAACCTCCATTTTAGGGAGGCCCCCTATATCCAGTAGGAGATATCCCTATAAAAGGGGGTTTCCCTAACTTATAGAAGGAGAAGAGGAACTTAACAATAATTATATATATTACTTTACCTTACTCTTACACTTAACTACCTATACAATTATACACTAGTGTAATCCTCTTCTTTTATAATAAAGTCTTAACAGGTTCTGCAGACTTCCACCTTTTATAACATATCTTAATGTATATATAGATACCCCCTAAGTTATGTGTTAACTAGAGCTAATAATACAGCAGCTTTAGTATATAATAACTAGTAGTAATTACTATTTCTTTTATACGCCTACTACTACATAAGAGGCAACTATTTCTATACTAACAACCCTAAATAACTAGTAAACTTAATCTATTAGTCTAAAATCCCTAACCCTTACATTAATATTAGAAAACTAAATACACCTTATATACTATCTCTAGGCCTTTTACTAAGAATTCCCTAACTATAGAAATAGGGGAAGACTACTTATATCTTCTAAAAAAGTAGAAAACCTTTACTTCCTTATTAGATATTAGTATATTAATAGCAAACTTTAACTTTAAGTAGAATCTATAGTTATTAAAAGACTATTCTACTAGAATCCTATAGACCTTATTATAGTAAGTACTAAGTAGTAAACTATAAAAGGCATTATCTATATTACCTAGAAGGATAGACTTTTTAACCTTAGTAGGAATCTTAAAGAGATAGAGTTAGTATCTATTAAAGATAGTATTATACTATTAGAGATAGATAATAATATAGGAATATTTAGTATACTCTAAGAAGATGCCTTAATAAGAAAGAATTCTAGCCTAAGGGAGAGGGGACTACTAGAGACTCTAAATCTTACCTTACTCTCTATAGAAGATATTAACTTCTCTTTCTAAAAAGGCAGCTATTATAGTACTATCTCCTAAAGGGAAATACCCCTTAGAATCCTAATCTACTATTATATTATATATAATAAGTTTAAGGCCCCCTTTATTACTTCTATAAGCTCTATAGGCTTTAACTAAGTAAAGAAGGCAGCGCCTTACTATAAAGAAAGGAAATTCCCTTATCCCTATAATAATAATTACTATTAATAATAGGAATCTAGTATATTTAGTAAAATTAAGTAAATATTACTTAATATAAGAGAGTAGTAGGAAATTACACTTAATAGTATTTATTACTCTATATAAAATAACCTTAATAAGGCTATATATTACTTAGAGACTAGGACCTACTTTACCCTGGCCTTAAAGCTAGCTACTAACTAAATAATACCCCTTTTAGTAGAATTTTAGTAGTAACTATCTAAGTCTAGACTATAACCTATAGTACTTATTAGATAGACCTTTACTATAGATATAAAATAACTTATAGTATTCTTTAGATCCTAATATATTAGAATAACCTTAGTAAGGTATATAGAATTTAGTATATAGAAGATAGAACACCTCTATGCCTAAGCTAACTACCCTTAGAATAATACCTACTCTACTATCTACTATAAGAAGTATATAATTAAGCTACCTACTACTTAGGGCATAGAATATCTACCTCCTATAATAGAATACCTCTAAAATAGAGGTCTACCCTATAAGCTAGTAAATATAGGCTAAGTTATAATACTTATTAATAAATTAGTTAATTTCTTCTAGAAGATAGGGAATATTAGGTATCTAAACCCTAAAATAAATCCTAAGGATATTAATAGTATAGCTATTAAGTATAAAGGCAAAATAGTAGTCTTTATAGATATAGACCTATAGATCTAATCTATTAAAAACTACTTTAACTATATAGGACCTAGCTAATAAGACTAAATTCTATACTAGATATAGTATCTTTTCTATAGTACTACCCTAATATAGTACTACTAGCACCTTAATAATAAAGAAAAGATTACTATTTTCTATAATTTAGATATAATATTTGCTGCTATCTAGAAGGAATTTAGCATTAGGGTCTAAGATGCTATAGTATAGCTTAACTAAGCTAAGTTCTCTAGGAAAGATATCCTCTCTAATATATTCTTATATAACTTTATAGTAAAGGTATTCTACTATACTTAGGCAAATAGTAAATCTAGTAATTTCTAGCTATTAGTTTATCTTTACTATAAGCTATATTCTAAACTTAGGTAAATTTGCCTAACCCCTATAGAAATAGACTACTATAATGCCTATATTAAACTTATTAATAGAAAAAAACATAATCTTAGGGATTTCCTCTTTAAAAGAAAAAACCACTAATAAGCTAACTAGGGTAAAGATTCTATAACTACCTATATAGTAGCTAATAAATTAGAACCTAAGGATAGGGACCCTATAGATATAAGTATAGAAGTATACTAGAACTAATAATTATACTATTAAGATTAGTAGAAGTATAGTAGAAGCCCTTACTAATAAGAGTACTTTAATTACTATTATAACCCTTACAGCCCTAATAGGTAATAATACTTAAATAGAGAATAAAGTAATAAAAACCCTCCCTAATAAAGATATTTCTATCCCTTTTCTAAGGACTAAAGCTACCTATAGGAAGGCTACTGCTAAGAACTATAGTAGAGTAGAGATAATAATAAAAGGATTAGAAATAATACAGACTTTAGCAAAAAGATAACCAATGCTTTAAAATAGTATAAAGAGGGGCATAGAACCTATTTTAAATTGCCCCTACTATAGCCTTTTAGGCATAATAAGCGCTATTATAAGAAATAGGCTCTAAGAAATAGCAATAGTGCTAATTATATTATAGTTATTAACAACTTAGATACTAAAGCTAAGGAAGCCTACCTTACTGCGTCTAGATACTATATTATTAAGAAAGGTGTTATTAAAGATAATAATAATAAAGAAGAATCTAACTTTATTAACGCCTTCTATATTAAACTATCCTATATAGTAGGGATAGACTAAACAAAAGGTATTACTATATCTAGAGGATTAGTTAATAGCTAAGTAATTAAAGCAGTCTCTTACCTTTACTAAGTAGAAATCTTTAGTAAAATAAAAATAATAATATACCTTAAGATAAACCTTTATTTTAATAACTAAGATATAGACTATAAAATTTACCTAAATACTAGTACTTTATCTATTCTAATTAATAAAGAATAGCTTAAGTAGTATAGCTATAATATAATATAGGGCACCTAGCAACTAAAATCTGTAAATAGGATGAATTCCTCCTTCTATATTACTAAAATAGCTATCTTTAACTTCTATATAAGAGGCAAAGCTAGGGGTAAGTTAATATTAGGCTACTTTACAGTAACTATAGATGTAATAGAGAAACTTACTCTAAAAATACTAATTAGTATGGATTTTATATATAATTATAGCATTAAGATTAATTTTATTAAGCTAAGAGTGGTTTTCTGCTTAGTTTATAATATAACCACTCTAGGCTAAATCTTCTACCCCTCTTAGCTTATTCTTATATAAAGGGTTACTATAGTAAATAATATAATAATTCTACTATACTATATAGAGGAAGTGTAGGTTTACTAGGAGGACCTTAAGGACCTAGAAGATATAAGTATATACTATTTTATATTATAAAACTACTAGATTTTTAATACTATACTTAAGAAAGGCTAGGATAAGACTCTCTCTATATATAATTACTTAGATTACACACTCTACATCTAACTAAACTAGCAATTAGGCTACCTAGAAGGGATAGCTATAGTTAATTCCTACTATACTATAGTAAATATTTATAAATATTCTAAATTTTATAGTAAGAATATTAATATTCCTTAGTTTAGTAAAGGGAGTTAAGAAATAGAATATACCTTTTCTATTACTAAAACCTATAAAGTAGGGGAAACTATTAATAACCTAGACCTAAAAGTAGTTAATAGGGGGATCCTATTATATAGAATCTCTTATCTAGATAAAGTGCCCTTTATCTTAAATAAGTTTAGTGTTAAAATTATAAACCTTAACCCTACTATAGCTAAGAAGTTAGTAGACCTTACTAATAAATATAATATATATTATAATAAAGGTGTAGTGCCTATACCTAAAGAAGAGCAGATAAAAATTAACTTTATTAATAGATAGTAAAATTAGCTTAAGCTACTATAGATATATAACCTTAGCTATAAAGATTTTAAGAAATTCTATAAAATCTTTAATAAAAAGCATAAGGCTAGAAAGGTATTATACCTAGGTAGTAGAGAAAAGGCACTCTACCTATACTCTAGCTTCTTTATATAGAGAGATATAGGGAAGGAATATAAAGAATAAGTAGTAATTAATATAAGGCCTATTAATAGTATTACTATCCTAGACATCTATCTACTACTAGACTAAAGTAATATTATAGGGGACGCCTATAGTAAAAAATAGATATCCCTCCTTAACGCATTTAGTTTCTTTAATTAGCTTCTAGTGTAGTAAGAATACTATAATTAAATAGCTATTATCTCTAAAAGAGGAATTAAAGTATTATATATAGCTATATAGGGTTTTAAGAACTTATCTATATATATATAATAATTTATAGATAAAGAATTCTATAACTATAGGGCATTTATCTATATTTATATTAATAATATTACTATCTTCTTAGATACTTTTAATAAACACCTATAGCACCTTAAAGTTATATTCTAAATCCTTAAAAAATGCTAACTTTACATTACTATAAAGAAATTATTTATTAGGTATCCCTCTATCTAATTGCTAGGATTTATTATTAATATAGAAGGCATTACTAATACTAGTAATTAGGTTAAGGCAATTAAGAACCTATAAATGCTAATAATACTCTTAATACTTAAAACCTTTATTAGTATAGTAGGATTTCTCTAAGCTAGTGTCCTTTAGTATAATATTTATATTAAACCTCTATAGGAGAGGAAGATAGCCTTACTTTAGAAGCTCTATATAAAGAATAAACTACTAATTAGAGCGTTAAAGTAGACGCAGAAATATATAGCTTAATAGGTAAAATTCACCCTATTAGAGTAGGAAATTGCCTTCTTTAAAGCTATTAGAAATCTACTTTACACTAAGGTTTTACTATAGTATTATAACCTAGAGCAACCTCTCTTCTTTAAAGTTAATGCCTATAAGGAAGGATTTAGATTATATACCTTCTAACTAGCTATTAACTAGGATAGAGAAAGCATCCCTAGAAAGGATATTAATAGTAACTAACTATAACCTATCTTATTCCTCTCTAGGCTAATATTTATAGTTAAAAAGCAATATAGCTCTATAAAAGCAGAGGTTATAGTAATTGCCTAAGGAATGTATAAGCTATAAAAAATAGCTTAGTTAAATTCCTAGCCTATAAACATTATTATAGATTACTCTTTAGTAAAGGGTATAATCTAGTATACCTTACTTACTATAATAGACCTTAATAAGGCTAACCTTAAATTAGCAAAGATTGCTAATTACTTATTATAATTTAAACTCTAAGTAATTTATATACCTAGAACGCTAAACGTAGTCCCTAACGCGCTCTTCTAATTACTAGTAGACATTAGCTATTATAAGGCAGTAGATTACAGCTATTTTAATAAACTTAATATATGTATATACTTTAGGGAAGATTTCTTAGCAACTATAATTATTAATAATAAGATAAAAAGCTCTATTATAATAGAATACCTACATAATACAAAATATAGCTAGATTATTAATAGAATAAAAGCCTATAGGGAGAAGTAGTAATGCACTAATAGAAATTAACCTAGAATCCTACTCTATAGGTAGGACCTTAAAAACAATAAGCTACTCTACTACTAGGATACTAAAGGCTGCTAAAGACTATACATCCCTTAGAGCTATATTAAGACCCTACTTTAACTTACTTATAATAACTATTATTACTTTAGCGCTAGGCGGATAGCTAAGGAGCTATCTATAGTTAGTTTTCTATAGATAAGCAGCTAAATTCGCACCTATATTATATACTATAATATATATAAGGAAAATATAGTACTCTAAACTAGACCCTTAGGCAAAATAAAGCCTTTATAAACTAAATTAGTCCCCTTCTACTACATTTTGCTTAACTTTATTACTAATATACTAGAAGTTAGCTCTACTAATACTATATAGATAGTAGAAGGCTATAGTACTTACAACTTACTCTGCCTAGTAAATTACTTATTTAGTAAGAAAATAATCCTTATCCTAGGGTATAAGTTATACACTACTAAAATCTAGGTAGGACTCCTCCTTAAGGGGCTATATCTTACTAATTAGGGTCTTCCTAAGGAAATTATTAGTAATTATAATCTAAAATTTATATCTAAACTCTAGACCTTACTATTCTATAAATTAGAAGCTAAGCTCCTTATATCTACTATATATTACCCTTAAATAGATAGAGTAGCTAAAAGGAAGAACTAAATAGTAATTATTGCTCTATAATATTACACAGCTACTAACCTAGATATCCTATAGGTCTTAGTAATACTAGCGTTGCAACACTATCTTAATAACACTATATTAGCCCCTATTAATCAATCTCCTAATAAGCTTGTATTTAGCTATAAGCCCCTTACTATTATTAACCTCCTTACTAACCCTAGTAAAACCCTTAGTAAACTAGACAATCTAGATATAGAGGCTCTCTAAAAGTTATACTAAAAGAAAGCAGAACTTACTATAATAATAGCTATAGCCCTTACTAAAATTAGATATAATGCTAGGCACAACCCTATAGACATTAATATTAAAGATATAGTCTACCTTAGACTCTATATTAGATATAAACTCTTAGGGAAGCTAAAGAGAAAATAATTACCTTAAAAAGCTAGACCTTATAAGATCCTTAAAAAGATGTTTTCTCTATCCTTTTAGCTAGAATTCCCCTAAAACTCTAGGGTTTATCTAGTAGTATTAGTAGCCTAGCTTTAGAAACTATAATAAAGGGCAGACCCCTTTAGAAGGGCTAAACCCCTACTACTGCCTATTAATCTTATAAGATTAGGTAAAGTAGATTACTAGGAAATTAAAAGAATTAAGAACTATTAGGTTAGAATCTACTAGAAGAAAGGAAGAAAACTATAGATTAACTTCCTAGTCTATTAGAAAGGATTCTTAGTAAAAGATAACTAATAGATCTTAGAGGAAGAAATATATATTAATATAGTAGAAATAATTAACTTTTACCTAGAGAAGAACGCTATTAACTAGGATAAGGAGTATTATAAGCACTGCCTTATAAGAGACTCTAATCTATAAAACACAGTGCAATTTATTAGTAATACGCCTTACACTATAAAATTGCAAAAGGCATGCGTAGGAAACCCTTACTAGTAGGAAACTACGCCTTTAAGGCAAATTCCTATATAACCCTAAAACTTACTTCTAACTTACTTATCTAAAGTAAGCTTAGTATAAATTTCCTAACTACCCTTCTTTTTAATTTAATCCCTTTTTCCCTCTTTCCTTTCCTTTCCCTTCTTTTTTCTTTTTTACCTTCTTTCTTTAACCCCTTACATTATAATTATTATAGCTATAGAGCATTAAGAGTTATTATACTAACTAGAAGCCCCCTATTTTTGCTAAAATTAGTAAGTATATAAGTATTTCTCCTACTAGTAGCCCTAGATTACTAACTTTCTATAATATTAAATTCCTTAGGATCTTTACTACTACCTTTAACCCTAAAGGAAACCTACTAAGCTAGTATAATATTTGGTTTTATGTATAGACTAACGCCTATATAGAACCCCTAAACTTTGTACTATAGACCCCTAGGGAAGCATTATATAGGCTAATATACTAGCTATAGCTACTACTAGCTATTATTTACACTATTTAAGCAGAATTTAAACATTACTTTAGCTTAGATCTAGACTAAGAAAGGTATTGCTAGTATAATATCCTATATACTCTAGAAGTCCTACTATACCCCGCCTTCCTCTAGCTTAGAATAGTAAAACTAATAAGCCTCTTTATCCTAATAACTAATACTACCCCTACTAACCTTTTTAGCGCTAATTTTATAGTAAAACTATTAAAGGAATATTTTAAAGTTGCTATAGCTAAAGATAATATAGCAGTAGTAGGGATTAATACCCCCTTCCTAGTAATAAAATAGGGATCTAGCAACTTTATTACACCTAATTAACTACTAGAATTATAGGAATATACAGCTAATAATAAAGAGAGTAATAACCCTAAGGAGGGCATTAAATAGGATAATAACCCTAACTTTAATTCTATCTTTAATAGTAATAGAGATAAATTACACTACCCTACTGCTAAAAGGACCTATAAAGGCTGTAAGTATAATATTTAGGTAATTAAGATAGAGACAGTAGTATATATATAGGGCTTTAACCTATTTTAGCATTTTCGCTAATTTAGCTGTATAGATAGGAAACTATATAACCTATAGACTATAGAAGATATTATAGTATTTACTGTAGAAGTTAACGTAGGAACTATATACACTGCCTAGAGGTATACTAATAAGCATTGTAATATAAAGAAACTATAGTTATTTACTAATACCCTATATGTAACTAGATAGGAGTTTTATATAGCTAGCACTAACATTTCTATAGACAGCTTTAGCATTAAAATAGATAATCCCCTATATAACTTATATATTAGAGTTATAATAAACTATAGGGAAATCTATAAGGCACTAGAAAGTATAGTAGGGCATAAAGGTAAATTAGAAGTCCTAGTAGTGTAAGCTGCTAGGGAGGCCTTAAAAAAAGTAGTCTCTATCTACTATAACAGAGGATTATAGAATAATAAACCCTAGACTAATTAGCTATCTACTAGGGAGATAATTATAGCTAAACGTATATACGCAGTGTATAGCGCCTTAAATAGTACCCTTAGAGGATACCTTATATTACTTAGCTAGTTCTATCTTTCTAGGATTATAGCCCTAGCAGAGACTAATCTAGTCCCTATCCCTATAGTTAGAAACAAAATCCTATATTAGGTAATAGTACTTTAGGCAGCTACTAAGACCTTAGAGAAAATTACTATAGGCTACAAAGAAACGCTTAGAAAGTAAAGATATAGCCTCTAAACTATCCTTAAGCTAATTAATATTTTATATAATAGCACTACAGCATCTATTAATAAGAGGATTAAGGAATGCTCTAAGAAAACCACTAGCTTTATTAGGAAATTAGAGGAACGCCTCTATATAATAATATTAGCAGTAGTAATCTATAAGGCCTTACTTAAGGCAATAATAAATACTACTATAGCTATTAAAAAGAATATTACAACCCTCTATAGAGAAGTAGATAACTTAAGAACTATAGTAGAGACGTTCTATACTATACTAAAAAACCTACCTATTATAATAGAACTAACAACCTAGGGCAGAACACGCCTTCCTAGCAGTGGTTTTTAACTAGTAAACCTACCTACTATATAATTAAGTAGAAATAAGGGATAAAGCAGCTATAAGCACAGAGCCTATAACTTATCTATATTATCTAGCCTAGTATAGATCTCTTAGCTATATATAAAACCTAGCTCCCTAGACTAAAAGGGAGTATTAGAGGCTAGATAAAGCAGACTAGTAGTGCTGCTAAATATAGCGCAACCCCTAACCTTAATAACCACAGTGCTGCTAGCTATAAAAACAATAATAATAATAAAACTATTAGGTAAGCTGCTAAAGACCTCCGCCCTACTAAAAACTCCTATATAACTATCTTTCCCTCTAGTGTGTAAACTATTAGGCAACCCTACCCTAGCAATGCTAGCTATGCCTATAGAGACGCCTAAAGCTAACAGAAAGAGAGCTATTAACAATCTCTTTAACTAATAGCTTACCCTACTACTAACCCCTTGCTTTTTGCTATACTAAATAAGACTTTACTCTATGCTATATAATTATATTACTATTATCCCTAGATTATTTCTACTTACACTATACTAATTAAAATTCTATTCTTCTTTGCCTAATAATAGAGCTATAGCTTACTAAATAGCTAATATACCTATAAGGAGTTACTACCTATATTACTATTATTTCCTATAGATAGACTATAGAAGTTTGCAAATTAAGATATTAATACAATATAAAGTTATATATTATATAAACTTATAGTAAAGCCTATAACTAAAGCTATTTCCTACGCTCTAACTATAGAAACCAGCAGACCTATATAGACTTACTAATAACTTACCTACCTATTACTATATACTTACTATAATACCTTCCCCCTTTTTTAGTTATTTAAGGAAAACCTTACCCCTCTACTCTTATAATCTAATTCCTTACTATTAATAGTTAGCAACCTAGGACCTATAATACATCTATCTAAACGTTAGAATCTTATGCACTAGATAAGGAAAACAGTGTAAAAAAAGGATATTATATTGCTTATAGTAATCTACGTTATTATTCTACCCTATAGGAATCTTAACTAGCTGTAGTAGTCTAAGGAGGAAATTAGTAATATTTACTTTAGCTATAATAGAACCCTTTAGATATTAGAGGAATATAGTAACCTAAGGGTGTAAGTAAGGGCTAGGGGTATCTTTACTAGGGATTAAGGTAATATAGCTTACCTAGCTTCTATCTTTAAATTATACTACTTAATCTACTAGTAGAAACTAATAGAAGGAGGACTATAATACTTCTTCCTCCTCTTCTTCCTCTAAAGAGTAGATTAGAATATAACTATAGCTATTAGTAGATAAGCTATATATAGTAATAAAGTAGTAACTATTTGTAAATTATTCTAGGCATTCTAATACTACTCTATAGAACTTAGTGCTAAAGCCTTTATCTAGCTACCTTAATAAATTTATTATAATATTAAGCTACTCTTTAGGGCCTATAACTTATAGAGGCATGCTAAATCTAACCTAGATAGTGCTAGAATCTATACTAACTAAAGAACTCCTACCCTAGTAGCCTTAGACAAGGAAAAACGTCTTTTTAATTTTATTATAATACTAGTAGAAAACTATAATAACCCCTTCTAGAGGTCCCTAGTAATGTACTACTATAGGAGATTGTATAGAATACCTAGCAATTTCCTCTGCCTACACTCTTAAGATTATAGGGCCTAAATCCTAGCCTAAAGCTAATTTATTAACTATATATTAGAGCTCTATAGCTAACTTAATAATATCTCCCTTAGCCTTAGACACATTCTAATATATAATAAAATAGGCTAACTACCTAGTAAGGCTAGTAACTAATAAATATATAAGGCCTTAGACACTGCTAGGGGGAATCTTACCCTTTATAATAATTAGAGACGTGCCTATACTCTTACTATTAATCTAAATATTAACGCTATTACTATAGTATCTAATCTATAGCAGTAGGAGGTGTATAAGGCTATTATACACCTACTAGAGGTTAAGACTACCCTAACTAATATAATTCTCTACTTAATAGGAAGTAAGGAGGTATAAGGAATAGCCTAGAAATACCTTACTATATATTTTACTATACCCTACCCTTTAGTAGTAGTTCTAAGCATTAGATAAGTAATAGTTTACTATTACTAATAATTAAGTAGATTATAAAGTTACTCTCTATAAAAACATTATATATTATAAATAACCCCCTAGAATTTGTAAATTTCCTATTTCCTAGTGTAGGCAGCTTTACCTTATATAAGGCTTATAATTAACTTACCTGCCTATTACTAAATAAACACTAGCTTAATGCTTTTAACTTACTACTAGGTATAAAGATAGCTATTCCCCCCTTTAAGAAGCATAGATAAATCCTATATATACTACCTTACTAATTAAGTTAGGACCTTTTGCTATTATAAACTAATGCTATAAAGAGATGCCTAAAACCTATAGGGGATTATACCCCTAAGGGGCTAAATATAGTATAATAGAAGACACCTATAGCTAATAAGACCTTACCTTCTTCCTACTATAGGAAGATAGTAATCTATAATATAGAGTTAGAAATAAAGGAATAGAACCTTTCCTTATTAATAATAATAGCTACTCTAGTATAATCTATAAACTCTACTACTCCTACTATACTAATAATCTAATTAAAGAAGGGTTCTAATATATATTCCTACTATAATAGCTATATTATCTATATAAAGTCCTCTAATAGTAAGTAATTAGCCTTAATAGTAAATACTCTATTACCCTTCTTAATAAATTCTATATATATACTACTAAACTTAGCATAAAAGGACTTATCTAGATAATAGGGAACCTCTTCTATAATATATTTGCGTTTTTTTAATCTTATAATCTCTAGAAGTATACTATAGCTAGCCTTAAAAACCTTCTTATTAATAATAAACCTAACCCTTCTACTACTAATCTAGATAAAGGCTAATAATTACTTTACTTCTTTATAACTATAGTAGAAAGCAATAAAAATATAGAAGATGTAGAATTCTAGCTAAACTACTCCTAGCTAACTACCTTAGATAGTAGTACCTTTCTATATAGTTAATTACACTAATTAAAAACCCTACTAACTACCTAAGCTAAATTATCTATAAAAAGTATAGAACTCTCTAGCTATCTCTAAGCTATTGCTAGTAATATAAATAAAGCAATTTTTACTATATAGAACTAGCACCTAGCCTACTATAGCAAATTTATAGAGTATAACGCTAATACTAGTAATAGGATAAGATCCCTTACTAGCTATGCTAGCCTTATAGCTTATTAGATATAGATAAGGGAACTTATTAGAGAGCTTAATATATACACTATTAATATAGTACACTCCCCTTAGCAATAAAGGGCGTTTAAAGTAGCCCTCTACTATAAAGATGTAATTAGAGGCATAAGGGATGATATTTGTAATATTATAAATAAGGAGGCAAATATAGTATAAAAGAATAACATCTTTAGGTCTTATTATATAGGGACACTCTATTTTTTTTTTTCTTATTAAGGGGCACCCTTTCTCTTTCTATAATTTCTCTACTATAGATAGGTAGAAGTCTATAACCTATAAATAACTAAGCAAATTATAAAGTTATATATTATAAATAAATAGTAAAGTATATAAAACCTAAAAGGAAGAATACTTTATATTACCTATAGAAGTTAATACTTAAAAGGAAGTTACCTTTTATTTACTTTTCTATTACTATAGCTTCTCTCTCTTTTTATACCTACTCTAAACTAGAATTTATATATACCTTACCCTCTCTTTTCTACCCTTCTTTCCTATCTTCTAGTTATAGTAAGCCTCTCTAATAGAAACTAATAACTATATTTACTTATATATAAGCTAAATTTATAGTATTAATAGCTAGAATAATTAAGTATAGTAATATAGAAGGCTATAAAGAATATGCTACTAATACACCCTACCTTTATAGAGACTTAGTCTATTAGAAGAGTAAATATTATATAGAGGAAGATATCTATAATTAAAGTATAGCTACCTTTAAACTCCTATAGTAATATAGTAATCTCTAATAGAGGGTAAGGAATAAGAGATAATAGCTACTCCCTAACTATAAAGCTAACTTCCCCCTCTTTATTTATAAACTCTATATATTAGCCTAGCCTAAGTATATAATTAAAGGAAATTTCTACTATATCTTCCTACTCTAATAGCTCTACTAACTCTATAGGTATCTCTAATAGTAAGCAAGAAGGCGTAAAGGCCTAATAATTAACAAAACCTTATTAGAATTCTTCTAATATACTATAGAATTAGGCATAGAGTCCCTTATATAGATAGTAGGTAACCTTTACTATAATATCTCTACTTTCTTCTAATCCTAGAATCTCTAAGGCTATATCCTTTATAGCATTAAAAACGCTTAGGTATTTAAAAGCTCTATACCTCCTTTAGCTATTACTACTAAAGTAAAGTACCTATTTAAATTCTTTACTAAGATAGTAGAAAATAGCAATAGTACTAAGGATTTAGATAAATAGCTAATATATAATTAGCTAGCTCTCCTAGCTGTTAGTATATTTATACTTAGCTAAATATAGTAGGTAAGAGGCTTATATAAAATATATATAGAGTAATCTATAAAAATTACAGAACTTACTAACTATCTCTAGGCTATTGCTAATACTATAACTTCCCTAGTTTTTAATATAAGTAACTAATATATAGTATACTATATAGATAAATATAGGTATAACGCTATAGTCTATAAAACTATAGAGAGTCTTACTAGTAGTTCTTACCTTACTACCTACTAGGAATAGGTGCAAATCCTTATCTAAGACCTTAATCTCTATATAATTAATACTATATAGAACCCTTAATAATAGAGAGTCCTTAAAACAGCCCTTCTTTATTAAAATGTGGTTTAGGGTATAATAAATAACATCTACTATATTATACATAATAACCTAGGTGTAGTATATATTAGCTAATTATAACTTATAGAAATGCTATAAATAGCTAGGGAATAATAGTAAATAAAATGTAGAATAAGGAATTAAGAAGTGTAGTAGAAGTTAGGATAATTAGTAGAAATACTTATTTATAGAATTCTTTTTTTATTTTCTTTAGCTTAGAATAAGCTATCTTCTTCTATAAAAGAGGGGACTTATTATAGTCCTAATTAGAAATCTCTATTTTAGGAAGGCCCTCTATATCTAGTAGGGGATATCCCTATAAAAGGGGGTTTCCCTAACTTATAGAAGGAGAAGAGGAACTTAATAATAATTATATATATTACTTTACCTTACTCTTATACTTAACTGCCTATATAATTATACACTAGTGTAATCCTCTTCTTTTACAACAAAGTCTCAATAGGTTCTGCGGACTTCCACCTTTTATAACGTATCTCAACGTACGCGCGGATACCCCCCAAGTTACGTGTCGACTGGAGCCGATAATACGGCGGCTTCAGCACGTAACACCTAGGCTTTATAGTAGGCTAATATACTAAAGATAGAATTATATATTTTATTCTATAGAGGATATACTTAGATAGTTTTAGTATACTTATTTTTAAGTATTATTAACTAATTTATATTATTATATAAAAAAACTTCGCGATTTCTTCTGCACCGCGGTAGCGACGCGAAATCGACTCAAAACCATTTAAAAAACATTACAAAAGAATTGCCATACCTATTTATCCTAGATTCTAATAGTGTATTAGAGCTAGAGTATAGGCGCTGTAGGTATAGCAATGCTAATAGATATTAATAGTAGCTATTATAGAGAGCTTACCTAAAGCTACTACTACCCCCTTATAAAATATAGAGGCTTTATAATAGTACTTTAAACTATACCTACACTACTACTAATAAGTTTGTAGCTATTAGATTATTATAAACTTAAATATAAAGAATTAGCTAGTATAGTATTAGCTTTACTACTAGAGAGTATATAGAATATTATCCTCTATATAGCTAATATAGTAGTAATATATATTTAATATAAAACCCTTACCCCTTTAGCACCCTCCCCTCTAATAGATATATATACTATAATTAAGTAACTTAAGACTATAGTAGAAAACACTATTAAAAAGGCATTTAATAGTACTATACTAGCTTTAAGCTAGGCTAATATTATAGCTAATAGCTAAATAGCTACCCCCCCTACTCCTACTTATATTACTACTATTATAATACTACCTTATATCTATTATAAGACTACTATTAGAAGCTTAACTATTATAAAATATACTAAAACCTACTTTCTAGAAGAGATAGTTATAGCTATAAATAAAGCTATAGGAATTAGTACTATTATAGCAGTAAAATGCCTCTATAGTAGCAATACTATTATTACTTTTTATAATACTACTAAACTATATACTAAAGATATAACCTAGGTCTATACTATATTTAGACTAGATATAATACTTAACTACTAAATATTTAGTATTATTATTAAGAGATTCTTTATATACTACTTATAAAACTAAGCTAATGTGATGGACTTGAGCTGATAGCTTGGGTCCTTAGGGAAGAGGAAAGGGAGAGGGTTAGGAGACTACTACTATAGAAGAGACACCCTACCAGCTACTCTTTAGAATAGTATAGAACATAATACACTAACACTTAGGGCACGCTTAGGGCTAGGCTAGCAATCCTATAGACTATATATAGGAGACAAATAGGTTGCTAAAGGGGATAGTCTCTCTTCCTTTCCTTATAGTTAATAATAACTCTATAAATGCTAAATAGTAGTTACTCTCTAGGCTAGTCTATAACAATTATTAACTATCACCTTAGAGAACAAAACAGAACTAATAGAATAACAATAGGGAAACCTAATAATAATATAATAGACTAATTAGGTAATTAGGAGGAACTTAAGTTCCTCTATACAATAATCTATAAGTAGGAAAGGCAACTTATAGAATTATAATACTATATAAATACTATAGAGGCTATAGCCTATAATATAGTAATAATAGGGCCCTATATAGAACGCTCCCTATATAAGCCCCTCCTAATAGGAAGCCCCTATAATAGTAATAAAGCCTCCTTCTAGGCTTAGCAAAACCTTATATCTTATAAGCTATAGGCAAACTCTAACTTTATTAGTAGCAACTATAATAAATAGTTCCTTATATACTAGAATCTTAGCCCTAAGATATAGGCCTAGGTAGCCCCCTACTTTAAGCTAGAGCACACCCTTAACTATAGCCCTATAGCCTTTCTAGAATACCTAGATAGTATATTTATAGATCTATATAGAGAGAAATATATAGTCTCTAAGCTTAACTAGCTTAAACAGTATAATAATAAATAATTTATTAATTTCTATATTTATTTTAAATAGAAGTTAATACTAATAGAAGGTATAGAATAGGTAGATACTATTAAACTCTTACAACTCTATATAATACTTAATAAGAAGATATATAACTTCTATATTAGGCGCAATATTCCCTATAATAACTATTAGGGGGCAGTTAAACAATACCTCTACATTACCTTAGATATTAACTCCTACTACCTTAAAGAATATATTAAGTTGCAACATTACTAATCTAACACCTATAACTATAATAGTAATATAGAGATAGGTAGTATTAACACTACTAGCTTCTAAAAAGCTTTGTAACACCTCTAGGATACTATAAAGGAAATACAACCTTCCTAGCCTAATACTACTAAGACTACTAAGCAGACCTTCTAGATTATCTAAGTAGTTCTTAACTAGTATTGCAATACTAGCTAGTATCTCTACTACAGTACTAAGGGGCACCTTATTTAGCAGTATAACCTCCTTCCTATAAAACTACCTTCCTCTATAATAGATATAAGAGCCTATAGCACTTTCCTTAATAAATCTATAGAGAAGATATTAAATACTAAGTTAAAAAAAGAGAATCCTATTACTTAAGTCTTAGCAATAGGTAAACTAATACTATAAAGCACTCTACTACTACTACTTTTAGATTAGATAAAGACTAATATTAGAATATAGAAAATTATATAGAAGACCCCTTATTCCTTATACTACTCCTATATAATAGAACCTTATTTCTATAAGCCTAAGTTAATAGTAGTTATAATAGCTTTATAGCTATAAGCAAATAATTAGCGCAGCAACTCTACCTACCCTATATTACCCTACTATATACTTATAGCCTTACTATAGCCTTAGAGAAGCCTTTAGGATCCTAAGCAAAGTCTATAATACATCTATATATTACCTATCTCATCTACTTTTAGGCTAATATTAATAGGTAGGAGTTCCCTATAGTTACCTATATAATCCTAGGCCTCTTATATAACTATATTCTTAGGGCCCCTTAGCTAGCCTAAAACAAAATTAAACTTTATACATCTTAATGCTCCCTTATAGTAGGAATATATAAAGGACTTATTATTAAGGCCTCTAATAGTTAGCACTTAGACAACCCTACTATATTAATATTAGGCTCTGTATACGCCGGCTTAGCTTAATAAGCACACTAAGGATATCCTTCTATCTATCTTATTAGCACTAGCCTCTATAAGATTAATATAGCCCTTATAGACATAGTAGGACTCCCCTTAATAAATAAACCAGAACCTATAGCTTATCTACTACCTAAACTAGTAGACTTTATAGACCTCTTTAGTAAGGATTACACTACTACACTACCCCCTTATAGAGGCAGCTCTAATTACTATATTTAACTCTAGAAGAATCTAAATAGCTCCCTCCTAGAATTACTATAGGCACTGCTATACAATATACTATATAATTAACTTCTTAAAATATAAAAGCAAATTATAAACCTAATAGATAAGGGCTAGATCTATACTTCTTCCTCTTTAGTAGCTACCCCTATTCTATTAGTAAAGAAAGCAGAAGGTAGTTAGTAGTTCTATATTAATTACTACACCCTTAATAAGGTTACTAACTAGAATTAATACCCCCTCCCCCTAGTTAAGGAGACCCTATACTCCCTTATAGAGGCATATTAGTTTATAAAGTTAGATATTAAAGCAGCTTTCTACTGCCTTAGAGTTGCTAAAGGGGATAAACACCTTACAGCGTTCTAGACACATTTTAGGCTATTTAAATAGCTAATATACCCCTTTAGGTTAGCTAGCACGCTAGCTATATTCTAATAATACATTAATAGCGTACTTAGCAATACCCTAAGGATATATACTATAGCTTACCTAAACAACATCCTAATCTACTTAGAGGGTAGCTATAAAGAATATATATAGTATACCTAATAGATCCTTACTTAGCTATAATAGGTAGGCCTATACCTTAATCTAGATAAGTATACTTTTAGCATTAAAGAAGTTAAGTACCTTAGATTTATTATCTATATAGAGTAAGAAATACACCTAGACCTAGATAAAGTAGTAGTAATATAAGACTAGGAGGCCCCTTAATAGGTTTAGAGTATTAGAGCCTTCCTTAGCTTTACAAACTTCTACTAGAAGTTTATTACTAACTTCTTAGATATAATAGAGCCTCTTTTAGCTCTTACTAAGAAGGGCGCCCCCTTTATCTAGTCTAATAAGTATAAGGCCGCATTCTAGCAACTAAAATAGGCTTTTATCTTATACCTAATTCTTACTTAATAGGACCCTAATAAGGATATAGTTATTAAAGCAGATGCATTAGGCAAAGCTATTAGGGGATGCCTCTCTTAGTATAGCTAGGCAGAAATATTACATTTAGTAGCATACTACTTAGCTTACTTAACCCTACCTTAATAGAATTATACTATTTATAATAAGAAGCTTCTTAGTATTATTTCCTACCTTAAAGTATAGTCTACTAAGCTTTATAGCATTGCCTATCTATTTACTATACTAACTAACCATAAAAACCTAGAATATTTTACTAGTCCCTATAAGATGTCTAAACAGTAGGCCTATTAGGCTAAGACACTAGCCTTATTTAACTTCTACCTCTACTACTAGCCTAGCTCTTAAGCTAATAGATCTAATACCCTCTCTAGATATAAGCAGGATAAGTTAGGACAACCCCCTATACTACAAAGTTTACTCTAATCTATATTAATAGTATGCCTTATAAGCGCTTAAAATTAGAACATTACCCCTAGAGGGAAGATACTAAATTATAGGGTCTACACTATATCCTATAATATACCTACTAAGAATCTAATAGATCTCTACCCTATTTCTAACATAGTAGAACTATTAAGCTATAATTTCTTTACTAATATACACCTCTAGAACCTATAGGATTAAGGTATATAGGCTAATATAATCTATAAGGTAAAGCTTAAGGTAGTTAAGTAGAGTGCCTAAAGATTCCCCTCTATAGTAGAGATATACTAATAGATTAGTAATTATACCCTTAATACTTATAGCGCCTTATTATTTTAGGGTAGGCTATAGGCCCCTTAATATAAGCTACTTACTATAATGCTTATCTAATAAGTATACAACTCACCCCTATTAGAATATCTAGAGAAGAACTCTACCTTCTAAGCACTCTATTAGAATTTCCACTAGGAAGGTATATCTACTAATATAGCGCGCTATATCTATAATTATTATTATATTAGTATATAGAAAAGTTAGTAACTATACTAAGGCCTACTCTAACCTATCCTAGTGCTAGACTAATACTAGTTATAGATCTTAGTTAACTTTATAACTAACCTTCTAGTATAAAGAGCAGAAGCCCTATAGTACCTTATAGTTATTATAGATTGCCTCTCTAAATATATCTAGTTAGAAGCTATAACCATAATAGCGGCTAAAGCATATATATAATAATTCCTTACTTACTAGTAGTAGTTCTATAGTTTCCTATAGAGTATTATTTTAGACTAAGGCTTAGATTAGATAGGGGGATTTTAGTTGTCTCTATACTCCCTTATAAATATATAATAACTCCTCTTAATAGTATATTACCCTTAGATAGATAGTAGAATAAAAAAGGCTAATTAAGAGGTATAGGCTATATTACATATAGTTATTGCATTCTTATAATATAATTAGGCCTTATACCTACCCTTCTGCTAATTAGCGCTAAATAACTAGACCTTAACTATTACTAGTATAAGCGCCTTTTACGCCCTATATAGATATAATATAGAACTTATCTAACGCCTAGTAAGCTTACTAGGGAGCTAGATATTACCTAAGGGATATGCTATAATATTTCTAGAGACTATCTATAAAGGTATGTAATTAGTATAGGTAGTAATTAACTTTACCTAATAATATTAATAAGACAATGCTAATTGTTCCTAACGCCTAGCTAAATAGTTTAAGCCTAGAAATAAAGTCTAGCTTAACCTTTACTATATTAAGACTAAGCATCTAAGCTATAAGTTAGACTAGGTAATAGCTAAATACACTATATTAGAAGCCCCTATACCTCTTATAGTCTACCTAGATATCCCTACTAGAATCTACCTAGTCTTTTATATAGACTTAATTAAATATATAGTATATAACCTACTCCTATTCTAAATACTATATAATAACTATCTAGATCTAGTGCCTAGTACTCCTTTAATAGAAGTACCTAAGTTTAAAATATAAGAAATTCTAGGCGCTAAGAATACCTAAAGATAGGGTAAGTAATATAATATCTTAGTAAAGTAGATAGAATATAAGAAACTAACCTAAAAACTACTAAAAAACTTTATAGAGATAGAGGCTTTAATAAGGTTTAAGTTATAATAGGGGGATGCATAACTCTATAATAGGCTATTCTTATAGCTAGCAATTTTAAATTTATATTCCCTAGAGGATACTTAAATTATTATATATAACTTAATATAACTACAACCCTCTACCCCTAACTACTCCTTAGTATTATCTTCCTCCTTAATAGTTAAAATAGGTATTTCTAAAGAGGGAAAATAGGGCTAGTAGAGGTGTATAGGGGTAACCCCTAGTATAGCACTAGATGTATTAGTAGTAGGCCTAAAGGCGCCTAAAGGGGGATTGCTAGCTAATAAAGAGGCCCTATTATAGGACTAGAGCTAGCGCTAGAAGGGGACTAATATAGTATACTAAGGGGCTAGGGTATAGATAGGCAGGAGGTTCTTATCTATAAAGGGGTTCTCTACTATAGGGAGGAACCTTCTAAATAACTATAAAGGGGTTGCCTCTAGAAGGTAACCCTCTATTTATTCTATTAGCTATATTAATTACTTAATATTAGTAGTAAGGTGTTCTAATATACTAATAAAGGTAGTATACCTAGGGCTAGGAGAAGGAGTAATAAAGGCAGTAGAGCACTAAGATACTATAGTAGTAGGTATAGGGGGGGTATATAAGGGGATGGTAGAGATGTATAATAGTATAGGGAGGGTAGATAGAATAGCTAAAGGGGGGGCGTTTAGGGCGTTTAGAGCTGCCTATTAGCTTATAGGGTTGCTAGATAGGGCGTACCCCTTAGCAACCTTAGCTACAATAGGAGCAGCTATAATAGCATCTATAAAGGCAATAAAGTGTTTACTAAGCTTCTTAAACTTAGGAATAAGAACTACTACTATAGTCCTCTAAGTTTCTTTAGAGTACTAATAGGGCATCTCTATAGCCCTCCCTTTAAAAATAGCAGCTACTATTTTATACACTAGGTAGTATAAAAATAGATCTATAGTAAATAAGTAGCTTATATAGATATATTAATACTTCTTATATTAATAGAGAGGATAGGCCTTATAGCTAAAGATATAATAATTAAATATACTATTTCTAGCTGTATACAATAAACATAAGAGGCACTATAACTATATTTGCCAACAGAGCTAGAACCACTTATTGCTAGAGTTACCCTCTATCTTATAATACCTAAGGATATGCTTAGGATTATAGAAGGGGCGCTAATCCCCTCTAGAAGCATTAGTAGCTATAGATATAATGCTATACAATACCTAGTTATTAGCTAGTTAGGGCTAAAGGGGAGTAGTCTATACTACTATCTAACTTATATAGAGTATATAGGTAGAATATATTAATAGAAGCTATAAATAATAAGAGGGGATTAAAAGACACTAGTAGGGATAATAGATAGTAAAAATTTAGCTAAAAATAAGATTAGCTATTCCTATAAGAAACTTAATATTTACCTTAAAATAGAAGTGTATAGTATATACTATAGCCTAACATAGCAATAGCTTAGGGAGAGGATAATATATAAGATAAGAGTAATGTATAGAATAATAAATAGATTAATAGAAGGTAATATAATATATAATATAAGAGTTAGAAGTTAGAAAGGGGAAAATAAGTAGGATAAAGGGCACCTCTTATATAAAATAAAGGGGGATAGGAGTAATCCTATTAGGACTATAAGTAATAATAATAGGAACCTTAATAGGCATTATTATTACAATCTCTAATAGATTAATAGTACTACAGCACTACTAGGGGGACGCCTATATAGTTGCTATACATATATATATTATAATAAATACACACTAAACCTACACCACCTACGTACACACTATAAACAGATAGAGGACCCACCACATCTAAAACATAATAAGCAATTAACTTAACCTACACCACCCTTATTATTAATAAGCATACTATAAGATAATAACGCAGGGGGGTCCTATCTCTATATAGGAAAAGAATAAACACATATAGGACTAAAAACACATATATACACATTACCCTTCTAATAACTTAACTCCTAAGAGAGAGGCTATATAATAAACTTAAGCTAATAGCTTAGGTCCTTAGGGAAGAGGAAAGGGAGAGGGTTAGGAGACTACTACTATAGAAGAGACACCCTATTAGCTACTCTTTAGAATAGTATAGAATATAATATGCTAATACTTAGAGTATGCTTAGGGCTAGGCTAGTAATCCTATAGACTATATATAGGAGATAAATAGGTTGCTAGAGGGGACAGTCTCTCTTCCTTTCCTTATGGTTAATAATAACTCTATAAACGCTAGATAGCAGTTGCTCTCTAGGCCAGTCCATAACAGCTAATAAAGATATTCTAAAAGACTTTATTACTATAAATAGACCTAGCCCTATAAGAATTATAGTATAGAAGTAATATAATACTATAATCTATACACTACTTATTATAGAAATTAATAGAGTTAAGGCAGCTAACTACCTCTACTATACTAGTATTATATATAAAGCTAAGATCTTTAAAGCTAAACCCTATAATAATATACTCTATCTATACTAATACTATAACTACTTTAAGTTTATCTATATCTCTACTAAATATAATATACTATTATACTATAGCTAATATAGCACTAATTACTATACTAATAGGGAGAACTTATACCCTATATTATTAGGCGTAATATAGGAATACTATATTAACTATATAGGTTTATATTTAGTGTAGTCCTATTTATATAATATAGCTAATAAGTAATAGAACTATGCCTATATAGTGTATTTAATATATCCCCTAGCCTTTACTAAACCTAATACTACTAATAAAGGATAGACTAAAGTCTAAAGCTATAATAGATACTATAAGATAAGTAATCTACTCTTAAGGGAGGCCTTACTATATAAATATATTAGCTAACTATATACTAAATACTTTAAACTAAGCACTACTAATACTTCTTATACTCTAGGTGCTATAGTAGTATACCTTAGTACACTACCTATACCTATAGTAGGATTAAATAAGCTAACTATAACCTAATATATAATATAATTAGTATATAATAGAAATTATATATTAGAATATATAGAAGAAAACCTACCTTATACACCTAGCGCTATAATACTAACCTAAAACTAATATAATAGTAATCTAAGAATTAGAAATAATTAATAGCTACCTACTAAACCCTAGCCTAAGGCGTTTCTACCTAGCTATCTAGGGTAGTTACACTACTATATATATTAACTATTAACTTAGCACTAATATATAGTTAATATATAGTAGTATAGATTAGTACTTAATTATAGTAGTAGGCATAGAAATATACTTAATCTACTTCCCTAATTATAAACCTAACTAAATAATCCCTTTAACTAAATTTATTATAGTATTACTATAGACCTAAAGCATCTTTATTAAAGATTTTAACTAATATTACCCTCTTTAGGACTACTTTAGTAGAATATTAGTAGATAGTAATACTCTTCTAGTAATAGTAAAGTAGTAGTAACTTAGTCTTACTATACTATAGGATAAAGTTATATAGTACTTATATAGTAAGTATAGTAGTACTATTAACTATACCTAGGCTACCTAGAATACCTAGATTAAATACCTAGGTAGACTATATCTAGCTAGATTTAACTATATTCTATAGCTTATCTATATTAGTATCTCTAGGAATACTAACTATATACCTATTAATATATTTAAATAGTTATATATATAGATAGATATAGTAACTATAGAGGTAGTAGCTTAGTTCTACTATAATACTAAGGATATACTACTTAATATACCTAAGGTAATTAAAGATTAGGTAGTTTAGATTATAATAGAACTTTAAGCTATTACTAAAACTATAGTACTATATAGCCCTTAAAGTAGCCCTAGACCTAATCTATAGTAGAATTACTAAGTAAAGTAAGCTACCTAGGATGCCTAATATATACTATAAAGATAGTATATATATTATACTAATAATAATTAGTAACTTACTACTAAGGTAGTATAGACCTAAACCTAAGTTATTAATAATAAATACTATAGCTTATAGAGAGTAGTAGTATAAGCTGCTACTACTTATAGGGGTAATTTATAGAAACTAGAATAATAGGCGTAGCTCTATAGCAGCCTTCTACTAAAATAGATCTACCTCTCTAATCTCTATTAAGGTAATAGCCCCTTTACCTAAGTAGCTACTACTTATATAAAGAAAGCTACCTTTCTTACTATATACTTCTTTCCTTACTTAGAGGCATATCTTAATAATATTCTAAATAACTATAACTACTAACTTAATACTATAGTATTTCTATATAAAGATTACTTTAATACTAATAAAATATATAGGATTATTAAGGATTTTATAAGCTAAAAAGCACTTAGTTCTAATAAGCTACTAATAGGCTTTCTTAAAGTATATAGCTAGCTCTTAGCCTATACTCTTACCTACCTTCTAAATATATACTACTAGGTTAGCTACTATCTAGTATTATATTAGTTAGCTAAAGTTATAGTACTATATAAACCTAATAAAACTCTAGAGTAATAATAGTATATAGAAGCTTAGCGCCTAATCTTACTCTTTAGTATTATTAGTAAAGTTCTTAAAGTAGTAATAGTAGTATAGCTTATCTATACTACTAAGAAGAGGAGTACCCTTTCTAACCTTTAAATAGAGAATTAGGTAAACTACTCTATAGAAGTTACTATTAGCATTCTTATAGAGGCTGTAAAGGTAGCCTAGTACTATAGTAGTACTATATTACTTCTATAACTAAATATTTCTACTATATTTAATACTATTTACTACTACTAGCTAATATATATATTAATAGCTATAGGGATATCTATATAGATAGTAGTATAAACCTATACCTTTACTACTAATAGAATAGTATAAATTTTTTTTAATAGTAAAATAATTAGTATTCTATCTATATCTATAGGGGTACTATAGGGGTTCTCTATCTTACCTATCCTCTTCCTTTTATATATTATACTACTATATACTAAACTATAGAATATATAATCTATACTAATACTAGACTTCTTAGATAATACTAACCTCCTTATATATAGCTATATACTAGATATTATACATTAGTAACTTAAGTCTATATAGAATATTTACTAATAATAGTCCTAAGAGGTAGGCCTTATATTTAACCTAGCAAAGAGTAAGCTTATATACTTTACCTACTACTATATAGTAATTATAATATCTATCTGCCTTAGCTTTATAATAGTATAATCTATTTAGAAATTCTAATTTCTTAGGGTATAGATATATTATAAACTTATATAGAAGATCTACTAACTTAAGGTTAAAAAGAAGCTGCTATAGTAGTAACTTATACTTATAGTGCTTTTAGCCTTAATATAGGGTTACTCTATATATAATATAAGGCTGCTATATATATAAGTTATTTAGAGTACTATTACTTATAGTATAGAATTATACTATACCCCTATCTCTCTTAATAGGAAAGTAAAGGGAATTATCTATATCTTTATTACTAAGTAAAATAAATATCTATAAGTAATAACTAATGTCTTTAAGGCTATATTATAGACCCTACTTAAAACTAAAGCAGTAGTAGCTCTACTTAATCTATTTTTTAACTTAATCTCCCTTAGGTTTTATAACTATATTAAAAGTAATAGTATAGTAGATAAAATATAAAATACTTATACTATAGTTATAAACTACCTCTAATATTACTAAATCTAGTAGAGAGGCTGCCTACCTACTAACTAAGCTAAGTATACACTACTAGTATCTTAACTATATACTAATTTCTATAAACCCTTACTAATAAAAGCCCTTACCCTAAAATAGAAAGATAGATAATACTATAAGTATACTACTATAAATATATATAGAGGCTAGCTCTACCCTATTATAGCTAAATATAAGCTATCTTTTAACTCTACTATTAAATTTATTAAGCTATACTAAGGCCTTACTAAGTATAAATTAATAGTCTTTATCTAAATGTATATAGAAAAAATAGAGCTAAATATATTTCTCTATTACTACTATATTCCTAACGTAGACTTACTAGTTTACTACTACTAAAGAGGTAATAAAGATTACTACTATATCCTTCTAAATTATAATAAATATAATAATATACGCCTAATTAATACTAGGCTGTATTTAATATAGAACTACTATAAAGTCTACTTAGCTACTAATACTAATACTTTAGCTATAGCTATTATAAAATAGATTATCTATATAGGCTAACTCCCTTAGTTCTATCTTATACTTTATTTATAATAATAATAGATAGTAGACTAGATATATACTAGCACTAGGTTATTATTATAATATTATAGGTAAACCTTAATAGTAAGTATAGATTAAAATTTAATTTAAAACACCTAATATAAAACCCTACTATAACTATTATATTCCTACTATTTAACTATCTTATCTATATTCTCCCCCTCCCTCTTCTTTACCCTACCTACTACTATCTCTACTACTATATTAGAAGAAGCTATCTTTAACTTACTATATTAAAGCTACTTTATAGCTAGCTAAAGATTATAGATATTTTAGTATATCTTATAGAAATTATTAATCCTATCTACTATACACTATACTTAATATAGTAATTTATCTTTAAATACTATACTAGTATTAGTATAGGGCCCTATAGCTCTTACTTCTTACTTATATTACCTAATAAGTTATTTTGCCTTACACTATATAGTATTGTAAATACCTAACTACTTAAAAGTTAGCTCTATACTAGTACTATAATAGGCTTATATTAGACTTATATTAACTTTATTACCTAAGGTATATATATTCTATAGGTTTATTACCCTTTTAACCTAGTTATAGTAATATAATAATTTATATAACTATAATACTAATTAGCAACTAATACTATACTATAGATAAACTAAACTTACTAGTATATAGGTCTTTTTCTACTCTATATAAGTAAAGTATGCCTAACTAGTACCTATTAGAGTTAGTATTAGTATATAGCTAGTATAATATTAATATACTTACTATATATATTATAATACTATTTTTATATATTATACACCTAGGTGTAATAGGGTAAATATAGCTATAGCTAAAAGCTAGTAAGCTAAAAATAGATTAGTAATAAACCTAATATAAAGACAATAAGAAGACTTACCCCTTATATAATAAGGGGGTTAAAAGGTATAATAATAATTTTCCTTTTTCTATACTATATATTAGTATAATATAATACTATAGTAGCACTACTATAGCTATAAAATATATTATACTTACTAAAGTTAATATTATTAGAAGGATTAAAGAAAAGAGAAAAGAAAAGAGATTTAAGACTTAGAGGGAAGTCTTCTATATAGATGCCTAGCCCTAAGGGTTATATAACTTATTATATAATAGCACTAACTATTAGATAGGTGTTAGGTAACTACTAGCTATTAGCTAGCTATAGCTACTTTCTACTACCTATAGATACCCTATAGATTATAGCCTAGTTCTAATGCTTTTCTAACTTAGTACTAATTCTATTCCCCTAAAAAACACACTCTCTAGTAGAGCTAATTACTATCTAGCTAGCTATGTAACTCTCTCTATATAATAGGCACTAGCTTAGAGTTACCCTAGCTCTACAGCGGCAAAACCATAGTAGTATATAGGTTTTCCTCTCTGCACTAGGGTTTTTCCTGTATAATCAAGAAGATGAGGTTCTAGGATATAGAGCTTAGATAGCCCTATCTAGAGAGTAATAATATTATTATATTTAGTTTTAAAGTCCTAAAGGTTCTAATATACTCTTTAGAAGGGTCTTAATAATTTATATACTAGAGTATGCCTTAATATTTACTATTTTATATATATAAGTAAATAAGCCTTATATTCTCTTTTTAAAATTTCTCTTAGCTAGGCTTCTTAAATATTTCTAATTCTTCTTAAAGCCTTCTTTCTAAGATAGCCTATTTAAAGATGCTAAATTTCTTTACTATCTATTTTAGTTAGATAGTTTTCTTTACTTAGTCTTATCCTTTAGTAAGCATTATTTTATACTATTTCTAGTATTATAAATACTATTAAAGGATTTTTCTAATTACTTTCTTTTAGATTATTTAAATAGATAGAAATAGGCTTATATTTAAGGAAAGAGAGATTATACTACTAATATAAATTTGCTATTACTACTAAATTAGGCTTACTTCTATAATATAATATATTATTACTTATATTATTCTAAAGACCTACTAATTTCTTTAATTTACTAGCTAATATAATATTAATAGAGAACCCTTCTATATATATAATATTTATAAGTATTAGGTTCTTAGTTTATAGTCCTTTAATACTATTAAGTATTCCTTAGAGTACTCTTTTCTTTCTTTTTATAATAGGATTTAGGTATATTCCTACCTAATAGACCTTATTTTCTATAGATATATATAACTCTAGCTCTAAGAGGTCTTTATTATTAATAATATAAGCTATACTTCTAGTATTATATAGCATACTTTTTATAAATAAGTTATAAATCTCTAATATATTATATATACTATTAATTTCCTTTCCTTTATTAAGTTCTTTAAATAATTTATACTTAATAATAGCTACTATTATTTTATACTCTAGATATTTAGTATTATCTTTAGTATTAGATTAGTAAGTCTTTTTCTTTTTATATTTATTCTTTTAACTCTTTACCTTAATTTAGTCTTAAAGTAACTAAAATTACTTACTTTTATAGCTTACCTTTATTCTATCCTTTACTTTCTAATCTAAATTTTTATTATATAGTAATTTCTTTTTTATAATAATTACTATAAGAATTTAGTATTAAATTAGTAGCTATATATAAGGTCTTTAAGGCTAATTTTCTACTACTAAATATAGATAGTTTTTTACTTTTAACTAATTTAATAAATTCTCTAATCTTTTTATATTCTTAGGTCTTTCTTTATTAGATCTTTCTTTAAGTATTATAAATACTTTAGTTAATTAATTCTACTATAGTTTCTTTCTATTATAATAGTAATTAAAGTAATCTAGTATTATACTTAACTTAAAATAGGGAGAGAGCTCTTTTTTATACTTTAAGAGCTTTCTAAGCTTATCTTTTATCTAGTTTAGATTAAACTTCTTAATTACTTTAATTATATCTTTTATACCTCTTTATCCTTAGATTTCTAGTACTTAGTAATAAGTAGTATACTTATATTAAATATATTAGTTCTTTTACTACTAAAAGAATAATTAGTTTACTTTCTCTACTTTCTAAAGGATTATTATATATTTTATTATTACTTTATTCTTCTAAGTTAACCCTCTAAGATTATAGTACTCTCTTAGGCCTTTTATAAGTACTTATAATAATAGTTCTTTTAATTACCTTAAACCCTTATACTTAGTTAAATCTATTATTATTTACTCTCTTTTCTATTAGATTAATTTAATAATTTAATTTAAAGTAAAGGAATTAATTATATTTATAATCTAAATCTAGACCTTTTCTTCTTATAATATATTAACTTAATATTACTTAAAGTTAAGGTTAAATTTATTATTTAAGAATCTCTTAGTATTTATTATTATAATATATAATCTTATACCTTCTTTTACTTAGTTTTTTTTAAAGAAAGCTTAAATTTCTTTACTTATTACCTTCTTTAGTATAATTAAATTATTATTTAATTACTTAGATAGGTTAGGATTAATCCTATTCTATACTTTAAAGCTCTTAGTAACCTCTAATAACTCTTTTATCTATTTATTCTAATCCTAGGGTATAGTTAACTTAGTTATAGTTATATATACTAAATTTTTATAATAATATATTTTTAGAAGTTATAGGTCTCTGTGATTTTACGCTAGACCTTCTAGGCTTATAACTATTATATAATAGATTAATTAGTGTAAATTACGCTTAGTATGTAGTGTTTTTATGCAAATTATACAATATTGTAATTAGAAGGAATTAATATACTATTACAAAAGAAGTTACTTTATATAAGCTAATCCTTAATTTTCTCTCTTTTCTGCTTTCTTTTAGGGTTGTAAGCACCCCTTACTTAGTTAGGTACTCTCTTAGATCTACTTATTATTACTAACTACATTTTTTATTATTATCTAGCAATAGTATGCATTATAAGATAATAGGAAGGTATGCCTATTACACTAATAGTTACTATTAAAAGATCTGCTAGTAATTGCTTATTATAATTACTGTACCTTACTGATATATAAGGCTAACTATGCCTACTATATATTAATTACAGCAGCTATATAGTACACCTTATATATATAGTATGCAAATATATACAGTATATATACATGCAGCCCTAGACATTAATATAAGGTGTAGTAATAAGTAGTTACTAGTGGATCTTTTATAGTAACTATTAGTGTAGTAGGCATACCTTTCTATTATCTTATACTAGAGAGGTCCTCTCTAGCTAGTAGAAGATTCCCCTATAAAAGAGGGATTCCCTACTATTTAGCTAGAGAGGGATAACCTTAATATAATACTCTTTACGTATATACTTAAATATATATATATATAAATACACTAATGTAATTCCTCTTCTTTTATAATAAAGTCTTAATATTACTATTATTATAGACTAGCCTAAAGAGCGACTACTATCTAGCATTTATAGAGTTATTATTAACTATGTAGAAGAAGAGAGAAAAGTCTTCTTCTGTCTAACTATATACGCCCTTTATATTTCCTATAGGTAAGCTAAGTAAGTGCTATATGTATCCTTAACAAACCCTAGCCTATTCTAATAGGCATCTAATAGGGGGCCTATATATATATATAGCTCTTATATTGTGTAATAGATTAATTAGCATAAATTACACTTAGTGTACAGTGTTTTTATGCAAATTATACAACATTATAATTAGAAGGAATTAATATACTATTATAAAAGAAGTTACTTTATATAAGCTAATCCTTAATTTTCCCTCTTTTCTACTTTCTTTTAGAATTATAAGTACCCCTTACTTAATTAAATACTCTCTTAGATCTACTTATTATTACTAACTATATTTTTTATTATTATTTAGTAATATACCCCTTTAATTAGACTTAAGTAAGGTTTTTTATATAAGTATAATTAATCTTTTACTAATAACTTTTAGTATTTTAGTAAGTAATATATATAAAGTAATTTATAATATTAGTATAAAGTAAGAAATTTATTATAAAGGATTAATTATATAATTCCCTTCTTTTTCCTTTTACTTTACCTCTTTTTTATAATTTCTTTTCTTTTCCTCTTTTTTATACTCTTTTTATTATATAAAAGCTACTTTTTTAATAATTTTTTACTTACTTAATAGATTTTAATTATTATTATAATAATCTAAAGTAATAAAGAGTTTTTAAGGGTTTAGAAATTCTACTATTCTTATTTATAAAGTTAATTTAAGTGTAATTTAAGTATCTTTTCTTTAGATTTATAAGCTTTAGTTATAGATAAATTACCCTTAGAGTTTAATAATACTTTTTATAGTATAAAGAAGTCTTTTTTATATATTTAGGCTTAAGAAAAAGAAGAAGAATTAAAGGTAAGATACTCTTCTTTTATAGTAACTTCTATTAGTCTTTTTTATATACTCTTTTTTCTTCCTTCTACTAATTTAATTTATTTTAGCCTTTATAGTCTAGGTCTAGAGTTATTACTAGTTATTATAGCTTCTTTATAATTAATATACTTTACCTAGCCTAAACTCTACTTTTAATATTATTATTATATACTTAGTCTTCTATATCTTATATACTATAAGAAGCCCCTTTAGCTACTCCTCCTTCTATATTAGTATTAGTATTTTATAAAGCTTTACTATCTATAGGGTTATTTTTAAGAAAATAAAAATAAAATAGTAAGGTAAAAGCTATATATATTTCTAAGCTTCTTTTTAGTCTTTTATTTACTTATTCTTTATAAACTCTTTTAAAAAAAGGAATAAAGTATTTATATTCTTACTATAACTACCTAAGAAGTAGGCTTTAGAGAAAGAGACTTAAAAACTACTATAATTATATTTCTAAATATATAGTATAATACTTTAAGTACTCCCTTAGAGGATATATTTATAAGAAAATATATATTATAATACATCTATTTTTTAATTAGCTAGAAAAAGCTAATATTACTAAGGATTAGATAAGTTTTCTTTTACTCTAATTTTTATAATTTTCTAATTTAAAGCTAGAAAATATTAAAATAAATATATATAGCTCTTATTATAAGCCTAAAATTACTAGAAGAAGATCTAAATATATAGAAACTTACTTTAACTTTTATACTAGCTTTATCTAAAAAAGATAAAAAATATACTAACCTAGTGTCCTTATTTAAAGCATTCTTATTAAGTTATTAAGCTTAGTTTTACCTCTTCCTCTATTTATATTTAATAATCTAAGCTTCTTATTACTTTATTATAGTTTAGCTTTACTATTAGCTTTTATTATATAATTAGTAATAATATATTTCTTACTATTATTAATTAATTAGTTTTCTTAATATAGTAATTTTATAACCTCTTTAGTATATTTTTTCTTTTATTTTCTACTCTTTTTTCTACTAATATATTCTTTTAGTTTATTAGGTTTTATATATATAAGTCTATTAATCTAAGTATAACTCTAAAGTCTTTAAATTACTAATAATTAAGGGCCTTAGTAAAACTATTAGCTAGAATACTTATAGTTAAAATATAAGTTATTTTAAATTTTCCTTTTATATATTCTTACTTTAGCTATATATTATATATATTAATATACCTTAATTATATACTTAATCTTTCTAATTTACTTAGTACTAAGTAAATTATCTATTAATTATTATATCTAATTATCTACTTCTCTTTAATCTTAAGTTTTATATCTTAAAATAACTACTATAATAATATTATTTCTTATGCTATTTACTATAATATAAGAAGCTCTACTTCTATAGTTAATATTATTACTATTAATTACTAAGTTACTTTCTATATAATTAGTTCTCTAAATAAGGAGATAAGATATTCTTATAAGGAGCATTAGGTTATTACATTATCTATAAATAATATATTACTTAAGATTTATAATGCTTTTATTTCCCCTATTCCTCTATAATATAGAGCTAAGCTTCTAGTTATATATAGATATTATATTACTTAGTTAATTACTTAACTATACTTTTAACTTAGATTTATAAGGTATTATAAAAGCTTTAAAGTAGTATATACTATATCTAGTTAAATTATAATTACTATATATAATACTAATCCTACCCTTTCTTAATAGAACTTAATTTTAGCCTTTATTATATTATTAGTATACTTTTAATACTTTATAATAGGTATTAGTATTATTAGAAAAGAGGCTTTACTACTCTATTTAAACTTTATTATAATCTTTTTTAGGTATACTTAGTAACTTAAATATACTCTTTTTTCTTAATATTTTCTAATAACTTATATTTCTAAAAAGAATTATACTTTACCTTTATTATTAAGTTTATATACTTTTTTTAGATCTTTTATAATTTTATTTACCTTTTCTTTATTACTTTTATAGTAAATAATAATAATATTATTTATAAAGAATACTATAAAGATTTTTTAGTTAGAGGTATATAATATATATAGCTTTTCTTTACTTAGTTTTATATTTAATTTCTTAAGGGTTATTATTAATTCTTTAAACTATAATTAAGGTAAGTCTTTAAGTTTATATAATACTCTCTTTAATTTAATATATTCCCCTTTTACTATATAATCTTATAGAAGCTAATAGATTATTAGGGTTAAGTACTTATCTTATTTAATATATAGAAAGGCATTTTTTATATTAAATTATCTAGTCTTAAGGTTAAATTATATAATTAATATAATAATTATATAAAAGATATATAATATAAGTATTACTATATATATTTATTTAATTATTAATTTTTCTTATAGATCTCTATATATATATATATAAGCTTTATATTATTTAAGTATTTCCTTAGTATTAAACTTATAAATATATACCTACTTAAGTAGTAAAGGCTTAGATTTTACTTTTAAGTACTTAATTTAAGTCTAGATTAATTAGTTTTTTAATTTTATAATCTCTTTTTCTATTACTTTATACTAATAGTCTTTTAAGAAATAATCTATAGTCTTATAGTATATATTAGATATCTTAATAAAATCTTTTTAATAAATTCTTTTACTTTTAAACTTCTTTTTTTATAAAGTTCTACTCTTATTATTATAAAGTATATTTATTATCTTAAATATAGTTATAATATCTTTACTTAATTCTTTCTATTCTTCTTCTTTTACTTTTAAAGAGCTAATTTTTCTTAAGTTCTAAAGAGTATTTATAAATTTATTTATTAGCTTTTAGTTTCTTTATTTTATATACTTACTTTTATATATATTCTTCTTTTAAAAGGGTTTTTTTCTTTTATCTAAGTCTTTAGTAGAAGTAGCTAATTCCTCTAAAGTTTTATACTTAGTATTTATATTATTTTTATACTCTCTTCTTTATTTTATATTCTTATTAGGTATTTATTTCTAATAAGTATTTTAAAGGGTATTTTCTTTATTTATCTAATTAGATTTATTTTATACTCTATTTAAGCCTTTATTTTATATACTTTAATAGGTATTTATAGCTTCTAATATATTATTAGATTACTCTTTATTTCTATATTAGATTACTCTTTCCTTTAGTTATAAATTTTCTAGAGTTTCTAAATCTAAAGAATTCTTTTAAGTATTCCTTTAAAGCTAAATAGCTTTTTCTCTATTTAATAAGCTTTTATTCTTATATTCTATACTTTTTTATTTATTTACCTTTAAGTTTTATTTTTAAAGATTTTCTTATATTCTCTTAAAGAGTAGTATAATTAGAATATCTCTAATTTATTAATCTATTTTAGTATTATATTATAATTAGTTAATTTATACTCTTATCTCTTCTATTAGTATTACTTCTATATTTTCTTTACTTAGATTATAAAGAATATTCTTATTAAAAGTAATATTTCTTATAGTTATTACTTTCTTTAAGAATAAAAGCTAGACTTAGTAAATATTTAATACTATATATTCTATAAGGTATTTAATATATACTTAAGAGCTTATTTTATAAAATTATTAATTTCTTTCTACCTCTTAATCTCTTTATAATAGATATATATAGTATTTATATATATAAAGTCTACTCTAATTTAGTTATAAGTTAACTAATAGTTTCTTTACTAATAATTTTACTAAGTCTCTAAACTAATTTTCTAGAGTTTTAAGTAGTATTTTCTATTCTTTACTTTACTATAGGCTTATATTATATAGAAATACTACTACCTATATACTTTCTAACTATAGATTTCTTAGTAAGTTTATTTCTACTAATATTATAATAGATTTTATTATTATTATTTAGTTTACTCTCTTAGTAATATTATTTAGTTTATATATATATAGTAGTATAAGCTCTAATTTAATACCTTTCTCTCTTATTTAGTATTAGAATCTTATTTTTTATACTTTATTTATTATAGTATATTTATTATTTTATCTAATTTAAGTAATTAAAAGGCTAAATTATTATAATACCTAGGCTTTATAGTAGGCTAATATACTAAAGATAGAATTATATATTTTATTCTATAGAGGATGTATTTAGATAGTTTTAGTATACTTATTCTTAAGTACTATTAACTAATTTATATTATTATATTTAGTCTTAAAGTTCTAAAGATTCTAATATACTCTTTAAAAGGGTCTTAATAATTTATATACTAAAGTATACCTTAATATTTACTATTTTATATATATAAGTAAATAAGCCTTATATTCTCTTTTTAAAATTCCTCTTAGCTAGGCTTCTTAAATATTTCTAATTCTTCTTAAAGCCTTTTTTCTAAGATAGCCTATTTAAAAATACTAAATTTCTTTATTATCTATTCTAGTTAGATAGTTTTCTTTATTTAGTCTTATCCTTTAATAAGTATTATTTTATACTATTTCTAATATTATAAATACTATTAAAGGATTTTTCTAATTACTTTCTTTTAGATTATTTAAATAGGTAGAAATAGGCTTATATTTAAGAAAAGAGAGATTATACTACTAATATAAATTTACTATTACTACTAAATTAGGCTTACTTCTATAATATAATATATTATTACTTATATTATTCTAAAGATCTACTAATTTCTTTAATTTACTAGCTAATATAATATTAATAAGAAACCCTTCTATATATATAATATTTATAAGTATTAGATTCTTAGTTTATAGTCTTTTAGTACTATTAAGTATTCCTTAGAGTATTCTTTTCCTTCTTTCTATAATAGAATTTAGGTATATTCCTATCTAATAGACCTTATTTTCTATAGGTATATATAACTCTAGCTCTAAGAGGTTTTTATTATTAATAATATAAGCTATACTTCTAGTATTATATAGTATACTTTTTATAAATAAGTTATAAATCTCTAATATATTATATACACTATTAATTTCCTTTCCTTTATTAAGTTCTTTAAATAATTTATACTTAATAATAGCTACTATTATTTTATACTTTAGATATTTAGTATTATCTTTAGTATTAGATTAGTAAGTCTTTTTCTTTTTATATTTATTCTTCTAATTATTTACCTTAACTTAATCTTAAAGTAATTAAAATTACTTACTTTTATAGCTTATTTTTATTTTATTCTTTACTTTCTAATCTAAATTTTTACTATATAGTAATTTCTTTTCTATAATAACTACTATAAGAATTTAGTATTAAATTAGCAGCTATATATAAGGTTTTTAAGGCTAATTTCCTACTACTAAATATAGATAGTTTTTTACTTTTAACTAATTTAATAAATTCTCTAACCTTTTTATATTCTTAGGTCTTTCTCTATTAGATCTTCCTCTAAGTATTATAAATACTTTAATTAGCTAATTCTACTATAGTTTCTTTTTATTATAATAGTAGTTAAAGTAATTTAATATTATACTTAACTTAAAATAAAAAGGAAGCTCTTCTTTATACTTTAAAAGCTTTCTAAGCTTATCTCTTATCTAATTTAGATTAAACTTCTCTACTACTTTAAGTATATCTTTTATACCTCTTTATTCTTAGATTTCTAGTATTTAGTAATAAATAGTATACTTATATTAAATATATTAATTCTTTTATTACTAAAAGAATAATTAGTTTACTTTCCTTACTTTCTAAAGGATTACTATATATTTTATTATTACTTTATTCTTTTAAGTTAATTCTCTAAGATTATAGTAATCTCTTAGGCCTTTAATAAGTACTTATAATAATAATTCTTTTAGTTACTTTAGACCCTTATACTTAGTTAAATCTATTATTATTTACTCTCTTTTTTATTAGATTTATTTAGTAATTTAATTTAAAGTAAAGGAATTAATGTGATGGATTCGAGCTGGAGGCTCGGATCCTTATCGGAAGACCAGCGGACCCTACACGCAGGGCGGGGAGGTCCCGTATACGAAAGGGCCCCCTATCGGGCACCCTGCGGAACAGGCTGGGGCCCCACTTAGGGCACGTGTAGCACTCGCTTAGCTTACCTATAGGAGATATAAAGGGCGCACATAGTGAGACAGAAGAAGACGATCCTTTCTTCTTCTGTATGGTTAATAATAACTCTATGAACGCTAGATAGCAGTTGCTCTCTAGGCCAGTCCATAACAATTAACTATATTTATAATTTAAACCTAGACCTTTTCTTCTTATAATATATTAACTTAGTATTACTTAAAGTTAAGATTAAATTTATTATTTAAGAATCTTTTAGTATCTATTATTATAATATATAATCTTATACCTTCCCTTACTTAGTTTTCTTTAAAGAAAGCTTAAATTTCTTTATTTATTACCTTCTTTAGTATAATTAAATTATTATTTAGTTATTTAGATAGGTTAGGATTAACCCTATTCTATACTTTAAAGCTTTTAGTAACCTTTAATAACTCTTTTATCTATTTATTCTAATTCTAGGGTATAGTTAACTTAGTTATAGTTATATATACTAAATTCTTATAATAATATATTTTTAGAAGTTATAGGTCTCTATAATTTTATACTAAACCTTCTAGGCTTATAACTATTATATAATAGATTAATTAGTGTAAATTACACTTAGTGTATAGTGTTTTTATATAAATTATATAACGTTGTAATTAGAAGGAATTAATACACTATTGCAAAAGAAGTTACTCTATATAAGCTAATCCTTAATTTTCCCTCTTTTCTACTTTCTTTTAGGGTTGTAAGCACCCCTTACTTAGTTAGGTGCTCTCTTAGATCCACTCGTCATTGCTGACCACATTTTTCGTCATTATCCGGCGACATCTTATGCTTTGCGCGTATGGTCCGCCGCTCTTCCTGTGAGGATCCGAGCCTTCAGCTCGAATCCATCGAAACTATAGACTTCCCCCCTTTTATAACGTATCCTAATATACGCGCGGATACCCCTAAGCTACGTGTCGACTGGGGCCTATTATACGGCGGCTTCAGCACGTAACACTGGGTGTCACCGCCCTAGAAGGCCTCCCAGCGCTGGCAGAAGCCCACGCTATAGATAGGGGCTTTACCAGTGCTATAGCTAGAATTAATTATTATCACTTATACATATACTTAACCACCTATTATTGTAAACTAGTGTGATACTCTTCTTTTGTAACCTTTATAACGTGGCGTACGCGCCGACACCCCCCAGATAACTACATAAAAGTGGGATCGAAATTGGAAAGGAAGCGTTACGGAACCATATAGCGCGGCGTAGTGGATATAAGCACTGCGCCAAAAGGTCTCTGCAACCTGAGTTGGAATTGCGATTGAATATAAGCAATTATAAGACATTACAGCACGTAACAGGAGGTGTAACTACTTAAACAGGGTACTATAGTAGTAGATCAAACAATGTGCAATACCTGATTCTAGTCGTTAGGCATAATTTCCTTAGGGTAACAATAAATAGTTGACATTATACTTGCAGATATAGGAGTGTATACATACTAGCTTTTCTATATACTCCTTATCAACTCTATAATTTAGACCATGTAATTAACTGATTAATGTTACATCAACATGCAGATTACTAACCATAGCTGTGTAATTTTATGGTAACCCCGATTCATAAATTGGATATAATGCTTATGCATAATTCCTACCAGCTCAACGCCCTGGTTGCCCCTCTCCACGTCCCTTGACCCATTGGGCCTAAGAGGACTTCCCCCCTATGGTCTTGCCTACCACGTCACTGCGCACACATTTGTAGCTAGGCAGGAGGGACGGTTATGGGTTGTATTGAAAGAAGATCACGGCTTGCTGCTCTAGGACCCCTAGGACCTCTATATACTGCGTAGCTCCTATCTGTATGACATTGTAGCTAGGTCGCGAGCCCCTCGCAGCCCATAGGCTACGTCGTCGCGAAAGGGAAGAAAAGAAAAGAAAAGAAAAGAAAGAGAAGAGAAGAAAAGCATATGGAGATAGAAGCAAAAACTAGTAAATATTAGAGCCTTTTGACTTGAATGTTATATAAAGTACAATGCTAAAAGCTCCATCTTTATCCTAGACTGATTTACAGGATATGTTACTTCAGTTGTTTGAATCACCTTCTTACCTAGCGGCAGGTGGTGGACGTATAATGAATTTTGAATGTAGCCGTCCGTGTTTTTTCACTTCGAGTCCGACGGCCGTCTTCTTTGCTCCCGGATGCCAGCATTTTGGCTACGCGTCCACGCTCAACAACAATGACCGAGGTTTATTTAAGCGAAGAAAACATACGCCGCCTAAGGGAACTTCAATATGGGCACGCCGCCGAGCCAGTCCAATTGCCACCTGTAGCCCATGGGTCGAGACATCGTCAGACGCACTCCTGGCGGCGGAGAGAGAAGGCGGCTGCTATGCACGGCGCGATGGCGGCATTGAAAAGCGTGACGGATAACAAGGTGTGAATTTACGTCAATTTGCGTCAACGTAATAATTTTCGCACCTGCTGACCTTGAGTACAACCTAGACTCTCCACGATGCCGCATTGAAGGTTTTCGCATGCATATCTATGCATTTTTTACCAACAACATCGCACACCCCAGCGCAGTCTCAACCAGATAATGATGCGGTCGACGATATAGGGTCTTCCAAGGAATCCGATGGGCCAGCGGATAGTTGTCATGACCCTGACAACTTGTTGGAGGCGCAGCAGAGCCTTGTCGCGGCATTAGTTTCAAGAACTTTATGTAGTCGCGATTCCACGGGTATGTCGGGAAATCGCAATTCTCATGCTAGACTACTGATATGCTTGGAGAATATTTCTAGACACGTCCCCTGGTATCTTCACCTCTGAAGTCGGCTTAGCTACCTTACTTCTGTTACAGTACACATCAGAACCGGCTGATCTTAGCCCATGCACTCTTACTCGCGTCGCAGCCTACACGGATCAGCGTAGTGACTGGACTACAAAAGCAGCTGCCTCGTTTGCGAATCGCCTGCTAGATCCCCAAATGACCAGAGTTGACCTAATCAGCTCTGTTGCAACTGTACTCGCTAGCGACATTGCTCGACCAAGACTGCAACAAGCCCCTGGTTCCGACCCCGCAGAATCATATGTTGTTCACGGGGCAGCATCGACTCCTTCAAAATGCATCGAAAATAAGCGGATGTTTTCAACCGCCTTCGAATGGGTGCTCAAGGGGGCTCAGGTGAGTCATATCCAAGCACGAAATGATCATAGATCAAAGTCAATTGATCATTCAAAGCAATACTGACAATCAAACGGATCACAGACGGAGTATGTCTCCGGACACTGGCATCTCTTCGTCCCTGTTCTGATTGATCTAACAGAAAGTCATGAAATAACAGCCAAGAAAAAGGCCCTCGATTTAATTATACTGTTCGTGGCGAAATGCCCGACTACAACTTTATTGTCAACTGGAATCGACCGCCTGTTGGAGAATACCATGTTTCCCATGCTGCACCTTCTTCCACCGCTGACACCGGAGAATGAATCGGCAATTCTGCTTGCCACCGCCTATAAAGCTTTGACAGATCTCGCTGTTAAGAATCCCGCCGTTCAAGACCGTTCAAGAAGACGTCTTCTAGATAAGCTTCTGCGGCAAGGAGTTTTGCAGAGCCATCGACATACATCAGAATACGTAATGGTCACAACCGTTTTATTGCAAAACACTACAAGAATAATATCACTCCTAGGAATTCTTTCTATCAAACACCTATCTGTGAGTATTTCCTCAAGCAAGCGACTCTTGCCCGCGCTAACCCGGAAGAAGAATATTCTAAGATTCATTGAATCTGTGATGTGTGGTAGTATCTCATCAGAACACCCAGAAGTTTTAATGGCTGCAAGCGAAGCTTTGGTCTTTCTAATAATCAATTGCTGGCCGAGGATGGGAACCGCACAGCCGTTGGAACAAGCATTGTATATTCTGGGCGTTTGTTGGTTTAATTTGCACGAATCGACAGCGAAGGATCCTCGAGATCACAGGCTTACCGATGGCAAAGACATGAAGCTTTGTCTTCAGGAAGCGGCTCGTACGATGCTTTTGATATCAAAAAAGACCAGTGAAAGCATTGCACATAGATTGGAGATGATTTGTGTCCAAGACAATCGACTAAGGGGCTTGTTTATGAACTAAGACATCCCTGACATGATCACATTTGTTTTTAGTAGCCTTTTCAGAAAAAGAAAAATTCATAGCAAGCTTAATCAAGTGGCTGTTGCTTGAAAAAAGATTTACCACGAAGCCACTTTCTGTAAGCTTTGTATCTTTTTTTTGTCGCATCGTCCTCGGTCACAGTGAGGGGATTGTCGCCAATTTTGAGAAGCTGATGATACAAATCAAGATCCTCGTCCGTTTCCATGAATGACAGACCTTGGTCCTTCCAGCTGCCATTGATGTAGTCCCGGTACTCCGAAGCATCAATATCCGATGGCTCATGGTTAGAGATGACAAGAGGCAGATTCTGTGGGTGGCGGATGTAGCGATCATAGTCCTCTTCTTCTTGTACATTGAGTGACGGGTTAAGAGAATCATTTACAGCCTTGGTAAAGGTCCACTGGGCAGCGTTTGACTTCTCGAGAGAAGTTGGTTTCATCATGTCCATCTCTTGCCGCCTGCTGTTCACTGTAGAGTACACACTTGCCACATCATAAAATCCAGTGCTTTTCTCTGGAACTGGCTGGAGCCATCGATGTAGAGAAATACCTTTGGTCGCTGTGTTGTTGGGAATGGTTGAGATGACGCTGTCTTCATTCACATAGCCTGGTGAGGTCGTAAATTTGGCTTCAACAGCCAAGTCTGGTTTCCTATTTCGCTTGTCCGAGTCGGTGTCGAGGTCCGTTCGTACTCGAAATGGACTTAAATCATAACGGCCATCTTGTGTAGACTTGAAGGGAATATATTTTATAGTTGAATTCATTTTGTACGCGAACATCTTGGGGAAGGACGACAGCGTCGCAGGCCGGTAATATTCCAGCCAGTAATCATCAACTGCTTCAACAGGGAGTTTCCTCGTCGTGCCCTTCTTTACTAAAGAACCAGGTGTCTTTCTCGGGCGTATGTTTGATGGATCAAACCATTTTATGTAACTTTTAGAGCTTGCGGTTGACCAATCCCTGGGATGAATATGGTGTAGATAATAGTCCGTGGTGAGTTCCCACAGAAGTGGCTGATGTTGTGAGTAAACATAGTTCCCCAAGAAGAGATTATAGGCTTCCTGGCGTTGACTGTCAAGAAAAGAATTGTTGTAGTATCTTTTGAAGCTCTCAATCATGTCACGAGAATGGCTGGTCCATTGGTTGATCTTTCGGTAGGTCTCCATGGTGTTGACGAGCTGTGAACCACCATACTGCAGCGCTATTGTATCACCGTGGTCATGCCACATGTGCGTAAAGAGATTGACTGCATCTGTATCGTAGTCCACTGAAGTGTCATCAAGGATACCAAGAGCATAAAGCTGGTAGCCCAATGCCTTCTTGCCGATGACGAATTGAGCAGCATTTGTCCTGTCGAGGCAGTCAATGCAGTTCGTCCGCGCAACACCATTTTGCACTTGCATTTGACTGGTTCTACCATCCCCATTTTGAAAAAAGCCTGTTGTGGTGACGACTGATTCTGCAATTACCTCCAAGTTACCGATCACATCACCACCTCGAACCTTCGATGCGCGGCTCATGTCCCATGCTTTATGGATAATCTTCTTTCCAGGAGGCAGAAATTGGTTCAAGTAGGAAATGGCATGAGTGTATTCCTGGAGAAGTTTGGATTCTCTTGGCTGTCGCTCTTTGGATTTGATTAAATTCACAACGTAAACTGGAGCTCCATAACGCTTGAATAGATCGTCAAAATGCATCGAGGCTGCACCGTAAAACGGGTCTACCAGATTCAGTTCGATGGGAGGCTTCGGAGTGACCCCTGTACTGTCTTGAGTCCAATAAAGAGGAATACTCCCGCGATGTTGGACATAAGAGGTATATTGGGGGTTGCAAAAAAGCCGCGGTCCGGGGGAGTGAAAAGATGTGGTGAGGGACTCAGAGACTATTTGCTCAGTCTCTACGTCGTTGGCAACATAGCCCTTCTCATTATTAGGGACCCATTTCTAACAGACGTATTGAAAGGTCGAAGCAAAAACATACCATATCATTTGCACCGCGTTTTAGAAATCGAGCCCCAGCAAAATGTCTTGATCGTCTGGCGATGACAGTGATGTGTGCAGTTCGACCATAGATAGAGAGTGCTGCGCAGCGATGAGCATAAACGATTCAGGTAGCAAAGACTGAAACTTACCGGCTTGGTCGACATATCCGTGAATGATTGGACGACACCAGTCGTATGCTGCAGGAACAACTTTGATAGCTGGCTCGAGAAGGTATGAGTTCCATATGAACATGGTGTTTAAATCATCATCTGGTGAAGGGACTAGTCCCTTTTCGAGAGTTTCCCTCTCTCGAATTATATTGTGCTGAAGTGTCCGTGTTACGTCGTACGAGTAGCTGTAATAGAACGATTTCGTCAAGTCCATGTTGTTTAATATACCCAGCAGCCTCTGCTCATCTGTGTTGCGTGAGCCAGATTTGGTTTTCCCGGGAATGAGCGGGATAAGCTCAGTTCCTTCAATCTGATATATATAATGGCCACCGACCATGGCCACAGTGCTTTTCTTGGTGATCAATAGCATGTAGTAAGGTCCTGTGAATTTAATGAAGCCAATGATTCCCCAGGTTGTACAACGGAGTTTGATTCCACCTGTTCCTCTGTTGCCATCGTCTATTGTGTCCAAAAGCTGATTTATTTCTTTTAAGCTGTATACAATCTTGTCGTCTGTCATGTTCAGCTCCACTCCCTCCGTGGAACGGTCGATATTGAGAATACGATACCGTTTCTCACTCACATCGACACCGACCACATAATATCTGCTAGCGGTTTCATAAAGACTGAACTTGTGCATTTTGTGGCTAAAGGATTTGTGCAGATTTTGCGAGCCAGCATCTCCCACATCCTCGTCCGGTGGGTGTGGCATACATTTGGCAGAATCAGGACTTGAGGACCTTGAATATGGCCACGCAACGGCAGCATCGTCCTCACTAGCCAGGTCTTTTGGAGCACTGGCTTCCGCTCGCGTCTCTTCAGTAAATGAGACCACCATGCTTTGATGATTACAAAGTTGTGGGAAAGCTGGCGTATCTTGATTGGCATCCTCTGCTAATTTTGATTGTGACCCAACTGGTTGATTGATTGCGGTAGGACTCTCTCTTGTGGTTGTTTTGGTCATCGTTACGTCCGCTTCTTCTGCCAGGATTCAGATGGTTGAAAGTGAAGAAAACGTGGGGAATTCTAGATAAATTGAGTGGTGTGAAGATCTGTCAGGGCGTTACGTTAGAGGTTGCGATTTTTGAAATGTCTGCAAATTTTCGAGACGAAGTTGCCGTCCTCAAAAAAAACATTTCATACTAAAATAAACTCTCGCAGCTTATCATTTCGAGTGCTACTAACCATCTGTTGGAACGCTATAGATTGGCGAAGCTTTATTTACATTTGGTCAATATTGGCCATGATGACACAATGGAAGGTGTCGCACGCAGGTGAGATGGAGCTTACTAAGGAGGAAATTATTGCGATTAGCCATATTTTTATTTATTTATTACTCTAGCCAGCTTAGCACTTCATGCTTACTGTATCTAGTGTTGCACATTGCAGCACTCCTTAGGTCGTTAATTATCCGGACCCGCGGACCGCGCAATTCCATTATCTAGCCTTATATCTCAGGCATCTCGCCTAAGATACCCATACTATATTTATTTATTTATTATTACACTAGATAAAGCTATCTAAACTCTATTTACTAGAACTACGTCTGCTTAATTATATAGGAAAAACCCTAGTATAGAGCGGAAAACCTATATATAACTATAATTTTACTACTATAGAGCTAGAGTAGCTTTAAGTTAGTGCCTATTATATAAAAATAGTTATATACCTAGCTAAAAGGTAACTAGCTCTACTAAAGGATATATATTTAAAGGTAGAAAGGCTAATAGTAAGTTAATAGTATATTAAAACTAAATTATAGTTTATAGGGTTTTTATAGGTAATAGAATGTTGGTTACACTAAGGTAACCAATTATAACAAAAAGCACTAGTGTAAAAAAACAAATAAGGCAATTATATAATATCCCTTATTATATCTATCTATCTTAGGAAAGGCCACCTTTATAATAAGCTTATAAAGGTAAGGATATATATAGCTTAGATTACATAGCCCTATTAGCTAGCTATCTCTATCTATACCTAATTATTATTCTACTTAAAATAGAGAATTCTACTAATTAGAGTATAAAGCTCTAATGTTACGGTCTAGCGACGCCAATGCTTGTGCCATTGCGTCAAAAGGTCTCTGCAACCTCTGTTGAGATTGCAGTTTAATACAAGCCATTATAAGACGTCCGCAGTACATAGCACGTAATAAGTGCCGGGGGCGCTTAATAATCTAGCAGTCCCTTACTAGCCTAATCCTACCTCCTATTTAGATTAGTAGGGATCCTTCTAAGCAGGGATTGTTTTTATATTAGTAGGGGGATTGCACGCCCTACCACTAGTGCCTAGGTTCATAAAGTCTAGTACACTAGCGCGCTCTATTTAGCCTAATACATCCTGTTACATCCGAGATGGAGAATTATGTATTGATTATCTAAAGTAAAATACAGATTGTGTGTGTTTTATGTAGTGTGGGTATCTTAGGTAAGATACCTAAGATATAAGGCTAGATAATGGATTATATAGTCTGCAGAGTCTAGATAATTAAGGACCTAAGGAGTACTATAATATATAATACTACCTCTATAGCTAAATATTAAGCCTATATAAAACATATTAAAAATCTATTTTATAAGAAGTAAAGGTTAATTAGAATATTAGGATTCTAATTATAGTGCTAAATATAGTAATAGCTATAGAAGGTAAGGCTTCTATTAGTAAAGATAGTAAGTATAGAAGATAATAATAAAAGAATATATAAAAAGAGTAGTTCTATAGAAAATTAGATATAAGTAACCTAAAGTATTAGTTCTCTAGGTTTTATAAGTATTTTTAGTTTCTAAAAAGCTAAAAGAAAAGTAGCTTTAGGTATTATATATAATATATATATAAAGTTAGTATATTTATTATAAGTAAGGCCTTTAGTAAAGCTATTAGTAATTATTTAATTAATACTAATCTACTCTAATTAAAAAAAGCTATTATTAACTCTTTAGATTATCTATTTATAATAAAGGTTAATATACCTTATCCTTTTATAATACTTTTTATTAAATATATTTACCTTTATATTTTAGTTATTTATAAGTAGTTAAAAAGGGTATAGTTTTATAAATCTAAAGTTTTTAAGAAGCTAAGATATCTAAGCTATAAATAGAGCTATAGATATAAGATTAATAAATTCTACTTTTATTATACTTAAAGCTATAAGGCTTTACCTTTTTAAAGACTAAAGAATTAGTCTACTATTAATAAGTATAATATAGCTAGTAGTAGAATATTTTAAATTAAGATTATTACTATAAAAGGCATTACTATAACTATAAATATAAAATTAATAATAAGGTATACCTTATTATAATCTACTACTAAGAATAATATCTAAATTAGTAGTTTCTTTAATATATTACTAAAGATGCTTCTTTAGATTCTAATAAATCTACTTAAGGCCTAGATTTACTATACTAAGCTAATTAATAGTAAATATAATATTTAGTCTTATATATATAGAGAGCTAATTAAAGCAGCTAATTTTACTTTACTAGTCTTTTATTATACTAATTATATTAAGGTCTTTCTAATTTAGTAGAATCTTAGCCTTTACTTTCTATAGTATATAGGCTAGTAAAAGCTTTAGAAATATAAATTTTATAAGAATTAACTAAATATATTATTTCTAATAAAGAAGAATAGTATACTAGTTATAATCCCTAATAAATTATATACTAAGAAATATATTAACTATACTAAGGTGCTTTATCTTATATTATTTTTCTAGTAGGTTTAGTATAGAATTAATTATTATATTAGAGAGAGCTATAATAATAATATTATTAATATAAAGAAGTAGAAAAATATTATTATTATATAGAAAGATATAAAGCTTACTAGTAAGTCTTCTAAAGCTATATTTTAATAGCTTATCTAAGATATTATTTAGCTACTAAAAGGGTAATATTAGTAGTTTATAAAGTACTTAATTAAGTTAGTAAACTCTATTAAAACTATTATAATAGCCTTAAGGCTACTATATAAAGACCTTTATTTTTACTTTAGTATTTAGAAAAGTATTAATAGTATTATATTATTACTATTCTAGGTTTAGAATAGTAATAATTATATAAAATATCTAAAAAGAGACTAAATATACTATTATAGTATATAGATCTTTAGCTTTAAAAACCTCTATATTCTAATTACTATAAACCATCTAGTAGACTTTAGAATAAGAAGGCTTATTAACTAGGTTATAGATATTATAGTTATAATACTAGATTATAAGATTTGCTAGCTTTAGTGTATTTAAATCTTTAGAGAGAGTCTATTTTTTACTATTTTTTACCATATATTATAATATATAAATAATTCTTATAGATTCTAGCTTATAATAAGTATTATATACTAACTCTTAAAGAGCTATAGCTTTACTTAATAGTCTATAATCTAGTTACCTATATTAATTATACTTCTAGATTAATTAACTTATATTAGAATTCTTTACTATAAAGAGGAAGAATTATATCTTCTATAATAACTTTAAGAGATTTAATAGAAGTAATAATATCTACTATATTAATATTAGTTATTTCTTTTAGGGCTAGCCCTAGCTTTAGTATATTAGATATTATAACCTCTAGAATAACTAATTTATAAGGTATAAGGCAATTCTTACTTCTTTTCTTATTAATTATAAGTTTTTTTAGATTTTTAAATATATTTTTCTACTTAGAATATAGTTGTTGGTTACACCAAGGTAACCAATTATAACAAAAGCACTAGTGCAAAAGAACGAATGAGGCAATTATGTGATTATCTTGATTATGCATATCTAAGCTAAGAAGGGCGCCCTTTGCAATAAGCTTGTAAAGGTAAGGATATGTGTAGTATAGATTACGTAGCCCTACTAGCCACCTATCTCTACCTATACCTAGTTATTACCCTACTTATCTAGATAGATTCTACTAATTAGAGCATAAGGCTCTGAGTTTAATTCTATATATTATAATACTAGCAAATTCTCTTTTTATTAATATACTATAAGGTTAAAGAGTAGCTAAAAAACACAATAAAAATTAAAAGAAGAAGAAGTATATATAAGTAGATCCTATTAAAGGAATCTAATATTCTAATTAGCTAAGTAGATTATTAGTCCTTTTCTTAGTAGGATTAATTAAGGGCATTTATAGCAACTATATAAGTATTATATATTAGGTCCCTTTATAGAGTGTTTAACCTAGCCCTCTACTTAAATTATTACTTTATTATAGTTAATAAAGCTCTTAAGGTACTTATTTAGTAATGCCTTTATTATTATATCTATAATATTATTCTTCCTATTAATCTAGTAGATTTCTAATATCTCCTATTACTTATATAATTGCCTAAGAGCTATAATATTAATTATAAGCTGTTTTTCCTTTATTATACCTAGCTTAACTAAGCACTTATATAGTAAGAAGGAATTAGTATAGACAACTAGCTTTACATTAGGGAGCTAGAGTTAACTTATTATAATATTTATTATAGTGTTTATTGTATATGCAATATTAACACTAAGCACTATTCTAGATAATTCTAAAGCTAGTGTGCTTTAGGTTATGCGTTTACTCTTTGCAAAGCTATATATAATAATATTCCCTTATATTATAAATTTAGCTTTAGCTAAGGCTTCCTTATTTCCTAGGATTATAATATATCCTAGTTGTAAAGTAAGGTCTTTATTATTTATAAAGGAGCTATCTATAAAGATAAATAGCTTTGCTTTTTATAGATTAATAGAAATGTAGTAGAGACTACGTTTCTAATGGTTAATTTACTATTTAAGCCTCTTATTTAATTATGTAATATCTTCTTCCTTAATATTTTAGTGTTATATAGTAATTAAGAGGTTATATAATGCCTCTAGTTAGTAAATTATTATAATGTAAGCGCCTTAAGCATATTATTTAATGTATTTCTACTCTCTTACTAGATCTATAATATTAATAGTATAGATTTTCTTACTCTAGCTTTTCTATATAAGAAGGAGAGTATTATTATTAGTAGTAGAAAGAATATAGCTATTAAAAATAAGGGGATTCTTATTGTTAAGTCTTTGCTTTAGCTTTACTATAAATTTAGCTTTTAGTAATTCTTTCTCTTCTTATTTAAAGAAAATTTTATTACTAAGGCTAAGTGTATTATCTATTTATATACTAATAAGGCTAAATCCCTAGTTTCCTATATTAGATATAAGGAGGTATAGATTATAAGTTAATGCTTCTATATTAAGTTTCTTATAATAGTGTTTTAAGTATATTAACTATTAGTAAGTACCTACTTCTATAATTCTATAAAAAGGCTTAATAACTTATATTATAGTATTATAAGGGAAGTTATTAGTAATTTCTTTAGAGAGTCTTATAGTAATTAGTCTATTTAACTCTATAGAGGATTAAACATATACTTATATAATATCTCTAATCTAAAGTAAGTAGCCCTACTAAAATAATAATAGAGCTAAGGCTACAATAAGTCTTTAGCTTACTCTTTAAATTATAGGTAACTAAGTTAAAATTATTATTTTCTTAGTATTATTATAGCTCTAAATTATAAGTTATAATTTCTTATATAGCTTATTAGTGCCTTTTCCCTTAATTTCCTATATAAGCTGTAATTTAAAGAGTTATTATATTCTATCTTCTTATTAATAGAAGGGGATAAATTAGAATACATTTCTAGCTTAAAGGGAATCTAATTCTGCTTTATTAGATGCTTTAAAGGGTTTCCCTAGTATTATAATCTTACCCTTACTTCTAAGTTATATAGCTAGATTAAGGTTAGCTTTCTCTTTTAAAGTAAGAAAGACTTTAAGGGGATTGTTAGGGTTGCTTTAAGGGGTTTAGGGGAAAACTTATAATAAGATTCTAGATAACTTAGTTACTTTTAGCCTATTTTACCCTTTAGGTGCTTTCTAACAATTAGCATTCCTAAATTCTATAGATATATCTACACTAGAAACTATAGTACTAAGTGTAGATATGTCTACACTAGAAACTATAGTATTACTATTATAATTATTAACTAATAGTATAGTTTTAGATAGTAACGCCTTAGTAGGTATGCCTTTAACTAATCTCTCTAGCTTTAGAGAAGAGGCCCTTACTTTAATAGTAGTATTATTAATACTACTTATCTTATTAGCCTTAAGGGCTAGATTAGCAGTAATGTTTTCCTAAGTATATAATCTAGTGTTCTAGAGTGTGTAGTAGTAAAATAGATAGGGTAGACTAGGGATTTTGTTATCTATATAAATAGGCTAGCTTAGTCTTCCTTTAATAGGCCCTACTAAGGGCTCTAAAGTAGAGGCAACTTACCTTACTATTATTATTAATGCCTTAGCATTAATAGGCTTATTTGCCTCTACTTTAGCTGCCCTTAGTAGTTCTAAAGGCTTCTTATCCTCTACTACTACTTCCTCCTATAGGCTTCTATAAGTATTATTAGTAGATAGTAGTATATATACTATAGTAGAGGGTAATAGTAAAGATAGCTCTATATTCTCTTTAGTAAAGATATAAATACTAAGAGGATATTTCTAGGGCTGTCTATAGCTATACTTAGGTATACTAGATTTACTAGTTAATATAGAAGAGATATCCTTCCCCCTTTAGGTAGAAAGTATTGCAGAGCCTATTAGCTCTACCTCTTAGAGGTCTCTTACTTTAGCCTCTTTATTATTATAGTAGTCTATTATAGCTTAGGTAGGTATTAAGAAAGTCTTATTATTATTATTAATAATATATAGCTTTATAACTATAGATTAGAATCTTATAGGGCTATGTAGTATTTTAATAGTATAGTTCTCTTTATTAATATTAAGAAGGGTAAAAGGGCTGGTCTAGCCCTTTTTTTTATAAAAAATAATAACTTTAGACTAAAGAGGAAGTAAGTATAAAGGTATAGTATTAGGTCTATTATAAGTATTAATAGTATTATTAACTTACTGCCTTATAAGGCATTGTTAGGCTTTAAGGGTTGCTTTATAGAGTGCTTCTGCTTACTATATAATTAATATGCTTAAAGGTAACTTATAAGTTATTCTTAGGTATGCTCTAAACACTAAGAGCGTAGGAATAAGGCTATTTAGATCTACAGAATTATTAACTGCCTTTACTACTATTTATAAACATTGCTCTAGGGTGATTAGGTTATTATAAAGTTTAGTATTAATAATATTATATGCCCTATAGAGGGGAGTGTAATATCTCTTAATCTTACTAATACTATAATATACTTCTACTAAAACTTCTAATATATTAATAGTAAGGAGGTATATATAATACTTAAATTCTATAGAAGTAAAATTCTTACTAGTATTATAGACTATCTAGTCTAGGGGACCTAAATAGGTGTTAATCTAATATTCTTTAAAGGCATTCTAAATATTATAAGCCTTCTATCTTTAAGGATAAAGGAACCTAGCAGCTTAGAATAATATTGCTAAGTCTATAATATATAGGACTAATCTACTATTAAGTTATATAATATTAATAATAATCTTATAATTAAAGTTGTATTTATTGTCTTAGAGAGTAAATTTAAAGTATCCTAGGGCTTTAGTATTTAGCTAGTAATAGTAGTAGGTATTTATAAGCTTTTTTAATGCTTTACCTTATATCTTATAGCCTAATTTATTAAGAATAGTAGTTAGATAGGCTATTAAAGGGTAGCTAAATTAATAATAAAGTTATCTAAGATCTTGCTTAAAGAGAAAGAAAGTAGTTGTTTCTATAGCTTTAAGAGTCTACTATAGATAACCCTATTTTCTAATTATTAGAACTATTATATTGCCTTAGATAAGTAGGTTTTGTAGGTTATTAAACCTAATGCCTAACCTATCTATATCTATAATAAATAAGAGGAATAGAGTAGCGTTATTAAGTATAATAAAAGGTATTATACTAAATATTATAGGAACTTTTAAAATACTAGATAAAGTGCTAAAGCCTATGCTAAAGTATACTATATAGGGAGGTAAGGGCTCTATTTTTAGAGTCTTTATCTTCCTTATTAGTGCCTTAGCCTAGCTAATTCTAGTAGTAGAAGGTCCTACAGCACTAATATCTAGGAGAATACTATAGAAGGTATATTTAGAGTAGTAATCCTCTAATATAAAGCATTATAGACTAATAGTAGCCTAGAATAGGTTATCTTTAGTCTAGGTGTATTTATAGTAGCTATTATTAAGGGTTTTAATAATAGCTTTATAATTTAGTGGGTCCTAGGTCTTTATAAAGAAGTTTATAATAATAAGCTTGTAATTATTAATAGAGGGGAATATAAATATAAGGTATAAGGTAGGCTGGTTTTACCTATAAGATAGTATAGGGGTAGAAATGTTACTTTCTAATAACTTATAGTAGTTATTATCTATAAATTTAGTAATTTATAGTATATTATTAAGGTGATTATTATTATTGCCTTTATATTATTGTAGAAAGGCCTTATATTATTACTTAGTTAGAGGCTTACTATATTTCTTAATCTTCTACTAGGCTTCTTTAGCTTAGTATTACTCTTTCTTAGTGTATTTTATAGACTAATAGCCTAGTTAGTTATAAACCTAGTAGTAGCGCAGAGACTTAGCCTACTAACACTAGTTTCTACTATAAGGGGACTAATAATACTTTTAGTCTATAAAGAAAGTAGAATTTAAAGGTAAAGAGGGATCTAATAGCTTATTATAGTTATTAATATAGTATTATATATATTCTTTATAGAGAATCTAAAGTATAAGGTATCTTTAGATATTACTATAAATACTATTAAAGGTCTTTATATATATATATAATAGTTATTAGTACTTATTAATGTATTAAATGCCTTTACAGACCTACTTATAGAGTTTATAATCTATATCTAGTAATTTATATAAGCCTAGGTATACTTTCTAAAGAGTCTAGACTATAATATTAAAGGCTTTAAGCATAGATTTATTAGAATGCTTAGCTATAATACTTAGTAGAATAGTATCTTCCTATTCTTACTTATAGAGCTTAATAGTGCTTTATAATTTAAAGCAGGTTTTAAGAGCAGTAATAAGCTTATTAAGTGTATTTCTATAGTTATAATAGGCAATATTATAGAGATAGAAATTCTAAGCTTTACCTAAGAGGATAAGGGAAAAAGCATCCCTAAGATATTCTTCTAGAAGGCTAAGCTTAAAGCATTAGTCCTTAAATAGAATAACTTTTAGGATAATAAAGTTATAGATCTTACCTATATACTTCTTACTATTCTTATATAAGTATTAAAGTTTAGTTATTAGCTTTATAACTTTAAGGTAAGTTATATTATATATAAAGCAATGGTTTTACTAGATAGGAAGCTCTTATAGTTAAGAAGGAGGCCACTCTCTTATAAATTAAGAATAACTATATTGCTAAGGCTATAGTTACTAAGGCTAGTTATATATAGAGTATAGAGAAGGGTTAATAGGTGCTTAACTAGAAGGGTAAATTAGTAGGTAGGGATTCTATACTTCTTAATAAGGGTATTATAATTATTAATAGTAAGGCCCTTTATTTTACTAAATTATAGGGCTTACTACTATTATAGCTTACTAGACCTATAGTATAGGTAAATTCTAGGCAATTTATTACTAAAGTTGCTTATTAGGGTTAAGAGCAGTAGATAGGGGCTGTAAATATAAAGAAAGGTAGTTAGACTTATGCTTTATAGGGTGTAAAAGTTTAGGTAAAGTAAGGTCTAAGTTAAATTTACTAGATTTCCTTTGCTTAAGAAGTTCTTTATTAGGCTAGATACCTTATTTATCCTTATGTATAACCTTATATAGAGTCTTATAGATTCTATTACCTAATTATAGGATATATACGCTATTCTTATAAAGAATATTGTAAAGACATTATATTAGATCTATATTAGTACTCTTAAGGTTCTTAAGGGGCTATTCTATAAAGAAGCTTTAGAAGTTTTTCTAGAGTTTCTAGTTTTACTATCTATTAGTATAGATATAGCTAATAAAGAGAGTAATTTTATTATTAAGGACTTAAGGTAAGGTTGCATTAGATGTAACCTCTATTATATATTTCTAGTCCTTACTAATATACCTTATGTAATTCTTAATACACTTTAGTAGTCCTTTAGGGTTGTGTTTTTAACAACTTATCTATAATAGCTTATTATTAATAGAGTTATCTTCTAAAGGGTTTATTATACTAAAGAGTGCTAGAGCATAATAATATAATAAATATAATTAAGAGAAGGTTTAGGAAGGTAAAAAAGTAAAGAAAGAAGGTAAAATAATTGTGTAGAGGTTTTTATATATAAAAGAGAAGGTAAAAGTATATATAGAATAAGATTTATAGATAAAAGTAAGTACTTATAGATAATTAGGTAGGAAAGAGGTGTAGAATATAATGTTTCTGTAATAATTATTAATGGAATATAATAATTCCTATATTTTCTTTATTATTTTTAATTAGGAGGTTCTTATGCTTCCTCCTTCTAGCGTTATTGTTTCCTTATAATAGATAAGGAGAATTAAGCCCTTATAGCGCTAGCTTCTAATAAAGCAAAAGCTAGTAGCTAAGGCAATTCCTAGAAGTCTAAGGAGTATATAGTCTTAATTATCTTCCTTTAGCATACTAATAGGACTCCTTACAGCGTCTCTTCTTAGGTTTCCTTACTATCTATAGTTGTATTAGTGTTTACAACTACTAATTAGTATTAGTTACACTAAGGTAACTAATTATAACAAAAGCACTAGTGTAAAAGAACAAATAAGGCAATTATATGATTATCTTAATTATACATATCTAAGCTAAGAAGGGCGCCCTTTGCAATAAGCTTACAAAGGTGAGGATGTGTGCAGCATAGGTTACGTGGCCCTACTGGCCACCTATCTCCACCTATGCCTAGTTGTCGCCCCACTTATCTAGACGGATTCCACTAATCAGAGCGCGAGGCTCTGAGTTCGATTCCGTGCATCACAACAATAGTAATTTTATTAGATTCTTTAATATTTTTAAGAGGGGTTTAGAGAGATATTAATTAGGGGGGTCTTTAGAAGGGGTAGTTAACTATACATTACCTAAATAAAGTAAAAAATCTATTTCTTATAGTATAGCTATTAATATAAGATCTAGTAAGGGTTTTTAGGTACCTTATTAGATCTCCTAAAGCTAGGTATTATCTAACTTAGTAGGTTTAGGCTTTTTAAAGGGTATCTTAAAGGATAATATAATAATTTTTTAGCCTTCTTCTATAAAGGCTAGATTAATAAGCTTAGTAATAAATTTAACCTTATCTATATAATTAGATAATATCTATAAAGATTCCTAGAATCTAATATCTTTTATATATATAATATATTTTTCTTTAGGTAGCTAAACCTTATAGAGATAATATTTTAGCCCTTTTATACTAATAAGGCAGCCCTTCTTAGCTTAGGGTACTATCTTTATAGCTTTAATATACCTATCTTCTAGGATATATATATAAGCTATACAGCCCTATATATATAGATTTTAAATTAATGCTTTATTAATAAGGCTAAGTTTATTAAATAATACTTATTAAGGCGATTTTCTACTAGAAATACTATTTAATAGTAATAGATTTATAATCTTAGCTATATACTTTATTATATATAGCTATAATTTATCTAAAAGCTTAGTACTAATTATAGAAGCTTATATTATATCTATAAGGGTTCTTTCTACTCTTTTAATAAGGCCTTAGTAGATAGGGATATAAAGAGCTTCTATATATAGAATAATGCCTTTCTTTCTATAGTATTTAATAAGCTTTTTACCTAGGAATTCTATAATATTATTAGTATAAAAGCACTTAACTATAAAGCTACTACTTATATTTTTTATAGTATTTTACTATATCTCTATAGCTTTTTAGTAATTTTTATAATTAACTATTAGAATTACCTAGTAGAAACAGATATAGGTATTAATTATATATAAAGTATAGTTCTTACCTCTAAATCCCTTAGGTTTATAGATAATAAAGTTCTAAAAAACCCTAGCTAAGAAGCAATAAGTATTAGTTTAAGGCTTATAATAAATAATTTAATTAGCTTTAGTAAGATAGTAAGCTTTATAATAAAAATTACTAAGGGAAGTAGAATTAATTAAGATTCCTACCTCTTTATAAGTATAAAGGATTTAATCCTTCTTAGTATACCTAAGTCTTTTATATAGAAGGCTATATTTAATATTTTTAGTAATAGCTTTAGTAGGAAGAGCTATAAAATTAAAGCTTAGTTTCTTATTATAAATATTAAGTATAGTAATATTAGAAATCTAATAGAAAGAAGCTACTAGCTTTATAAAGAAGGCTAGGGAAGATTATATTAACTTTAGCCTTAGGGGTAAGCTATATATTTAGTAGCTTAAGATATCCTTTAGTAATAGATAGCTTTACTATACTAATATCTTTTATAATAAGAAGTTAATTATTACTTATAGTTATAGATTTAATTCCTATATTAGTATTAAGGTAAGTAAACTATTTAGTAGAATTAAATATATAGTTACTATAGCTAGTATTAAGAATATAATTATTTCTTATAAGCTATTAGAATCTAATTATAGTAGTATAATTATTATTAGTAGTAATAGTTATACTACTAAAGGTATTTCTAGCTTATATAATATCTATAGAAGCCTTACTTTTTAGCTTCTTTTTTTACTCTTTCTAATATACTTATAATTCTAGAGATATAAGCTTAGAGTATAGAATCTAGGAATTCTCCTTAGTATACTTAGCTCTGCCTAGTTAGATAATATAGCTATACTTAAGAGTAGTTTATTACTATACTTATTATAAAGATCTCTTTATTATAAAGCTAGACTTCTACTTCTATAATAGATAATTTAATTTATATATAAGATACTTTAATATCTTCTCCTTCTATAGATTAGTAGAGGTATATCCTTAGATTTACTATATATTATATATATTTAGTATACTACCCTTAATAGCTTAAAGCATCTAAGTAACCTATATAATATTAGGTAAAATTATAATATTATTAATGTTTTACTATAGATTCTAATAATAATTAAGCTAGGCTCTTATAGATAAGAAACCTAACCTTTTTAATTAGAAGAAGCTATCTAAGAGCTTAATAATAGTAATATTAGCTTAGAAGCTATAATTATTATAAATTAGGGTTATAAGGTTAGTTACTCTACTATAGTAGTCCTAATCTATATATAGAATATTCTTTTAGATATATATAGAGAGTGTTTACTATATAAAGTATATTAATAAGGTATACTTTATATTAATTGCCTTTAACTATCTAATTATACCTTTAAAGTAGCTAGTAAGGCTAAGAATATATATATATATCCTAATTAAGATTTCCTATTCTTTAAAATTCTTAGAACCCTTTAATAGGGTAATTTATATAGACTTAGGGATTATATCCTTTATATTAGATATAGATTCTAAATTATACTCCTAGTCTAGTATATATAGTTATAATACTATCTATTAGTTAACTATAATAGCTTTAAATTAATAAGTATTAAATATATTATAAAGAATAATACTATAAATACCTTTTACCTTAAGTTAAGAGCTAAATAATTATTAGTTTAGTCTAATAGTATAAGTATAGGAAGTATACTATTAGATTAAATTACTATATAGCCTACACCTATATAAAGAGTATAAAGCTAGTAATAGTTAGATTTTAAATAGATAGCTTCTCTATCTTAATAGAAAAGAAGATACCTATAGAGTTCTATTCCTTTAGCCTAGTTAGTAGATACTATAATACTTTAATTTTTAATATCTAATAATCTATAATATCCTCTTAGTTAGACTAATACCTAAGTAGTTTTATACTTATATAGAATATTAAGTTCTAGCTAGTAATAGAAAAGGAGTAGTAAGGGCCCCCTTTTTTATATAAAAGGGTATATAAAGCTTTATAATATCTATAGCTATATTATATATATATTATATATATAGTTGTTAATTTTTACTTATATATAAAAAAGGTTATATATTTAAATTACACTATATATATATATAAGTGTTTTTTTTATAAAAAGAGGTTAGCTTAAGGTTAATTAACTTAATTAAAGCTAATTAAAGCTATAATATTAGGCTTAGTAGTTAGAAGGGCTGGTAATATATAGTAATAAGATACTAAAAGGGATAAAAGGGTTTAGTTAATACTGCATTTTTATAGGGTGTTAACTAATTAGGTGTATATTATAAAGTAAAAAGCAATAAAAGAAAAAATAATGTATTTTAAACGTTAAAAAAATTAGGAATGCTCTAGGCTTATAACCTATTACATCTAAGATGGAGAATTATATATTGATTATCTAAAGTAAAATACAGATTATGTGTGTTTTATGTGGTGTGGGTATCTTAGGCGAGATGCCTGAGATATAAGGCTAGATAATGGATTGCGCGGTCCGCGGGGTCCGGATAATCAAGGACCTAAGGAGTGCTGCAATGTGCAACACATCCTAGCTTATAGCTAGCTCTACAGAGACCCCTGCTAGCTTCTAAAAGGCATCACACGGTTGGGACTCGAACCATCGGGCTCGAAGACACATGCAATTGCTACCACCTGTTACGGTCTAGCGACGCTAATGCTTGTGCCATTGCGTCAAAAGGTCTCTGCAACCTCGGTTGAGATTGTAGTTTAATACAAGCCATTATAAGACGTCCGCAGCACATAGCACGTAACATCTAAGTTTAATTCTATATATTCTAATACTAGTAAATTCTCTTTTTATTCATATACTATAAGATTAAAGAGTAGCTAAAAGATATAATAAAAATTAAAAGAAGAAGAAGTATATATAAGTATATTCTATTAAAGGGTTCTAGTAGTTTAATTACTTAAATTTATTTATTTATTTATTATTACACTAGATAGAACTATCTAAGCTCTATTTACTAGAACTATATCTCCTTAATTATATAGGAAAAACCCTAGTGTAGAGGGGAAAACCTATATACTTATATAATTTTACTACTATAGAGCTAGGGTAGCTCTAAGTTAGTGCCTATTATATAATAAGTTATATAATCTATAGGGTTTAGTATCTATATAAAGGACTTCCTCTAAGCCTGTTACGTGCTGAAGCCGCTGTAGTATCGGCTCCAGTCAACACGTAACTTGGGGGTATCCGCGCGTACGTTGAGATACGTTATAAAAAGTAGAAGTCTGCAGAATTTGTTAAGGCTTTATTATAAAGAAAGGGGAATATACTAATATATAATTATAAGGCAGTTAAGTATATAAGTAAAGTAATAAGTAATAATTAATTATTATTATTCTTCTATAAGTTAGAGAAACCTCTTTTTAGAGAGATATCCTCTATTAGATATAGAGGGCCTTTCTAAGATAGAGGTTTCTAATTAAAACTATAATAAGTCCCCCTTTTATAGAAGAAGATAGCTTATTCTAAGCTAAAATATAAGAAAAAGAAATCTATAGTAATTATTCCTACTAAGTATCCTAAATTTTACTATACCTCTTAATTCTATATTCCTTATTTTATTTACTATTATTCCCTAGCTATCTATAGCATTTTTCTATAAGTTATAATTAGCTAATATACACTACACCTAGGTTATTATATATAATATAGTAGATATTATTTATTATACCCTAAACTTTATTTTAATAGAGAAGGGCTATTTTAAGGACTCTCTATTATTAGGGGTTTTATACTATATTGTCAGGGACTGGGACTACGCCTAGTTACCTAGAAGAGGTGGAAAAGGACTATGCAAAAGGAAGGGGGAAGGATATACTAAAAGAAGGCATAGTAATACAAAGGAAGATTACTATTATACTATTAGGATAGGATATAACTATTTAAGGATAGATAGGGAAGGGAGGAGAGGATATTCTCTTTCTCTTCTCTCTATAATTTTTAATAATACTATTAATACTTATATATAATTATATTTAAGGCTAGTCTATAATATTTAAAAATTATCCCTTCCTTAGCTAAGGATATAGCTAAAATAGTATACTAAATAAACTAGGATAAGCAAATTAACACCCTATATAATATAATTATATAATAGAAAAACATTATTAATAAAATATAGGCAAATAATAGTATATAAATAGCTTTAAATATTACTAACCTTTAGACTATAATTTAAAATTAGAAGGTATATATTTAATAACTCTTTACTATATATAATTAGATAGTGCTAGCTTCTTCTTAAATCCTTTATAAACTAATTCTAATTAGAGCACCCTATAGGGAAGATAAGGCCCTCTTCTAGTTATAGAAGCTCTTTATTATATATAAGCTATAATTAGACTAGGCCTTTATTAGTATAGTAATAGATTAATAGATATTTATTTAGTAAAGTCTTATACTATCTATATAGGCTTAGGTTATAGCCTATTTTAAATAAAGGCCCTAACTAAACTATAATATAGAGGCATTCCTAGCCTACCTTAAAACTATTTATAGCAACCTTTATTATAAGAAATTAGCTATAATTAAATTAAACTAACTTATATAGGGCCCCTAGGAAAATTTTACTAATTTCTTTCTATAATTTAAATAAAAACTCTCTCTTATAGAGGGACTTAACTAAAGTAATAAAATAAAGGTTACTAAGTTATAAGGTACTTAATTAGAGTAACTCTACTAATATATCTATAGGTATAGAGTAGATAAAAATAATTATAATTAGGTAGTTACTATCTACTACTCTATTACTATTAATATAGAAATAAACCTTATAGATAAGTGCTTTTACACTTAGGGCGCCTTCTCTATGCTATAATATTAATAGTATAATATAGATAGGGATACACCTATAACTAGGGTTAACTAAACTAATACTAATTAAGCCCCCTTCTACTCTAGAAAACTAGAAAATACTATATAGAGAGGTATATAAGTTTTCTAGGTTAGTAGGGCTACTATTAAGGAATAGTAGGTATAGAATCTATATATTTATTATAGAGGCTATAAATACTTTATCTAAGTATATATACTTCTCCTACCTTTATACTAATATACCTAGGTAAATACCTTTATAGCTATAGAGAAGGATTAGCCTAGCCTACTTCTAAGAAATAAATAGCCTTTATATAGAGTCTTATATAGAGGCTCCCTAGCTACTTTACTAAAATATAGATATATACTACTAATACTACCTATACTAAATACTAGTAAATTAAATTACTTATAGATAGATTACTACTTATAATTCCTATACTATATAACTTATATATATTTTTTAATACTTAGATTAATAGTAGATGTAACTATTATAGTACTATAAGTAAATCTACTATAATATAAGCTAGCCTTAAGCTTATTCCCCTCTTTTAGTAATAAATTATATATACTACTATAGAAATTAAAGAATAAACTAATACTATCTACTAACCCCACGGCGGCAGAGCATGAACCATCCTTCACCTCCACAGCTAAATTCATTAGGCTACACTATAGCCTTAATAAGCACAAGTCCTTAGTTCTTATCTAAATGTATATAGAAAAGATAGGGCTTAACTTAATCCTATACTACTACTATATACCTAATATAGACTTACTAGTATACTACTACTAAAGAGGCAATAAGGACTACTACTATATCCTTTTAAGCTATAAAGAATATAACTACCTATACCTAATTAATACTAGCTTAACCCTACTATATAACTAATATAATATCTATTTAGCTACTAATAATAATACATTAGCTATAGCTATTACTAGGTAGTTTATCTATACTAGCTACCTTTCTTAATTTTATTTAGTATACTACTTATAATAATAATAGAAAGTAGATAAGAATAAGGTATATAGTAGCTCTAAGCTAATACTATACTATTACTATAATAAGTCTATAATAAGTACTTAAAATTTAATTTAAAATAAATATACTACTATATCTAATCTACTATATCTATACTATATAGCCTTCTTACCCCCCTTTCTCTCTTCCTTACCCTCTATTTTATTTATTATTATTACTCTAGATAGGGCTATCTAAGCTCTATATCCTAGAACCTCATCTTCTTAATTATATAGGAAAAACCCTAGTGTAGGGAGGAAAACCTATATACTACTATAGTTTTGCTGCTGTAGAGCTAGGGTGACTCTAAGCTGGTGCCTATTATATAGAGATAGTTATATAGCTAGCTAAATAGTAACTAGCTCTACTAGAGAGTGTGTTTTTTAGGGGAATAGGATTAGTGCTAAGTTAGAAAGGCGTTGGGACTAGGCTGTAACCTATAGGGTACCTATAGGTAGTAGGGAGTAGCTATAGCTAGCTAATAGCTAGCAGCTGCCTAACACCTATCTAATAGTTAGTACTATTATATAATAAGTTATATAACCCTTAGGGCTAGGCATCTATATAGGAGACTTCCCCTTAAGTCTTAGACCTCTTTCCTTTTCTCTTTCCTTTAATCCTCCTAATAGTATTAACTTTAGTAAGTATAGTATATTTTATAGCTATAGTAGTGCCGCTGCAGTGTTATATTATGCTAATGTGTAGTGCAGAAAAAGGAAACTTATTATTATGCCTCCCAACCCCCTTATTGCGCAAGGGGTAAGTCTCCTCGTCGTCTCCGCGTCGGGTCCGTTGCTAATCCGTTTCTAGCCCGCTCCTTACCCTCTATATCTATTATAATTCTACTTATTAAGGTAGCTTCTACTAATAGGCTATTATACTATATCTACTTTACTATTAGCTTAAGATTATATATATCTTTATAAATATTAATAAAATCTTTAAATATATTAGCTAACTAATATATATAATAAAGTAGCTTATCCTTAAATACTATTTTAGAACTAATCTAGAACCCTAAGGATACTATACCTCTCTTATATTAGCTAATAAGCCTCTTTACCTTCTTCTAAATAGTATTATATACTCCTAGCTATATAAAATTAGTAATAGTTAGTATTATAATAGTTATATACTAAACTTATATTAATCTTATAACCTATAGTATATATATCCTAAAGGTTTATAATATACTTAATCTACTTATAATAATATAATAATTTTTATAGCTATAAGACTAATTAGTAACTAAGCTAATACTATAGAGAAGCTATACCTACTATTATATAAGTTTTTTTCTATTTAATATATATAAAATATAACTATCTAGTTCCTATTAGAGTTAGTATTAGCTAATTATTAGCTTTATATTAGATATATACTATATATATTATAGTAGTGCTTATATATATTATAGATATAAGTAAAATATAGTATATAAAGCTATTTATAATAATCTATAGGCTAAATATAGGTTAGTAGTAGATATAAGTTAGAAGTATAGTAGTAACCTACCTTTTATATAATTAATAGATTTAGTAGTATAATAATAATTTTCTTTACTAAAAGTTAGTACTATATAATACTATAGTAGTACTACTATAGTTAGTAATTTTATTATACTTATTACTTTTACTACTATTAGGTAGATTAAAGGAAGAAAAGAAGGAAAGAGATTATAAGTAAGGGGGAAAGTCCCTTTTATAGATAATAAACCCTATAGATTATATAACTTATTATATATAATACTCTAGCTAATTAATAGGTAGTAGCTAGCTAATAAGTACTAGCTATTAAACAGCTATTAATAACTACTATAATACCTTAACAACCCCTAATCTAGTACTAATACTTACCTAAACTATTACTAATAGACCCACCCTTAGAAATATACTCTCTAGTAATATTAGCTACTCTCTAGCTAGCTATTTAATATACTCTATATAATAGGCACTAGTTTAGGACTATCTTAGTCCTATAGTAGCAATACTATAGTTATATATAGGTTTTCCCCTCTACACTAGGGTTTTTCCTATATAATTAAGTAGCTAAGGTTCTAGAAAATAGGGACTAGCCCTATCTAGTGTAATAATAATAATAATAATGATATAAAGCTAAAATCTTTAAAGTAGAACTATATAATAATACCCTTTATTTCTATTAATACTATAACTACTTTAAATTTAGTTATAAAGCTACCTACTATAAAGCACTATTATACTGTAGTTAGTATAGTACTAGTAGATATAAGGAAGGGGAGTAGTCCTATTCTATACTAATAGATATAATATAGAAATAATATAGAAATAATATATAAATTATATAGATATATATCTAGTATAGTTTTAATTCTATAATATTATAAATAAACACTAGAACTATATAAGAGTAGTATACTTAATATAGCTCTAGGTATTTACTAAACTACTAGTAAATACTAATAATAGCTAAACTATAGTTTAAAACCTAAATAAATACTATACTATAAGTAATCTACTATTATATAAGGTATTACCCTAAAGGTAAGTTAGTAAACCTTATATATATAGACTAAACCCTTCTATAGAATTAATCTTCTATATAGAAGAACCTATAGTAGCCTATTTTAATCTACTACCTAGCCCTATAGTAGTACTATTTAAGCTAAGCTATACTTAGTAGACTATCTAATAGTATATAATTAAGATTATATACTAGAATATATAAAAGTATACCTAACTTATATACTTAGTATTATAAAGCTAACCTAGTACTAATATAATAGTACTCTAAGAACCTAATATAATTAATAGCTACCTCTTAAACCCTAGCTTTAGCTACTTTTAACTAGTAGTATAGAATAGATATATAGCTATATATATTAATTACTAACTTAGTATTAAATTATAATTAATATAAAAAGGTAAAGATTAGTACTCTATTATAATATAAGGTACTAAAATATACTTAATTTACTCCTCTAACTATAAACTAAATTATATTACCTTTCTAACTATATTAGTAGTAGTATTATCTTATTTTTATAGTATTTTTATAAAAGACCTTAATTAATATTATCTACTTTACAATTAGTTTAGTTAAACTTTAGTAAAGAGTAATCTCCTTTTAATAATAATAATATAATAGTAACTTAGCCTTACTATATCCTTTAGTAAGATAATATAGTACTTCTATAGTAAATATAATAGTATTATTAACTATATTTAGGCTATTTAGAATATATATATAGAATTTCTAGAAGGCCTTACTATTTTTAGCTTTAACTATATACTATAGCTTATATAACTTAGAACTACTAAGAGATTATTATATAATAGCCTCTATACCTTTAAATAGCTACTAATAAAAGATAACTTAATTAAAGCTAAGGTAGTAGTATAATTTTACTATAAAACTATAAACCCTTTACTATATAGCCCCTAAGAGATAAAAACCTATACTATCTAGATTATAAGTAAGCTTTATATTATAGTAGAGATAGTAATACTATATAGGCCCTATAGTAGTTCTAAACTAAACTACTAGTAGAATAATTATATTAAATTAGTAGTAAAAGATATTTAATATATCTAGTACTATTAGTAAACCTTAAGAATAGAGAAAAACTAATAACTTACTACTAAGATAGAATAGAACTAAACCTAAGTTATAAATAATAAATACTATAGTATCTAGTATATAGCTATATAAAAAGCTAATATCTATAGTAAAAGCCTATAGAAGCTAGAAAGGTAGATATAGCTTTAAAGTAATCTTCTACTAAAATAGTAGTATTTTCTTAGCTTACTATAAAGTATTAATTCCTTTACTAAAGTTACTATTATTTATAAGAATAAAATAGCCCTCTTAGCTATAAGATATTTTTCTATATTAAATATATATATATAGTATATATTAAATACCTTGGAAACTTTGCGATTTCTTCTGCACCGCAGTAGCGACGCGAAATCAACTTCAATCCGTTTAAAAAACATTACAAAAGAATCGCCATGCCTATTTACCCTAGATTCTAATAGTATATTAGAGCTAGAGTATAGGTACTATAGGTATAGTAATACTAATAGATATTAATAGTAGCTATTATAAAGGGCTTGCCTAAAGCTGCTACTACCCTCTTATAGAATATAAAGGATTTATAATAGCACCTTAAACTATACCTATATTACTACTAATAAGTTTGTAGCTATTAGATTATTATAAACTTAAATATAAAGAATTAGCTAGTATAGTATTAGCTTTACTACTAGAGAGTATATAGAATATTATTCTCTATATAGCTAATATAGTAGTAATATATATCTAATATAAAACCCTTACCCCTTTAGCACCCTTTTCTCTAATAAATATATATACTATAATTAAGTAACTTAAGACTATAGTAGAAAATACTATTAAAAAGGCATTTAATAGTATTATACTAGCTTTAAGCTAGGCTAATATTATAGCTAATAGCTAAGTAGCTATCCTTTCTACTTCTACTTATATTACTACTATTATAATACTATCTTATATCTACTATAAAACTACTATTAGAGGCTTAACTATTATAGAATATACTAAAACCTACTCTTTAGAAGAGATAGTTATAGCTATAAATAAAGCTATAAGAACTAGTACTACTATAGTAGTAAGGCACCTCTATAATAGTAATACTATTATTACTTTCTATAATACTACTAAACTATATACTAAAGATATAACCTAGATCTATATTATATTTAGACTAAATATAATACTTAACCACTAAATATTTAGTATTATTATTAAGGGATTCTTTATATACTATTTATAAAACTAAGCTAATAAAGATATTCTAAAAGACCTTATTACTATAAATAGACCTAGCTCTATAAGAATTATAGTATAGAAGTAATATAATACTATAATCTATACACTACTTATTATAGAAATTAATAGAGTTAAGGTAGCTAATTACCTTTACTATACTAGTATTATATATAAAGCTAAGATCTTTAAAGCTAAACCCTATAATAATATACTCTATCTATACTAATACTATAACTACTTTAAGTTTAGCTATATCTCTACTAAATATAATACACTACTATACTATAGCTAATATAGTACTAATTACTATACTAATAAGAAGAATTTATACTCTATATTAATAGGTATAATATAGGAATGCTATATTAACTATATAGATTTACACCTAGTATAGTTCTATTTATATAATATAGCTAATAAGTAATAGAACTATACCTATATAGCATACCTAATATATTCCCTAGCCTTTACTAAACCTAATACTATTAATAAAGGATAGACTAAAGTTTAAAGCTATAATAAATACTATAAAGTAAATAATTTACTCTTTAGAAAGGCCTTACTATATAAATATATTAGCTAACTATATACTAAATGCTCTAAATTAAGTACTACTAATACTCTCTATACTCTAGATGCTATAGTAGTATACCTTAGTATACTATCTATACCTATAGTAGGATTAAATAAGCTAACTATAACCTAATATATAATATAATTAGTATATAATAG